>JBBPCS010000672.1:4243429-4258346 GCA_037974645.1 Hollardia meadi
TTTTTTTCTCTCTCACTCTCTCTATCCCCCTGTCCGGTCCGGTCCAGTCCCCTTGCCGAATTCCACAATAAATAAATTTAAAAAAAAAAAAAAAAAAGTTTATGCAACAGGTGGAGTATTCTAAACTCCTCCCTTGCATCTGCCTGGGCAGATGCCCCTATAGGGCATCCAGATCTGTCATTCTGCATGTCTATGTTGCTGGACAGGAAAGGTTAAAAAAAAAAAAAGAACTATACCTAACATTGATGTCTGATTGTGCTGACCACACCTTGACACTAACAGTAATAACCCTATAATTGTAGAATTTGTTGGATTGCTCTTTAAAGTAGCATGTCAATTTTGATCTGATGGTACACACATTTTGTAACCTGCCCTAAAGTTAGTAACTATCCATCTTTATTGCAATGTATTTTTATGCCTATTTTGAAGTATCTCAGTAGAAAAGGTTGGTGAAAGTGGCAAAAATCACAAAATTTTTTGGCTTGCTTGATGTGGCATTTGCCTTTTTCAGAAAATTATTGCTTTTAATAGAAAATGGAAACACCTTGTGACATAGCGAACATTTAACTCAGAAGACCGTGTCCTCCAGGATATTATGGCCATTACTAGCGGACATGAATCAATAATTACAGCTTGGACAATTGAGAAAAATTCTGAAGACTAATTTTTCTCTTGTAGATGGCCATGGTGACAGGTTTTGTTTATTTTTCTTCTTTGAACTTTTTTGTGGTTGGCAAACGGCTGGTTGGGTTTCCTGTTCACAACCTCTACTTGATCTGCTCTGTTTATTACAGCAATATGTACTTTAGCCTATACTTCCAATTTCTTACAAAACTACGTTTTTTGTAGCCTAGTTTAGTCTAGTCTTTTTTCTTTTTTCTTCCTCATATTTGTAACATTTAAAAAGTTTTCTTGAAATTTGCTTGACAAGATGGAAACATGGCTACTCACATCACTAAATCTTTTCTCTCTCAATTTTCCTTTTTTCTTCGCTCACTCAGGAGATTCCTTTGGACCAGGTGGACTTGGACAAGGACAGTGAAATGCTAATCCCTGTTGCTCACTTCCACAAGGAAGTCTTTGGCACCTTTGGGATCCCCTTCTTGCTCAAGATCAGACAGGTGTGTGTGTGTGTGTGGGGGGGGGGGTGTTTGTACACGTGTGAAAGAGAGTTTCTAATATATTTGACATAATACCTTACTTAGTTACCCAACTTCATGCTCTGTGTTTGTCTGGTTGACCCCCCCCCCCTCCCTCCTCCACAGGGTGAGTCATTTCGGGAGGTGATGAGGAGGATCCAGACCATGCTGGAAATTCAGGAGAAAGAATTTGAGAAGGTACATCACCACACTTTGCTTGAACAACCATAGATTACAATGTTTTTTTTTCTGGTCAACATTCAAAATTTTATTTACTGGCAACAATAATGAAAACACATTTGCAGGTAAACAGTGGTAGACTGTCAAATAACATCTGTTTGTGTTCTCAGTTCAAGTTTGCGATTGTGATGATGGGGCGGCATCAGTACATCACTGAAGACGAGTATGAGGTCAACCTGAAGGACTTTGAACCACAGCCAGGTATTTACTGTTGCTGCTAACACGGCTGCTGCTGTCTTTACTGCACTGATGGTAGTAACTTAATAAGTGCAATGGGCTGTAGCCAAGTTCCTTTAGTAACAAAAGCATGCAAATGCATCGCACGGCGAGTCATAGAAGATCTGTCATTTGAACGAGGCCACTGCATTGGTACCACAGAAGGTTCCAGGGCAAAAGGGGGAAATCCTAAATGCACTGTTGGCCAATTAAATTCATGCAAGAGCACATTCCTGGTAGATACTTTATTAATTAGAATCTTACAGCCTTGTGATTGTTGAGAAAGGGGATATATTAATTGCTGCCATTGTAAACTTTCCATATAAAGATCCAGTGTGTGGGATTTAGCCACAGAAATTTAATATAATTATCATCGTTATGTTTTCATTAGTGTATAATCATCTCAAAATAGGAATCATTGTGTTTTCATTAGAATGAGACTTTTATATCTACAAAAGGAGTGGGTCCTCTTCCACAGTCTGCCGTGTTTCACCCCCATGTTTCTACAGGAGCCCAGAACAGACGCACCAAAAGGGCTCTAGAGAGGGCCTTTAGCGTTCTTAGCATCCATCGTAGGGGAGGGTGAGAAGAGGGGTGTTTATTTGGTTGCAGTCTGCATCCACACCACTAGATGCCGTGAAATCCTGCACACTGGACCTTGCATCCTGTCTCATGCCCACACCTATACTGCCCCATGTGTAGTTTATTATATCAGAGAGATCATGTATCATATCATACAGATGATTGAAAGATAAGTTTCCATGAAATTCAGTTTAATGTCAAGTAATTTCTCTTTCTCAGTATCTCAGTTACTGTCACTGCTGTTACAGATGAACACCTTTTCTGTCGTGTCTCCCTCCAGGTAACATGTCCCACCCGCGCCCCTGGTTAGGGTTGGATCATTTCAACAAAGCTCCAAAGAGAGGTCGCTACACCTACCTGGAGAAAGCAATCAAGATCCACAACTAAAGCAGCCTGCCCTTCCTTTGTCCTCCTCCTCCTGCTCCGCCTTCCTCCCTACCTACTTTAACACGCATAACTAGACTGTAACCAACCGTGTGTGTATGTGAAAGAGACTGTCTGGGCGTGTGTGCTTGCTTGTGTGCGTGCGTGCGTGCGTGTGTTCATCACTTTTAACACCCTGCCTGGACACCTCTACAGCTCTACACCGGCACTATGTCTTCAGCGATTTGGATTTTGCTGCAGCTGACGGATTATCCTTCAACCACAAAATAAACTGCACCAACCACCTCCTGACTGTTGATTTTGTTAAAAAAAAAAATTTTAATAATTGTCTCCCTCTACATTTGAGGCAATTAGTGTTTTTTTTTTCCTGGCTTCTCTACCTGTTGACTGCCTGTTTTTGTTGCCTGTCTGGAAGTGGGAAAAATTAAATTGGATTTTAAAATAAAATAGGCGGAGAAGGGAGAGGAAGTGGGACACAGTATAAATATAAGTATATATATATATATACATAAATATATATATATGAACTTCTAGACTTAGTTTTTTTCTGTTTCCCACCCCACTTACCAGCTTTTTTTCCTTCAGATTTTTGGGGGTTGATTTTAAATAGAGTTGTTTGAAGAGGCACCATGCTGCTGTGTGGAGATTTTGATGGAAGGATGTTTGCGAGGACTGAAAAAATGGGGGAGGGCCGATGGTCATTTTTGCAAAAACCAGCTGCGAAGTGGCGTCCATCCTAAGGCTCACTAGTTGCCCTGATGTGGTTCTATATATTTTCTGCTCCCATCCTTTAGTGCAACAAAACAAGTATTTCCAAGTTTACACAGTTTTTTCTCACTTAGTTTGGTTGGAGGAAAAATGAATTAATTTTTTTTTGTCTCTTTCTGCAGATCTTGTATAATAAAATAAAAATCCACAGCATCTGTTTAAAAATAAATGGGGGGAAAAAAAATAAGGAGGAAATTTGTCTGTATTTCATCTTGCACGTTGGCACTTAATGTCAGAGGTTTCTCAGGACTGACAAATGTACATTTTGGTTGTGGTTTTGATTTGCTCGGTGACTTGAAAGGAAAACACACGCACAGACATACAGACATAACCCCCTTGACTTTATCTTCATTCCCTTCATCTCCCCCCCCACTTGATGTCTTTCACAGTCATTCCTCTGAACACAAACACACACATGCTTCGTTACCTCTCTTGATTGAAAGTGTCGCCTCCAGGTGATGGGGAGCAGTAAGTGCGCTATGCTTGGTAGGGAGGTGCAGACACTCGAGCCCCACAGGTTTGAGGATTTTGTAAAGACAAAAACCAGCATTGTACGAAACACTTTAAGCCCTATGAATTTATTTTGTTCGCCCCCCCCCCTCCTCCTTTTAAGCACAGATGGAATGCTCCCCTAATAGCGCATAGCTGGCTCTGTAAAGACATTTAAGAATTGTATATTTAAAAATATGAACGTGTAAAATTTAAGAGAAACACGCCTTTGTTGGGTACAGAAGGAGCCAGGTGTCCATATTTCTTGTGTGTAGGGTTTTTTCTCTTTCTTTGCGTTCCTGATGTACCATTGACGATTTTCTTGTTACATTTGGATTTTTCTTTTCTTAAAACTAACTGCATTGGTTTTTGTCTTGTTAAAAAGTGCAGTACAAAGATTACCTGCAGAATCACACCTTAATTTGATCTTTTCCACTTTAAAATCCTCAGTGTAGCAGCAGTGTACGACAACTATTCCTGTATATTGCCTTTTTGCTGGAAAATGTATGTTGAATAAAATTTTCTATAAAAACAAAAACACTGCTGCTCGTCCATACCAACCGAAAATACTGTGAGAATGGTGAAAAAATTTAGGGAAATACAATACACTTCTCTCTCCAAAAAAGTCTTAACTATTAACTATTGTAAAGATTTAAAGACTTCTACATAGAAACTGACAATATATTACTACTTGGATGGCTGAGAATCACCTTTGTCTAAAACTTAACTTACATGCGGTAGTGTTTTCATAAACCTCAAGATGGAAGACGTTTTCATCAAGGGTATTTCTATGATTTTCCCGGTGGTGAGTTTTCTTTTCCTAGGATGACGGAAAGTCCACGCCCCCAACTAATTTCATTGGTTGCCTCGATTTGGCGCTCCCTTTCGTCAAGACAAATACCTTAAAACTCGCTGTGCATCAGTTCAATTTTACCAGTGCTACTTAACTTATGCATTTATTTTGTGAAAACGACTAAGTGCCTACATTGCCAAGGAGAGGGAGAAACAGGGACAGGAGAACGTTCACTTTTGGTAGTCAGGATTTAGCGTTAATAGACAGACAGATATTAGATGAGATCATGAATGTATCATTTAGAACCTGGATGCGGTGAGAACGCCTCCCTGCTTCCAGTTTTGCCCCGTGGCCACTCGCGGTATTGCAACTAAAAATTCCCTTGCGGCCCAGAAAAGCATTTTCCCCAGAGACCACCATTATAAAAGAGACGCCTGTCAAACGGCACACCGCGAACTGCAAACAAGGTCAATTATGAATCTTTCTGTTTATGAATTTTTGTTCCTTAGAGGTTTTGTATTTGTAAAACTTTCCTCGAGCCGAGGAAAGCGATTTAAAGATCTCTGACGTCATCGCAATGTAAAGTCTATGGACCGAGTGGCCCCGCGGGCGGGGCCAGCGGGAGAAACACTACTGCGCATAGTCAGTGGGCCGCATAACCAGGAAGTAAACCCGGAAGGTAAAAAACTTTTTTGCCGTATGCTGCATCTATGGTTTGCTGTCTGTGGGTGTTTCGTAATGTCAAGGAAGGATCCTCAAACGGCTGAATTTGAACTATCCTACGTCATCGAATCGGAAAGACTTCAAGGCTAACCTCTCCCATGTGCCCTGTGTATCCTCAGTGCGCACCTGATATACCCACAATCCTATGCGCACGAGGCTTAGCTGGTCTTTAAAAAATTAACGCAATGACACAAGCTGGAAAATGATCACATTAAACTTGAAATAAAAGAATTACTACAATTGAACTCAGGGCATGAGGGGTATAGTGCTATATCTAAATTTTTTGGAAAAGAGTGGACCTAAGAGTCATAATAAGACCCACCGATCAGAAGGTGGCTGCAATGCACCTAAAAGCTGTTTGCCAACAAAAACATCAGCAGTGGTGTAATGTAAGTAAGCAGGCCACATTTATTCAAATAGGTACTGTACTTAAATTTGAGGTAGTCCTTTACTTGAGTGTTTCCATGTTATGCAAATTCATACTTGTACTCCATGTCGGACTCAAACCATCATCTTAATAACCAACAGATCAGCTGATTGCACCTCTGACCTCTCTAGAAAAGGGGAAGAAAGTAGACAAAAATGAGCACAGCAGGGTGCCATGTAGTTTATATAGTTTATTTTTATTTAGAAATAATGTTATAAAATAGTTAATAGTAGTACTAACAGAGTCCAAGCATACTCGGCTTCATCTAGGGGACAAAGTGAAAGCAGGTACAATTGCATCCCTCACAACATTTTGTCTGCTTTCTCTTATACATTATTGTATTATAAAGCAGGAAGATTTTCAATTCCACAAGCTAGAACAAAAAAGCAACCAGACAAATATATTGCTTATACCTGTATGTGTAAATTATTTTAAATATACACACAATTCATAGTGTGTTTAATGTGTTTAATGTTGGCTCCACCAACACTTAAGGTGTCAAAAGTTGTCTGCCAATGAACACATCACATTGTAGTGTAGTATTGCTTTAATTTTGCATTGTACTTTGCATTGTAATGAATTCACATGACAGTTTGAAAGTAAAGATTCAAATGATCTAAACATAATTTAATATTTTATTATTATAATAATATAATAGTAATATTTATTTTACATAAGCTTTTCTTTGGACTTCATGGTTGCTCAGATTTTCCCGTCATCCCTTCATATAAGAATTATAAGCATAATTTCATGGCTGACAATATATAAATATAACACAAATATGCCGCATTGGTCTAATTTTTATTAATGGTGCAATTTGTAAAATAATGCCAGAATTTGAAGGTACCTCCAAAAATATAGGGGGCAGCATGTCACCAGAGTAACCGCCAACTGCTGTCACTATACTGTCTGCTGTAAGTTAGTCATCTTGGGCTCTTTGGCTGTAGCTATAGCAACTGTTAGTTTAGCTTAGCAGTGGAGCTAGTGAGCCTACTGCTCAAAGAAGTCTGCCTAGATCGCGACTTTGTATTACAGGAGGCTCATCCAGGCTCCGCAGCCTGAACACCAAACTGGGAACGGCCACAGCCTCTTGGACCGGTGGAGGCCAGTTTGGCAACAGGGGATACAGTGCAGAGGTGATTTACACCGGCTCTGACGAGGACTAACGTTCTGACTTCGGGAACAAGAAGAACATGCAGGGATCAGAGAGAAGAGAAACGGCAGAACGAGATACCATCCGGCCTTTAGCAGCGACCGAAAACAGCATGTAGAGGTGGAACATTTTCACGTTCTACTTGGTGAATTGAGGATTTACTTGGGGAAAACTAGAGGTGATTGTTGCATGGCAAACCATGATGGTTTAGGTGAGTTTTATTTCATTTAATTCCTGTTTTAATGAAGTGTGTTTTATAATGAGTTAACAAGACAATTAAGTTCTTAGTTTGCTAAAAGAGAGAAACTTGAATTCAGAAGGTGTATGATTGTATTTTTCTGTTAGTAAGAAAAATAGGTATAAGAATATTTCTCTTGACATGCTTCTTGTTTTGTTTACTTTAGACTACACTAAGAGAGCTTCTGAAACCTGCCGCTTGTATAGTGTACATCTCCCAGCTGAAGCTACGCACGTACGTGGACTATCGCCCCTAGAAGTACTAGTGGTATTGTGGGACAGGCCAGGGCTAGCTGGTTAGCATGCTAACTTCAGTAGATATCTCTGCAACAAAACAAATAGACATCCTTGACAAAATGTCAACACAACTGTTCCTTCACATTCTGTTGATAATGTTTATTATTTGAACTTTTTAAACTAAAATGATCGTCATGTCTTGCAAATTGCACTTTTAAGGAGTGTTGCAAAACAATGCTAACACAAATTTATTGTGCAATGACTGCAAACAAGCAAATACTCTAATTCGTGCGTCATGCATTGGTTTGATTTAAATATTGTGTTGTTTTACAGCGCTGTTATTTATTAAAAGATTGTGACAATCTCTTTAAATTGACAGCTGGTCTTATTTAATTTCAAATGAACATAATGCATTTGTTAAAGTTTATGTACAAGCCTTCATTTTAAAAACATAATGCAGTATCTGAGTAGGATAGTAGAGAAAGTATTTTATGCTGTAACAGGACGAAATAAAAAAAAAAAAAGTGCATGGGGTGTGTTTGACTTAACTTGCCAGAGCTTTAAATGTGAGCACATGATATTGAAGCTCTTACAACACCATCACTCCCAGTCTGTTTGCTATTAATATGATGTTTGATTGTGACTTGGCTAATGCAGTGACTCATCCATAGAAATAAGCTACATTCCAAACACAGACAGTGTTAAGTGGTAACACAGTGGTAAGAGGATGTTATTTCATATTTCTATGGGTCCATTTCTGCCCTTGTGTTCATCATTTACAGCATTTCTTCTTCTCGACGTGCAGGACTCTGTTGCAGCGGGGGCACGTGTGGTATGCATCCTTGAAGTGTTTCATGAAGAAAGGAATCAGGCAGCAGCACAGGACTAACCTGCAGCAACACACACACACACACACAGTTAGTTGTTTGCTTGAATTTGCTTGGTTTTGATAATGAATGTTTGGTTTGATCATTTTGTCATTTTTGGGAGACCATAAAATTTTCAGACAATCCCTTAGTAATAAATGGTATGGGCTAATTAAATTAAAGACATTTGCATTTATACAGCCAAAAATCACATATTTGTCTCATTGCTTTTCAATTATACATGTGACACTTTATATCCTTGTAAAGGATATAAAAACATGTTTTTTTTTAAATCTTGTTTTAACCAGTACTGTCTTTAACTTACTATGACAAAAGCTTTATTTCATGCAAAACTATGGCAAGCACCCTGAACCACATACTCACCCGCAGCAGATGAAGAGTAAGCACATCAGCCAGGCGTACGTCCCTGCTTTGTAGGTGACGTTGGTCATGACCTGCTGCTGGCAGGAAGCACATGTCGTCATGCCGGGAGAACTCCCCAGCGCTGTGTCATAGCTCACAAACTTCCTTTTGTTATCACCGGAATCAAGACCTGAATCCAGGTTGCCTCCTCCGCTGGTGTACACTGATGGAAGGAGAGAGAAGGAGAGAGAATGATGAAGAGGATGAGAAGACGAGGGGAAAGAGGGGAGGAAACATCAGGTGTGAGGTTTACCTGGTGTGACAGTGTTGGAGGTTTCCAGAGGGGTGAATGGGCTGTGGAGGTGGTAAACCTTGACTCCATTATCCCCCTGACCTTCAACTGGAGCAGAGTAAGAGGAAAGAGAAAGAAAGAAAAAAAACAAAAAACAGAGGTGAGACGGGAACAAGATGAGCCAACCTGTTGATGATGATGTGTGTGAACATGGTGTGTTTACCTGGTATGATGTAGGGAGGGGGATCTGTTTTTCCATCTGCACTCATTGTGCTGCAAAAAGAGAGCAGGATTTCATTGGCAGTAAAGACAAAATACACTAATAACCTGTGAAAGGACTTGTATTAATAAAGTTGCAATACAACCCCATCCTTAAAAGACATGTGATACTGCTTTTTGCCACCAGATGGAGCCAAAGCCTGACTGATGGCGCTAAAACAGCTGACGTAAATGTCTGTCAACTCATTGACTTGTATTTAGCCCATATGCAGCATTGTGTGGATGTTTCCTGTCAGTAGCCATGGTGGGAAACACCTGGGCGTGGCTCTGGGTGTGGTGACATGTTTCAGGTGTGTTTTCTTTTAACCTCTTTGTTTGCACTGAAGCTCTAGCTAGATTCAAGCCTACTGAGTGGACAACAGGGATTATTTGTTTTATTTTTTTTTAATTTAGGAGATGAGTTATCTCAAAAGTATGATGTCATTGTGATGTTTGAGTCATCCTCATTTGCCTGTTTTGCTCATGCTTCATCTTTAATAGCTGGATTACATGCTGCAACCAACAACTGTATGTACTGTATAGAGAGTTCTATACACTGAATGGCTTAAAGGTTATAAATTCTTGCAAAAGATTAATAACAAGGTCTTCTTGGTCAACTCCTCAGTCAACAAACGTCAACAGAAATTATATTCTAATAAAGCTACAGCAGCCTCTCTGTAAGCTTGTTGGACGTTTACTTGCAAGAAAGTAAAAAACATCCACTGGTAATCATGCTGGTTCTACATATATTTAAAGCGCCGAACTACATGAATGAACTTCACATAATTCCTTTGCATGTCAAAGACCAGTGTGGTCATTCTGTGTTGTTCTTTCACTGGCACGTATAGCATCAGTATACATTTCTATGACTGAACCACACTGCTGTCATGTTAAAAATGGGCAGTCAGGGGGGAGAGGGAGTCAAAGGTCAAATTAAGGGTTGAATGTCAGTGATGTCAGCCCAAAAGATCATTAATGTTACGACTCTGCTCAGCTCAGGAATTAAATGAACCAAATCTTTCAGTGTGGGATGTGGCCTCATAAACCATAATTAGCACTCTTGCCAATGCGAGACCCAGAAATGACTAAACGTTGTCTCGTAATTTGCCAACTGTACGTGTCACAATAGAGTTTTATTATCATTGTAATTAGAGCTTTTAACAAAGCACAAGTGCACTTTACTTCCTTTGATGGATTCATACAGCTATCTCATAACTTATCTTAGTGAGTCAACTATAATACATTGTGTATACGAAATGATCTTTGAACTGCTCATATATTAACAGATCAATAGCTTCACACTTTGACACGGGCTCTGACAGAGCATCCTTAGCTCAGTACTGCTCTGCTATACTCCTGCTGCTGTTGTCTGCCTGGATTTTAGGCCCATTGAAAACTCATGTGATGTATAATGATCTCATACAGAAAAAATCTAATTCTATTGTCTCCATATTCTTGTTGTGTCTCTCTTGACATATAACCAAACGCACAACATGACTAAGCATCGACACACACACACACACACACACACACACACACACACACACACACAGTGGGTACTGCATACACCCATGTGTTGGTGCAGGAATGCGACCGAGCTACATGCTCCTCTCTGTGTCACAGACTGAGGGCGTGTCCCTGCAGACTAATCTGAGGCACAAATCTGAAATCTGTGGAGTGAACTCATCTGAGCCCAAATAAATAAATAAAAAAAAATCTGACATCAACTTATGTGAATGACAGTTCTCATTGAAAAAAACGATAGCTGAATATAAATTAAAATTAGTCAAACACTTTGCTCCAAAAGCTGTCCCAAAGGGCATAAATGTAACTTAAATCCATTTCCAAGATGTGATTCCGATTCTTTGCTGTAACCTGTGTTTTTTGAGGAGGAGCTACAGTAGAAGGGTAGGAGCGCTGATGTTGAATAACTGGATGAGTTGCTCTTTCATTAGTTGGCTCAGTTACACTGTGCTGTAAGCAGCTGGTGCAACATTAATGCTCAAAGTTCAGTCACTTCTGTTTCCAGCTGCCCCAAACTTCTGTTTTTACTATGGAGTATGAATTTGTTTGACATGGTTTTATCTCAATGAGTGAACAAAAAAATGGTTGGAGAAGCACCAGTCATGGTGCGTTCAAGATCCTTTTGTATGGATATATAAAAAAAGTGTTGAAAATCCAAACACAACATTGATTCCACCATGAAAAAGATTAAATGAAACAACTGTATGGACAGAAAAGAGCTGGATTGATGTCCAAGCGATAAATAATTACAACAATAAACAACAAACAAATGAGAAAAACCATACAGACTGATTAGAAAGTGCAATATCCTGATTAATTAGTCATTATTAGTTATTTTGATGAAGTTTCTGTCATCAAACAGGACATTAGGCTGCAGATGGAGGCAGCAACAGGGTGCGGCTTAAGAAAAGTTAATCTGCCACATTTCAGACATGCTTTCAAACCACAAAGGGGGAAAGTTTGAGGCTGCTGATCAAACAATGTGCCTTCTGTCAGAGACGGCCGAGGCACATGACCTCAGTTCAGTTGCTGTTTGCTTTCTTTGCAGCTTCATCATTGAGGCAGGTGCCCGAGAGTGGATTAATGGAGGAAGACTTGGATGTGACTGATCGAAAAACAAAAAACAAAACTGCCTGGCCCAGTTAAGGAGCCATTCATACACTCTCATCCATCATACTCTATTGACAATCTAAAAAACATGCCAAAGCCAGTGAAAAAAAATAAAAATAAAACCAGCCATTAGGTGATTACATGGTGTAATCATATTATCATATCAGCTGGTAATCTGATGACATACTGTGGTTAAGAGTTAGTTGACACCCTGAGACACATCTGAGTCATGGGTGTGGCCTTACTGCATGTGGCATCTGTGCTGGTCAAACCTGACTGTGTGTGAGTGAGAGCGAGAGGAATGTTTGCCGTCTACCTTCATGATGCATCTTAATGATCATCTGACAAAGGAGCCAGTGACATAAAAGTGGAAATTACCTAATTAATCATGTAACACTTTAGAGGAAAATATGTAATTAATCCAAGACAGACAAGTTTAACATAATTTTTTTTTCCTGTCTCTGATTTTCAGTAAGACCTCGATAGCGTATGTAGTAAAATCTATAAAATCTTTAAAATACTTACTATTATAATACATTTACCACATGTTTCATTTAACTCTAATTTGAGGCATCACAAAACTTATTATTTGATGTTAAAATTATAAAGTAAATTTAGGATTTTCAGTCATGAAATTAAATTAGAAGTTTTGTTCTTTTTGTTGTTCTAGCTCTTTATTTTATGTACTGTATGACGGTATTATGATTCACCAAATTAAGTAGTAAAAAAAGGTTTAGTCAAATAGCCAACCAGTACAGGATTTGGGATTCCAGGACAACTGCTGCTTGTAGTTCCGGCCTGTCCTGAATTGTGTCTGGTCAACCTAACAGCTACAAAGCTACAAACCTAAATATGACAGCGTAAAACAGACCAACAAGTCCAAAACCTAACCAAAGTGTTTGTCAAAGCTACTGTTTCTACTCCTGATCCCACTATTCTACTGCTGATACTGAAAAAGCCACTATTACTACAACCTCTATAACTGGGCAACCAATTACTTGTGACCATCAAGACCCAAACTGCAAATCAGTTAACATGTATCAAGAAAGCTGAGGAACACTATAGAGATATAATATTGCATTTCAGCAGTAGCTCACGTTTTTGACGTCAAGTGTTGGTACGATGCTTCTTCAGCAGACATCTCTCTTTAAAAATACAGTGTTACTGTAGTAATCAGAGGCATAAATACATGTACTTGGAGCTTAACATCCCCACAGATCCTCATAGTAGTTCAGCTGAATGACAGCTTCATTTTAAAACTAGATATACCGAAGTCTAGGCCACTGACCAAGAGCTGGACTACTGTCACGGCCCTGCGCTACACCCATGGCCTGTAACGCACTGTTCAAAACCTCAAATACCAAACCCGCAAATAATGAAAAATAACAATCAGAAACATCAAGAAAGAGGAGGCAAATCACAACAAAAGTGAGCAGGAATAAACCTCAAAATTAAGATTACTGAGCTGAGCTGGAGCCTATGAAACCTGCTGTGTCTGTGATCTCGTTCCAACAGTAAACATACAACTGATTTATCTAATGTGAGATTTAAAGGTGTAGACGAGCATTCTGTCTTTTACAAACAAAATATATCAATACTGGCCTGTTCTAACATTTAATGTAGCCTACTGTTGCCAACTCATCCATCTTCTGGGCAAAGATATCAAACCTCACACACACACACACATAAACTCGATCTCGATCCTGTCCTAGAAACTGTGTCCAGTCTGTACAATCAAATCCTATTTCTGTACATCACATTCATTTGTCCTACCTTTGCCAGGTGTTGCAGTCAGTCGGCAGAGGTGTGTGTGTGTGTGTGTGTAAGCTGCAGCTGATGTAGAGTCCAGACGTTGTATCTGAGAGGTGCACCTGTCTCACATGTACCTCTACAGGCCTCTCCCTAAGCACGCCCACAGCCCAGCCCTCCTTAACAAAGAGCTGAATATGCAGCGGGAGTGAGTAACTTTCAAAGGCTGTGCTGGGTTGTTTTTTTTTAACTTCTTTGTTTATGAGACATTATTAAGGGAGTGTGTTTGCGGGCGTGTGTGTGTGTCCCTCTGTAAAGTAGGAATAACCAGTTTCCCTCCAGTCTGTATTCCTACAGCAAACTGTTTGGCCAACACAAACTGGAGGCGATCATAGTTTTTGTCGTTGAATGTTACCTCTGGGCCATCAACACAAGTCTGAGTGACATAAGTTTACACAAATTAACATTAACTTAAAATTTGAGCCCCCCCTCCCCCCAAAAAATGTTGTTCACAAGAATGTTTTTCATCATGGAAGAGCTGCTGCAATGAGACACTAAAATGCCACACTGTAAAAAGAAAGAAAATGAAATGCAACCATCTGTAAAGAATTTGAACATGACCGCAAACATCTGTATGCATCTGAGAAGTCCAGGCCGACATGTTGGGAACTGTATGGCAAATCTAGGGAAAAAGGTTGCCGGAGTCTTTTATTTCCAACATCCTGAACAAAAACACTGTGTCTGATCATGCAAATTAGTGTTTTGTGGGGGGAACTGGCGGAAATGGCACATTTTCTTTTAGTTGGAATATACGAGCCTGTTTCTTTTTGTTGTTTTAACGTCCCTGAATTTCAGCTCAAAAGATGTCTGGGAAGTGTTGCCTTTTCTCTCAGTCAGCTGGGAGCAGGCTAGTTCAGCCACATTTTTCTACTGTTGGTCACTGGATCACAAAGTACTTGCTGGAGGCTGCCTTTAAGCACTCCTTGCATGTATGCTGATGGAGGCTTGATTTCTATCATGCGCAGTGATTTGAATCAGTGACCTTTCAACCCAGAGCTTATTCTTTGGTTACAAATAGGCTGAAATTAATTACATGAAAATCTGTCTGAAATAGATGGAATGGTGTATTCATTTTGACCTGAGTCTGTGGGTGGTGAATATGGGAGGTTACAGTTTCATATCAAAATATGGTACATCTATTTAACTAAATGTTCCTTCAGCCCCCCCCAAAAAAACCTCAGTTAAAGGGGTGTGTGAGAGTGTGGGGTGTTGCCTCTCCTCATGATGTCAACTGTGAGTGTGTGTGTGTGTGTGTGTGTGTGTGTGTGTGTGTGTGTGTGTGTGTGTGTGTGTGTGTGTGTGTGTGT
>JBBPCS010000672.1:4276556-4330122 GCA_037974645.1 Hollardia meadi
GCCCGGCACTATAGGGCATCCAGATCTGTCATTCTGCATGTCTATGTTGCTGGACAGGACAGGTTAAAAAAAAAAAAAATTAAAAAAAAAGATACTGAATTGGGGACACTAGTCTTGGGTGTCCACCTTGAAACTGTGCAGATTGTATAGATCTTCTGTGATGTCTGGTTGAAAATGTGTCTGAAGCATCCACGGAGGCATACACTCTAATGGTACTGTATCCTTCTCCTGTGCAGGTGGATTGCTGGGAGCTCTTTTCAATGTTCTCAACTACTGGCTGACCATTTTTAGGATCAGGTAAGGCTTAGAAAGGGGTTAAATGCTTGCAAGTACAAAACAAACTGTTCTCAACTTGAGGAAAAAGTTTCAACACAGGGTCAGGTAACATATGAAGAATTTGTATGTGCAGCGTTCCAAGAAAAACAAGATATGGTAGCATGAAGGCTTTGCCTGTCAAAGACAGGGTGCGGTGCAAGATGAGGAAGTTTTTAGATGAACACTCAAGAGTGCTTCTCAGAATGGCAGCATCTTGTGATTGAAGTGTTTAAAAATAGTCACAGAATAAGAACAGGTACGATCACTGGGAGACTGACTGATCTGGGAGGAGACTTCTGCTAACATACATGCAGTTCTTCCTTCCTTGTCTGGAGCTGGTTGTAACATATGTGCACATTTCATGAGAGTGGTATGGCAAACAAAAAAAAGTTTGTTCGTATATCCAAACATTAGTAGTTTTGTGATGTAGATGTACAGTAAGCTAGTGGATGCAATCTGTGATGATCCAAGACAACTTGCAATGTCACTGATAATAACAGGGATAATCAAACAAAAATAATGGTAATAACAGAAAAAGAACATAGTAAAATCTGTAAGTATATATGAAAATCAAAAGATGCAGTGTGTGTGGATGGACCTCTCACTCTGAAGTTATATAAATGAGTCTGGTGCACTTTGAGAGCAAGATTAAGAGACTAGATCTAGAAAATATAAAATGTAGAAAATAAAATATAACATTGAGCTTTGGCTCTGCTACCTGGTGATTGGTGGCTTTACAGTTGCTTTAGCTTTACAATGTAAACATAAGCCTATAGTACAAATCGACCGATAGTGGATCTTTAAAGGCCGATATAAAAACGATAGTTTAGAGCATGAAAAAGCTGATAGCCGATTAATTGGCCGATACCAATTAGTGGGTGTGTAATGGTTAAGATTGGCAGAGTGAGGTGATGTGTTTCTGCTCTCTTTGTGGATTTTCACACTGCTTCATGTTGGAGTGTTGCTTGTGGGAGGGTCACATGGTAAAGTTGTTGACATGTTGACTCTGGTTTATTCGGTACCTGTCTGAGCAGTCTTGCTTCTATAAATACTCATTTGACATTTATACAGCCACATAACCTGAAGGCTCAAAATGGCACATTTGGCAGAGAAGCATTAGTTTCCAGTTTCCACTCAGCTGTTTTAATTGCAACCAGTGTCGCCTCGTCACATGGGGAGGTCCATACTGAGGCTGACAATACATCAACATTTTTGAAGTTTCTGGTTCATTGAAGCCACTATGTGTAGGACTTGAAGATTTACCCTTTTGTGTGTGCGCGTGCACGTGTCACAGGTATCTTCATCGCCCTTGTTTGCAAGTGATTGAGGCCATGGTGGTTGCTGTAGTGACCGCGGCAGTGTCATTCACCATGATCTACTTCTCCAATGACTGTCAGCCTTTGGGGCCAGACCACACAGAGGAGTACCCACTGCAGGTACACACACAAACACACACCTTCAACAAACTTCACCTATGTCAGCAGTCTGAAAACAATCTCTTGCTGACTTTTCTGGGCTTAGACAATGACGTGTAATAAATCTAAAACTGGGGAAGCCACAGTTACATGGTGACAAAGGCTCAGTCTGACCTTATTACGCTTTTAAAATGAACACATTGATGTGCATGATAACTAGCATTGTAAGAAAATATCGATATATTTGAGCATCACAGTATTTCTTTTGTGATACTGTATTGATTCTCATTATATTGGTTTTTAATAGTTTTCATGCAAAGTTTATTCTGTTGTTCGTTGTGTTTAACCCCAGCTTGACAGCTAGATAGCAGTAATCTATCTTCAGCCATTTGACTCCTCCACACATCAATTGAGAGGAAGAAGTATATATTGCTAGTGTAAACACAAAGAACACAGGCCTATAAAACAATGTATTGCCTTGCTTACAGTATCGGAGTATAATAAATGGTAACCCCTGTATCGTGATACATATTGTATTGCCATATTCTTGCCAATACGCAGCCCTAATGATGACCGACTGATAAGAGATGCTGTTCTCACAGTGAAACTTTGTGTTCTATTCTTCCCTTTTTTAACTACAATTTTAGTTCAATAGGCGTTACCAGCGTTAGTGTCATAAGAATGATATTGCCAAAAGATTTACGAAGGAGACAACATTTTTGATATTTATTTTTGATTGGTGCCAATCTTATCATTTTCTGTCTCTCGAAGTTGTTCTGTGCAGACGGGGAGTATAACTCCATGGCAACAGCCTTCTTCAACACTCCTGAGAGAAGTGTTCGTAGTCTTTTCCACAACCAGCCAGGTACAGCTGTTCACTCGCGAAAATAATGCGCAAATCAAATCATTTCCTTACGCCTCCTCTCATTCCTTTCTTTCTTAAAGGAACCTACAATCCTTTGACGCTGGGTTTGTTCACTCTGACTTATTTCTTCCTGGCGTGTTGGACCTACGGCCTGGCGGTGTCTGCCGGAGTCTTCATCCCATCACTACTAATAGGAGCAGCCTGGGGGAGATTGTGTGGAATATTGCTGGCCTCCATCACCTCCACTGGCTCGGTTAGTGTGTGTATATATGTGTGCGCACATTATGCTTTGATCTATAGGATGAGGACAGGACAAAATATATTTGTAGTGGATTCTTAAATTAATTGTTTCTCTTGAACTAAACTAATACTCCAGATGTCATGACTTACTGTTTGCTGTGTGTGTTTTGTTAGACCTGGGCAGACCCTGGTAAATATGCCCTGATTGGAGCTGCAGCTCAGTTAGGTGAGTAATGTTTATCCACACCTTGTTAGTGCAGAACAGGAAATAATAAACTGACCAATCACAGTGACACATACTATCAATTCTCAGGCTGTCACATCTTAACTTTTTAAAAATAATCCATATTTCTATCTATTCTGGTAAATACTCACTAAGATAATAGGATAGCACCAATAATAATGCACTGCTCTCTGCAGGTGGCATTGTGAGGATGACTCTCAGTTTGACTGTTATCATGGTGGAGGCTACAGGAAATGTCACCTACGGCCTTCCCATCATGCTCGTCCTCATGACTGCCAAAATAGTAGGAGACTACTTTGTAGAGGTAAGGAAACGGCTACAGACACATTGTTTCTGTCCCTCTCTGTGTCCCATTGTCTGATGTTGTAAATCTGTGTTATAGTATCCCTCACCACAAAAAAGTCAATACAGAAAGAAGCTTACAAATGTACAGCTATTCATGTGCAGAGGACGGTGTGAACAAAACGAACGCAATGTAGCTGTGTCCCAAATCCATACTAACACATGACTTCTCAGCACGTTTTGAGTATGTAACTCATTCACACTAGAAAAGTGACAAATTTACTCCAAAAACTCGGTAAAATGTGTTGTGAATGTGTTGTTGTAGTACATTATTGTCCCAAAATATAATCCACAGAGGAAATAGAGGAGCTACTTACAGCTGAAAAAAATAGCAGTGGTTGAAGTTTACTCTGCAAATGCCATTCTACAGTCACAGTTGACTGACATCTGACAGCGTGTCTAGTGTAATTTCCTGCTGGTAAAAAAAATAGCAAAGTATGTTCATTTCTTAGTATACGGCAAAGGTAACTATATAGTGTATACAGTTAGTATGTTGTATGGGATTAGGACACAGACAGACCTGTCTCTTCTTGCTTCAGGGTTTGTATGATATCCACATCAAGCTACAGAGTGTTCCCTTCCTGCACTGGGAGGCCCCGGCCACCTCCCATTGGCTGACCGCCAGGTAAGGTCCTTTCTGCTATTCTGATTGGACGATTGTTTTATTCAGAACAAGGACCTGAGAGAAATATTGTAGTCACTTTATGCACTCAGTGTTATTTGAAAACATGTGTTCCTTCTTGCAAAGAACTGAGTGAACTTATGATTTAAAAAAAAAAAAAAAAATGTATATAGTAAAATTGGACTTTTGTCTGGCACCTTCTCACGCTCTGCTTTTCCTCTCTATCTCATTACTTACATCCAGGGAGGTGATGGGTTCTCCGGTCACCTGTTTGAACAGGATAGAGAAGGTGGGAACCATCGTGGACACCCTTAGCAACACATCTACCAATCACAACGGATTCCCAGTCGTCGTGCAGATCAGTGGTAGTGACGAGGTACTGTATGATGACTTGGGTTCTGTTTTTAAATTTAATTTGTTTTTGTTTTTTTAGGAAGAGTAATTAACTGAGATGAATAAATAAAATGATCACATTTTAATGCCTGCTTGGATGCACCTATTGTTGAAATGTATCTAGAGTACGTGGATGATACACCACACAAACTAACTTGAGGCACTTTTGTTCTTCTCTCCCATTCAGCCAGCAAAGCTCTGCGGCCTCATCCTCCGCTCTCAGCTCATTGTTCTTCTGAAACACAAGGTAACATCAGCGATTGGAAAATGATGTTGACCGTATTTTTAGATACTTAATTATTGTGGCATTTTAAATGGAATCACTCGCCTGCTCTGTCCTGGCAGGTGTTTATGGAGTTGGCCCGGTCCCGGCTGACCCAGAGGAAGCTCCAGCTGAAGGACTTCAGAGATGCCTATCCCCGCTTCCCCCCGATCCAGAGCATCCACGTCTCCCAGGACGAGAGGGAGTGTATGATGGACCTCACTGAGTTCATGAACCCAACACCTTACACTGTACCACAGGTAACACACACATACAGGTTACTCCAATGACATACAAGCACAGTTTTTACCTGTAGCTGTTACACAGATGCTATGTTGTAAAATGTGCCCCGTTCCAAGGCTTTACTTTTTTTTTAACAGGTATGTTTTTTCATGTTGTTGTTGGATTCATCTTGTTTGTTTTTTATGTTCTTAATTTTCCTGTCTTTTCTGTTTTTAGTTCTAAAAGTGTAAAAGCCTTTTGATTTTTTTTTTAGTGCTAAAGTTTAAAGAGGCTTTTTGTTTGCAGGAAACATCTCTGCCTCGTGTGTTTAAGCTGTTCAGAGCGCTGGGACTCAGACACCTGGTGGTGGTGGATGATGAGAACAAGGTAGTGTGTTTGTGGTTCTCTGTTAATCCCTGTGCGTCCCTGTGTATTTTTGGCCTTCACAATGACACCCTTTTTTAGTTTTGATCCCATTGTTTAATGATTACATTCATGTTTTTGAATGCCACGATGATGATAACAATGATGATTGTTGTTCTGATGTCACATTTTGTGGTTTCTGGCCCACTGCAGGTGGTTGGACTGGTGACCAGGAAAGACTTGGCCAGATATCACCTGGGCAAACACGGGCTGGAGGAACTTCAGCTGGCCCAGACATAATGCGCACGCACACACACACACACAAAAATCCCTGAACTATGACCACCTGATGCCTCATAAGCCGTGACCACCAGCTATGCAGCCTAAAGGACACCAACAAAGGCCAATAAGAGGTCTCTGTTATTCTTTGATACCAAAATGTTCAACATGACCAGACAAGGAAACCCCATCGCCAGGCTTAGGTCATCAACAAAAAGATTAATTTAAATGTGTATCGGTGTAGAAATTGGAAGCGTAAATAACTAGCTCCAAGCTAAGAAAAACGCTCCATTAAATCTGTGTGAAGTGAAGTTACTTGGAAAGGATTCTGAGTTTTTGACTTTCATTATTATTATCGTTGTTTGTTTGATGACAGCTGTGCTGAGGCGTCATATACGAAGCTTTGGTACATTGTTTACTTTGTTGTTGCGTGGGGCCAAATACAGTCAGAATGACGTGATCTTTTTAGAATAAAACAAAACACTCTTTTTTTTAGCTGGAAGAGAAATCAGTTTGATGTGTGTCAGCTGGTAAATTGTTTTGGTCACAAAAAAATGTCTTTAGTCTTATCCTGCCTCCTCAACATCACTCAAACAGTTTAATGTTATTTACCCTCAAAGTAATGTTATGATATTCCAGTAATACATTATTAAACAGTTATAACATTGATTACAACTTTTAATCATTGATATTGAAGTTAGGAATTTCAGGTGGTTTACTTTGAAAATCTGACTTTGTGTTCATATACAAGAGTTGGTTGGTTTGGTAAGTCACCTTCACTGACTGTTTAGGGTCTTTTTTTGACGATGTTAGAAAAGTTAGTATTTTCCATTATGTAGTTTTGCACTGAGCGAATGCTGTTATTATTGTTGAACCGTTGTTATAAGTTTTAAGTGTGTGCTTTTGGCTCATGCCTGTTCAGGCACAGTTTGGGTTCCACATATCCCATAATTAAAGGTACTTTCAGAAGTGCAGTTTGAAGAATGAAGAGGAGACTTAATGGCCACCTGATTATTTGTGAATCTTGTCTCATTTGGTCAAAAGATGTAATGTGATGCAGTTTTGGCGAGACAGATCTAGTATTACGTGGAGATACAGATCCTTCCTTCTTTTTTTGTCAGCTTTAATATATTTGTACTAATGTGAGTAAAAATGTATTTATACTCAGAGGTACACACATCATTTTTCACACCACCAAATGTTTGCACTTTGACCTACTACTGAAGTCTCTTTTTGTTGAGAAATGCCCACAAGTGTCCCTCTGGAAGCTCTACATGAATGTAAACTGTTGTTTACCACCTTATGTTTAATCCATTTATTCCTGCCCATTTCAGGGTACTACACAAACACAGATACTGATTTCTAATTATTTTGTCCATTTGTGAATCAAACATTTCTTCAAGTATCAGTGTTTTTTTTCTTTGTGCACTTCATTGGTTTTACACTTTGATTTTTGTCCCCTTTGCTCTTTCTTTTGTACAGTTCTAGATGTTAAAATATAGACTTTCAATTTTATTACCACTGGATAAGCCTTTTGTGAATTAATAAAGTTGAAATTTATCTATTGTTGTATGATTTGTTTGACTGTTTAATTGAAGGGCATTTAAACCAGGTTTGCCTTGAACAGATGAGACATAGTGTGACGTACTTTCCAAAGCGAGAAAGTGCCAAGGAGGGTGAAGGTCTGTCAAGTCATTTTAAAAGCTAGACTGGATACGTATCGCAGATATCCGTCAGTCAGTTCTTCCTAGTGAAAAAGAACAATTCAGATATCCACAATTGTCATTTCAGACTATCCACGACATTCTTTCTTGGACAAATTACGTCACTTTTGCCAATCGTGTATGTTGTTTGTCATTACAGATACAGTTCAGTTGCAGATATCGTACATGTCCTGATGTGTTGTTTGTGCATGTCGTTATGAATATCATCCTGTGACATGCAGTAATAATATAATCCAAATATCCAAAAACATAATAGTAATGCTTTAACTTAAGATCTGAATGCAGGACTCTTACCTACAATGAATTATTTTCGAAGTGTGGTATTACTTTTACTTAAGTAGGCCCGTAGTAATAGTTGCAGTAGCATAATAATAATAATAATAATGGTCGTCCAGAGGATGTCCCTCTAATGTCCTTGGGACATTATGTGAATGTAGTGCATTAATGTCCCCAGAACATAATAGGAGAAGCCTACATAGACTTTTAGAAAATGTTCGGAAAGGACCTGTAATCGTTCTGCAGTAACGTCCCTGTAACATCTTCCTCACGTTCTCTTAACGTCCTGCGATAACGTCTCTGTAACGTCCTCAAGGACCTTTAGGGGACGTGCAGAGGACGTCTAGAGTACCTTTTCAGAAACGTCCCTGTAAGCGAGTTTTCTTTTCTTAGGATGGCGACGGAAAGTCACCTCAGTTAACGTGTAAATTAGAGTTTACCCCTCTATTACACCACTTAAAGAACAAACTAGAGGAGACACTGTACTTTAATAAGAATTCCAATAATATTTAATATGTTTAGTTTCTCAGAGGAAACTGATACCTCCATTTATCCATAACATGTAAATTAAAGGTCAGCCCTATATTATTTTACCTAAAGAAAAAAATAGCAGAACAATTTTTTACCTCAGGGGTTTTGTCACATTATTTCAAAAATAACTGAGATCCTTTCCATCCTCTGAATGTCTGTCTACTTAAATGACTTCAGAAGAAAATGCTATAGCGCTAAAAGACAATAATACACACAAGATAGCAAATAACATAATGTAGGTGAACGTTCTCCTGTGCCTGCGTCTTCCTCTCTCTCTTCTTGGCAGTGAAGGCACGAAGTCATGCCCACAAGATACAAGAAAATAAGCTAACTGCTAAAATAAAACTGATGTTTGGTGAATTTGACGGTATGATGAAAAGAAGCGCCAAAACGACCACTGAAATTAGTTTGGGGTGTGAACTTTCCGTCACCATCCAAGGAAAACAAAACTTCTCCCTGTAGCGTCCTGTAATAATGTCCCCATAACATGGGTATGAGATTCCATGTGTGCCAAGCCCAATTCCAAAAAAGTTGTGATGCTTTGTAAAACATTAATAAATCAGAGTGTGATAATTACCTATTTTTTGACATTCAAGTCAAAAGAAAACAGTACAAAGATAATATATCTAATGTTGTATCTCATCAACTTAATTGATTTTTGTAAATATATGTTTATTCTGAATTTTATGCCAGCAACACGTTTCAAACAAGTTGGGACAGGGGCAACAAAAGACCGGGAAAGTTGTGGAATGATCAAAAACACCTGATTGGAACATTCCACAGGTAAAGAGGTTAACTGGTAACAGGTTATCATGATTGAGTATGAAAGGGGCATCATCAAAAGGCTCAGTCCTTCACAAGCAAGGATGGGGAGAGGTTCACCACTTTCTGAAAAACTGCATGGGTAAATAGTCCTACAGTTTAAGAACAACGTTTCTAAAAGCACAATTGCCAGGAATTTGGGGATTACACCATCTACAGCCCAGCTGAATCTAGCCCGTAGATTCAGAGAATCTGGAGAAATCTCTGCACATACGGGGCAAGGGAGAAAACTCGTGAATGCTCGTGACCTTTGATCCCTCAGGTGGCACTGAACTAAAAACCGACATGATTCTATGAAGGATATTACTACATGTGCCCAGGAACACTTTGGAAAACCGTTGTCAGTAAACACAGTTCGTCGCTGCATCTAGTTAGTTAAAAGTTAAAACTCTACAATGTGAAGCGCAAGCCACATATCAACAACATCCAGAAATGCTGCCGACATCTCTGGGCCTGAGCTCATCTGAGATGGACTGACACAAACATGTCCTTTGGTCCTATGAGTCCACATTTCAAATAGTTTTTGGAAATCATGGACGTCGTGTCCTTCGGGCTAAAGAGGAAAAGAATCATCCAGAATGTTACCAGCACGAAGTTCAAAAGCCAGCATCTGTGATGGTATGGGAGTGTGTTAGTGCCCATGGCATGGGTAACTTGCACACCTGTGACAGCACCATTAGTGCTGAAAGGTACATACAGGTTTTGGAACATATGCTGCCATCCAGATGACGTCTTTTTCAGGTCATCCCTGCATATTCCAGCAAGTGTGCCTTACAACAGCAACAGCTTCAGAGTAAAAGAGTGTCAGTACTAGGCAGGCCTGCCTGCAGTCCATACCTGTCCCCCATTGAACATGTGGCTTGGGGATAAGGGGTGAGGGCAGCGGGCACCCAAAAACACCCACCGCTATGGTCATCATCTACGGTAAGTCCTGGTGAACTGAGGTATGGGGCATTTGAGAGCAGCAGTCTCTAGCCATCAATAACCAGCTCTGTCTCGCTTTCATCACACAGCAGACTCATGTGGAAGCGACAAAAACTCACTAGGGGAAGTGCCCGACACTAAACGCAGGACGGCGACTGCTGAAGTCCATCTTCTGCATGATCCCAACCGAGGGATTCGAAGCAGTAAGCTGTAGGTCTGTGCCGGCTATGAGACCGGGGCAGGCCGGGCACGCTTAAGGTTCTTGAAGCGGCGACTCCATCCGTGGAGACAAACACAGATCCAGTGGGCAAATTCACCAGTCACTGAAGACAAAAAGGATGGCTGGCTGTGAGTGCACGACCTTATATACACTTTGACCTTGTGTTCGAGTAGGGTCGTACTGATTGGCCGGCTACGTTTATGCTAATTTCAGTGGGCAAATATGTGATTGTGATTGGAGCAGAATAGCACATAGAGTCCAGTAGAGGGTGGAGCCTGTGTGAGAACTTAATGTTCTCCGGGTTACAGCCAGCAGCTCTAACAGCAGTCAGCTGAGGTGCTTCTTTCATACACTGTGCACAATTATTGAAAAACTAAGCAATTAGTGTGGTTAAAAAAAAGAACCTTGTTTTAAATTTCAGGACAATGTCATGATATTTATCAAAAGTGGAACATTTTCATCAACAGCTCAACACTTTGTAACTGTGCTGGAGTCAGTTTAAACCAACCAGTGGAAAACATGTTATAGATACTCTGCTCTGAAATTGACAAAACATTGTGATGAAGCAAAGGGAAGACTTTTTGTGATAAGACTGCAACCAATCACAGCTGTCTGTTCACAAATGTGATACACATACGGAAACACAGCCAACATTTTCAAACCTTAAAGTAAGTTAACAGATGGAATTCATTTCTGATACACTGTTTAATTGAACTTTTCAGGGATTTACATGAAATTCTCTTCAGGAAAATCTGAACAGATGTACCATAAAAGGCTAACATTTGCCATTTTCCTGCTGTCATAGAAATGAACGTGTGTGTAGAAACTAATTTAAATAAGTCAATTTAAACAAGATTTGATTTCAATACTGTAATTCACAACTGATCCATCCATCATCTATCACCGCTTATCCTAGGCAGGGTCGCGGGGTAATTCACAACTGAATTCCACTTAATTATTCAATTGTTGCACATCTATTTGATATATCACAACTCATCCTCCACTTCCTCCATTATTTATGTTCAAGTCATAATGACGATTACCTCTCCCTGGCACCCCCCAAAATTTTAAAACTGCCAATCTAGACAGCGACTCATAACATACACCATTGGATAAACATATACAAGTATGAATTAAGAATTTATTGTGTAATTATCTGTAGTGTTAAATAGTGTCTATTTTAAATTTGAGTTTTTGGCTTGATTTGAATGTAAAATACATTATTCAAAGCATGTGTGAAATGTGACGTTCAAAATGTTAGTATTGTCGTAGTTTCCAAAGAGGATATTGAGCCACAGCATTGTCAAGAGGTCTGACTTGCACTTTTAAACAAGAAAATCTACATAAACAAGACACAATCTAAAATAAGTTGCAGCAATTAGCGCTTTTCTGGACATCACGTAGAATCCATTTAATGAAAAGGTAAAATAAAATACAGAAAAGTGATTTCAAAATATTCTAATGTTTAATGAAAGGGTGATGTACTGATCAGCAAGAAAGGGTACAGTAAAACTATGAGGGAAAGGGGGAAAGAGCTTGGTACTCAAAAGGTGTCTGTCTGTTTCAACTTCAATACAATTCAGTGCAGAGGAACTGCTGTCATACCATTGTGCACTAGCTTGTGTGTCAAGAAAGCAGGTCGGGGGCACAGGGGAGGAGGAGCAAGGGTACTACGGACATAAGTGTGCGGTTGTTGTCACATAGAAGTAAAGGAAATGCAAGGGCAAACACAATTCCTTCTAGTTTTAACTATATCCCTCTGATCAAAGTTCAAAATGGAAGCACCCACCACATGTGTGGGGCTAAATGCTGGGCCTGATCGTGACTTCCACTTTTCTTACATCTGGGGGTAGATAGGTTTTGTTTTTTGCTTTTTTTCTTCCTTTTTTCTGTTGGTTCTCTTCAGAGTGCACTCATACCGCATATAGTTCGTAGATCTTCTTGGCGCAATATGCCAGGGCAGCCAGTGCTATCGTGTTATGGAGTCTCTTTCTGTAGACATCATCCCTGCGTACCAATACCACGGGCGTCGAGGAGGTGAGCGTATGCAGGGGCAGCCGCGAGAGTTTTTGGCTGTCATATTCCACCTGGTACTTGCAGCAGGGGTCAAATTGCCATGAAATCCCGTAGAGGGCAGCACAGGCCACACTGAGAGCACCAGAGGGCAATGCCACATAGCGTGAGAATTCAGGGGGCAGTGAAAGTGGCGTCAGGAGGCATGCAGTGCCTGACAACACGGCCGTCTTGTGCAGGCAGTTGCCCACAGTAATCCATCGGGCCGTCTCATCTCCGATGCGTGTGGGCTCAATAACAATGTATTTATACTGGGCCTCCAGTGCCTGCTCCAGCTCATACTCAAACTGGTCCTGCGCATTCTCCCCATTGTAGATCTCGTGCACAATATAGCAGTCTGTCGCTGCCATCACTCCCCTGTGTAGAAACAGAAACACCAATAATGTAAAGTGAGAGAAAGAATAGGGTTGAGTAACAACAAATTTCTACACCAACCTGCTCATTCTTACTGGTCCTTTGAATATTTTCTGTCTAAAATAGTTATGAAAAGTATTCCAAGCTGTTTATTTTACACACATGGTTTCTCTATTTGATTTCCGTAAGTTTATCATCATGACTTGATAGCAATAAGCTAATTTTGGAGATCTCGAAGATGAACTATCAATAAAATACCTCCATAAAGTGAAATATGGAGTAACACATAAAACGCAGTATTTGATTCTGTAACCACCAACTCTATTACATTTTAATTAGACATATAAATTGAAGTTTTACTTTATATTGATCGTCTTGTTGAATAAGCAACTAAAATACTCGGTCCGTTTATTTCTTTTATTTGTAAGTTTTCTTTAAACATGACAAACACACATGCGTTGATCAGTGTCAACACTCTGAGGCCTTCCAGTACATGTTGACAAGCAAACCCTAATAGTTAACATTACCAAGCTTATCCGGCTTCAAATACAGCAGGGGGATAAAGATTTTCGAGGCACATCGGACACTCGAGAAAATCATTTAGGATTACCATGTGAGGGACATAATGTACCTGAGCGACGGTTAGATAGCATTGGCTAACTCGCTTGCATGGTAGAAAGTTAGAGGACTGGTCAGCTAAGTTCAGGACCGTTTTACTTTCAGAACAGGTCGACAAACACAGCGGACAACATTGCTGTCTCAGCCAGTATTGTGTGGCTTGTGAGACGTGGCATCTCACACCAGCGTTCGCACACACGCAAGGCTAAATACAACTTTTCCCACCGGCAATAGGTCCGTGTGAATTAACCAAAACATCACATGAGCTGCTAGTTTGTTTCCTTGCTAACGTTAGCTAGCTGTCCACGTTAGCCAGCTAACGTTAGCTAAGCATGAGATAAAATTCTGACTTGTCAAAATGACACTTAACTTTAAATCCCAAGCGATACGCATGTTTGGGATCTGGCGCATTGTGACGTCTAAAAAGCGATGCACCATACTAAAACATTTTCGTTTAATGGCCAAGACGTGGAGTAACTGACCTCTCCCTGCTTACTGGGACACCGCGCCTCCTTCCCAGCGACGCCATGTTGGAGATACAACCGTGATTGCAGTTGACGTATGACAGCACTCAGCTTTCTGGGTAATGTAGTGTGTCAACGAAGTCGACACATCTCTTGGACTGGAATGCGGACTACAATTCCCATGATGCTATGAGCACACAGTACCTGCTTTTACGTATTTTATGATAGCACATAGAAGTTTGAGAGGTCAGACCATATTCAAAATAAATGTAACACTAAGGAACGGGGGTACGTATGTTAATCACGATCTCAAAGCTGAACATTAAATAAATAAAGGAGCTTTTTAGATATTTGAATATTTAATTGGGCAAGTAGATTGCATGCATCGGTTACAGCATACAGTATGTAATATAGTGCCCCTTTCATGTGGTTCTGTAATAAGATTTGAGTTTGTACACTTGGGTATATATGTGTACTTACCCATATTGTGCTCTCGCGTGCTCTGTCTCAGTATGGGCTGCCTGTCCGCGT
This sequence comes from Hollardia meadi, assembly GCA_037974645.1. Taxonomy (NCBI): domain Eukaryota; kingdom Metazoa; phylum Chordata; class Actinopteri; order Tetraodontiformes; family Triacanthodidae; genus Hollardia; species Hollardia meadi. The sequence continues at coordinate 4,290,656 of JBBPCS010000672.1, forward strand.
GCTGTAACCTGAGGCGCTTTGAATGTAATAACTATAATGTTTACGTTCAGGAATGTGGATCAGCTGAAACCAAATGCTGCGTCTATGACAACAATGTAAGAGTCTCAAAGCTAGGGAGCTAAATGACGCATGCGTGACTTATTACAAATCAGATCAATAAAGTACATTGGCGATGCCCTGTTGACTGCTGTGATTTTTTAATGATGTTTGGTTGCTCTACCATGGCCCCCTTCAAATACCACCTTTCAACTGGTGTAGACTACTGGGACACACAGGACATGCTTATTTGTTGTGGGTAAATGATTAATAAATTAATGTTTTAATTATTATTCTACTAAAGAAAAATGCAGTAGATTATTCAAGAATGAAAAAGAGTAGTTGTCTCAATCAATCAATCAATCAATCTATCTATCTATTATTTGTCCCCATTGGGCAATTTGTAGCCAGGTATGCCAGTCATCAATCATATTTTTTATATTGTATTACAGTTAACTGGCCAGTTATATTTTCTGTACATTTTGCATCATAAAAGTCTAAATGCTGTTTATCTAAATAAAATCTCTTGTGGAGAGATAATGTTCATTTGAGTAAAGTTCTGGTGGAGTCCTTTATGTGTATTTCAGCTAGCACACTCTATTAAAGAATAGATAACTGAAGTATTGAGGGTTGGTGTTCAAATGCTTGGTCAGGGTCTTCTCACTCATAAGACTACATTTAATTTAACACTGGTGCATTGAGCAGTTTGATATATTTTATCAAAGGGTCAAGACATATTTATATTCCTCAAAGTTAGATATAAATTAAGCATTGATATCAATGCTCAGCCCTAGTCATTTATTAATTAGTAGTATATTGATTCGAAACATACTAAAAATAGCCTGTAAAATCAGCAACATGCTGATCGCTAAAACTCCCAGAAAAAATAGAGTGCATTTCCCCACTGCCTGAAGTGGTAGCTATGGTCCTGGTTGCAAAAAAATCGCTTTAATTGACTGACATTTGGTCATTCAAGAGGACTTTGCATATAATTTAGAGTTAATACATTTTTGAGTTTATGGGAAACTATTTAAATGCGGTGACTGAGGCACTATGTCTTTGCAGCACTGCAATTAAGTGAGGTAGCTTCCTCTGGGTCTCATTGAGTAACCAGGAGATGTTCTGTAGTTGATGAAAGTCTTGACTCCGGGTGTTTTTTTAACACGGGAGACAGACAAGCAGATTTCTCTCCATCTCACCTATTTGAGAAGTGTTTGCCCTTGCATTGTTAACGGCACATAAATCAGACATAGACATCAAGATATCTTCCAAAACAAATCAAACATTGAAACAATACCACAGTCTCCGCTGAGACATATTTGTCTAATTACATCTAAATACGATATTCTGAAAATACTTATGCTAAGAGTCAGTGATAAATGCACCCTGGCTAAAAAAGGATTGCATAGTGTCAAAGTGTTAGTTAATAGTGTTTAAAAGGTATACTATGTAGAACATGTAGGTTGCAGGTTTGTATACACACACCATTCAAAGATGGACGTCCCAAGCATAGCAAAATACTAAGAAAATAAGAAAGTACAGCTAGAGGGTAGTTTTTGCAGATGGACACTGCCACACACTTCTACTGGGTCATAAGTGATGGTTGAGAAGGATCCTGTGCAGTATACCTTTAAAGTCTGCTGCATCTGCATCTTCCTCTCTTTTGTTATAAATACATACTTTGACATAAATAATGTGATGAGTACTTGATTTATTTATGTATAGACAAGAAGAATGGGGGGAAAAAAGTCACGAGCAAAACCAAGATAAGGATTGGTACATTTCAACACATTTGGTAGAGCCACATGCTCAAAACCCCCTTTCCAGAAAACCCACAAATATAAACAAACACAAAAAAGAAATGACACCTCGGCCTATCAATGGATGTAACCTACAAGAAAGTTTTACAAAGGGAAAGTGGTTTCCTGCAATTACCTCCAAGTGATTAAAGCAGATAGAGAGTGCCAGAGTGTGTTGAGTAATTAGAGGTATATTTCTGTTCAACACTCAAGATTGTCAACAGCAAAAGCTCCTGAGGAGCCAAAAGATGGAAACCACAGTAAACTTTTTTTTTTTTTGCAGTGAAAGTTTTCCTCTACTTTGACATCGGCTGACAAAAGAAGCCTTGTGGCTACTTCAGTGTCATTTTCCTGAATGACAGAACAAAGGACGGTGGACACCATAGAAGGTAAATGCCCTGAATATAGCAGTGCTGCTTTAGAAATGCTGGTTTAAATAGAGATATTTATCCATATCCACACTGAGGTTTTGTACCACATAGTGACAAGTTTCAGACCCAATTTATCACACGTGTCTGTGACATTTAATATGTACAGAGGAGAAAATGATACGCTTTGTCGTGAGGCTTGTTCAGGATTGCACCTCCAGAGTTTAACATCCTCATTCTGTGTTCTTTGGTTCACAAGTCCCTGCGTCTTTGACTAATCAACTTAGAACTCCAATAATGGAGTACATTTTTGTTACTGGGAAGAACAGAAGTGAAGTAACACTAGAACCAAATTGAGAGTTTGGGAATATAAACGTCTTCAAAATACAAATAATATTTTTTGAAAATGACCCTTTACCCACCAAACTTATGCCTATACCTAGAAAAAGAAAATAAAACGTTGGAGTGCATTTAGTATTCACAATCTACTAAATTAGCATTTCAACCCTAGAAACACAATTTCTTAAGAGAGGAGTGGAAGGCAAATAAAAAAATGAAACAAAAAACAAAGCCATGGAATATCAAAAGGGCGTGAAAATATAAAAGTCATCACAGTTTGAGCATTAGTGAAACCCATCATTCCATCTAAACTATCATGGAGAAAGACACCTGGGTTGGTCGTACTGTAGTGCTGCTTACAACCAGGGAGTCCAAAGGAGGACAGAACATTTGCAACATATGATTTGACTCACATCTGTTCTCATTACATGCCTAACCTTTGCTTCCAGTCAGTGATAGGTATACACCCTGAAGGTTTCTGTCTGAGGTAACAGGCTTCAGCTTTGGTTAGTTCATCTGCTCATGGTTTACATGTTGTGATAAGCTGATTCTCTTCCTGTGTCTCGGGAGTGTTTTGTCCCCACGTTCTGGACATAACTGACCCGTCGACCCGACGTTTAGCTTATCGATGCGTTTGCTACGAGATCAGTTGTCCCTGGAGTCACTTAATATCATGTTTAACAATCCCTGGAAGGTCCTTTGTTGTATATCAACCTGTGACACCAAGGCATGCTGCAACACACCGTTTATCCCTTGGGAGTCTCTTTTTCTTCTTCTTCTCTTCTCTGTCGGAGCACCATGTAGGGTCACTGAGAAATATGTTCAAAGTACTGAGGCTGAGGATTCTCTTTGACGTATTTCTGAATGTACCAGCAGGTCAAGTGAGCTTTCAGATCCTCTTCCACCACAAAATCCATGGCTGCCTGCCATCGCAGAAGCAAAAAAAAAAAAAAAAAAATTAAAAAAATCACATCTTAATTGTTCTGACATTCATTTTATCAGACAGCATTTTATACGGCCACTTTAGACATTTATTTTCATATGTGGACCCCACTTTCAAAATTAAACTATGTGAGGTATGCTTGAGTACACTTCCCACATACAGTATAAGTGGTAAAAACACTAGTGAAGTCATCTAAATAAGGCACTATTTTGCTTTTCATATAAAAGTAAATTGGCCCTACAGCTAATTATTAGTCTAATTTGGACTCATAAGCACACAATGCTATTCACTTACATCTCAAACTCAAAATGTAGATGGTCAAAATATTACAAATGGGGCCTTTTATGAAATGAACAGAAAGATAAATCCCCTCTCTTCTCTTAAGATTGACTGATGAAAATAATCAACCAGGAGTTTAGGAATTTTACCTTTGCCAGGTGCTTGGCTATTCCTCTCCCTCTGTAAGCATCTGGAACTTCGGTGTGTTGCAAGTCCACCGTCTTCTTCCCCACATATTCATACAGAAGAACTGCACGATCATGAGATCCTGGGGGCAGAAAGAAAGAAGTCATGGCTCTTGGTTGTGTTAAGTTTGTCTCCACCCAACTCAGTTTCCTACAATTTACACACAGAAACTTGACACCACCTTGCTAGGGGATGCTGATAATACTGCCCCTGTCAGTGTTGGAGGGCAAAGGCTAACACAGCAGATTCACATTACGTGCTCACTGTGATAAGCAACAACTACCACAACACACTAAAACTTATGCTAGACTAACTGTAAAGTCTTGGCGTTTAAAACTGAGTGCAAGATCACTGGCCAAGTTATTGAAAGTTGCAGTAGCAGCTTGAAAACTACATAAAATACTGCAACATGGCTGCTCAATATGACAAGGCATGTATAACTTGACCCTCAAAACAACAAGGCCACTTGTTTGATACCATGAGATGTGGTGTCACAATCACTTCCCTATAACTTTTAAGAAAATAACACATCACCTAGCCAGGTACAGACAAGGATAATGTAGCTGGGTGCAAGATCATCTAAATTCTTCAATGATAATAAAACACAGTAAAAGCTTAATCAAGTGATTTGTTGGGGAGGCTGGAGAGGGGAACTAATTTATATAAGTTAATGTCTCTTAGAAGAATAATTGATGTTCAGGTATTTTGTAAGCAGAAGCTATTGAAGGCTGCATTTCTACTTTCAGGAGAGGAACGGAATGTTTTCGTCGTGCCAAAAGAAAAAAAGCAGGTGAAGTTATAACTAAGATAAGGCACTGTCGTCTATTCAGCTGCTAAAACACGAAACAATATATATATAAAGACATGACATTTCAATTACATTAAGTTAATAACACCTCTGTGTCTGAAATGGCAGCTGGAGTTATCAATAAGGGGACGACGACGATACTGGCAGCCAGAAAAGCAACACCAACAGCCGAGTTAGCATTAGCCAGCTAGTATGCTAATGTTTACACGTTGAACTTACCATTTAGTCTTATAACAAACTGCCGACCCCTTTTATCGTGTTCTACGTGGATCTGAGAGTTGTTCGCGTCGAAGGCATTCGCCTGTGATGCCTGTGCCATAGTAGCCTGCTACAGTGTAGGAGGATTGCCGTACTACTCCACCGCGATGCTAACCAGAAATGGCCCCATGAAACGATGAACGTCAAAGCGAAACACTTCATCGAGCGGAATCAGCTGTGAGGTCACGTGACGTCCAGCCAATCAACGCCGGTGTTGTCAGAGAGGAGAAAACAATACAGATAGATTTAATTAAAGGTTGCTGCAATATAAATAACTGTTGCACATAGTTATATATATATATATATATATATATACGTTAAGATAAGAAGAAGAGTACAATGTCAAGTGGGAAAATCTAAGGTGCGAATGAAAGTGCAGTTTTTTCCACTTGTCAATCGAACCTAAATTAATTTAATACATTGGCTAGTTTAGTTTAATCCATTTTGGGTAAACAGACTATAGCCTCTCAGAGCTTGTGATTTCTAGTGAATATTCATTTTAGTATTAAGGGCAAATTGTTCAGCTGTTTGCACTTTGTAAAATTTGGCATTGTCAAATGAGGTTAACTAGAACTGGAATCTACATTGTCCCAACCTTACCTATGGTACTGTTAAAATAACATTATTATATTAAAAGTAGAGGAGACCAGACATGGTTGCAAAGCTTTAACACTTCACATTCATGCCAATAAAGCTTATATGGAATAAACAAAATGTATATAGTGTGTAAAAGTGTGCTACATTTGCAATATTAGTCTAACATTAACACCTAAATATTATCTGATAATATCAGTTAAAGCCACCTAGAGTTGCTTCATGACATACAATTATCTAGTTTTAACCTCTGACAAAACGATCAGAAAGTTGTCTGTAAAGTTGTCATCTTTCTTTGTTCACATGTGCGAGCCTTACACTGAAACTAATCTGTCTTACAGTCATCCAGTCTTCCATAATGAAATAATTAGGCCACAGTAAGTCATTCGTTTAAACTAATGATTTAAATAATTTCTTTTAACTGTTTTTGTTGTTTTCTATTGATATACTCTATTTTCTTACTCATTTTCCCAATTTTCCATTTTCAGTCTATACTCTTCGCCTCGACCACAATCACTTTATTAATTAGTCCAAGCACTTAAGCTCTGATTGCATGATAATTGATTTACCTAAATAAAAAAGTGCTTTGACTCAGACAAGTGATGTATTCAAGAAATAGTTTTCATAGTTCAGGTCAGGTCACTGCTCACAGATCCTCAGTGACAGCTGAGTCGCAGTGCAGAGCAAATGCACGGTCAGTAGCTAAATCCTTCTCCGCTGAACTTGAGAGAGGTCATGTGTTTCTCTCCACGACAGTTATGGATTGTTCTCGTGTAAATTAAACATTTTTTCTTTACATAAACTCGGAAGACATTTGGCGTATTTGTAGACATTGTAGGCAGGCACATCAAGATCACTAAAATTACAGAGTAGTAATCCTGTTAAGCTGTTGGCCTAATCCTGCAGAACTCTAATGGAGTTTGTCAACTCTGTATGGGATTGTGTGTGTGTGTGTGTTTGTGATTTGTTCTCTCTGGTTTTTGCCAGCGTGAGAGGGACAGCGCACCTCCTCTGCGTGGATAACGATATCAGCCAGAAGTTCTCACCTTAATTTTTATAGTCTGTTAATAGTTTTTCCCCCATTATACTGCTAAAATGATGTCCAAAACGCCACGGTAAGTGAGCATTATCAAGCTGTTTCCTTACGTGATACAAAACATATTTTTAGGGCATCATTGCTTTTATTCTATTTTCTCTGAAATGGATTAGTTTAAATAAAAACTCAGAAAAACACAGATTAATACATTGCATTGCTGTGACATAATTTAATAGTAATAAAGTGCACGAATAGCATTATATTGAGAGTATTTTGTTGTTTACTAATGCATTACTGTATTTAACTGATACAATCTTATTGTACTTCAGTTTACTGGCAGTGAATTCTCTCTAGATGTGTGAGACATGGCTGTGGTATAGAATAAAATGTTTTTTAATCGTTGCTCTGTACGCAGCCTCTATTACACTCACAAAGCTGCCAATTCATGTTAATGTTTCCTGGCACCATCCTGCTATCTAATTTAAGAGATTTATTCCATGTAAAATGCACCTTCATCACTCCATCTTTCCTGTAGTGGCAATGCAGTGTGTTGTAGCAGTTATTTGGCCTAGTAATGATTCTGTGTTGCATTTTTAAAGGATAATTTGGAAAAAGGCTTGTCCACAAGCTGGTCATGAGGTGCCTTACATAAGTAAACACAATATGGTGGAATTGTTTAACACCATCAAGTAAAGGTATCAGCACATGCTTTCATCTTTGAATACAGCCTCATGAAATATTATGACCCCCACTAAATAATAGTGCAGGAAGTGCAGGAAGACACGGATGATTTATGTTTAACTGTCTTAATCTTATCTGTGCCAGGTGGCCTGAGACCCTGGTAGACTCTAAAACCAACAAACCTACACAAAAGACAGGAGGGAAGGTATGTGCCACATTCACTTTGACATTTAAAAATGTTGTTTTGGTAATTGAGTGATGGTTAGGACATTAATGATTATATTTCTCTTAGAGGCACAGACTGTTGGCAAATTGATTTTGTGACTTTTAAAATATGACTTACATTTTCATTCTTCATTCATTCTTCAAGAAAAAAAATATTATTCTCCTAAAAATATTATTGGTGTGTTGGAAAACACATGGCGTGGATATAGACCATGTGATTAAAATACAGCCTTTGAAAAAGAAAAAAAAAGAATTGAGGCATTCAGAAAAAACATGGTTAAATGATCCTATTTGTCCCAGTTTATGATTTGCGACACAACAGTATTGTTGCAAATGTTTTGAGTTGTGAAATTAGCTCCTCATTTACTGGATCATTTGAGGTCCTTCAATTTAGATTAGATTGTGTCTGAACCCTGAATCATACTCATCAACTAAGTTAACTAATAACCACAACAAATAAACTGAAAGAAACAAAAGAAAAATGCATTCTGCAGGCAAAAGGTGTGCTGAATTTGAATGTTTTGTTTTAGTTTTCTGTCAGTAATAACAGAAAAAAATATTGATTCCCTCTTCAATTAGTTTTGAAGCTCACTGGCAAATGTCTTTTTGATAACCGGATTTTTTAAGGAATAAAGAACAGCATCCCACTGTATTAGTCCCTCCTCCTCCTCCTCCTCCTCCTCCTCCTCCTCCTCCTCCTCCTCCTCCTCCTCCTCCTCCTCGTCCTACTCCTCCTCCTCCTCTAGCATAACAACCAATGCCAACTGTGTATATTAATGTGTTTAAAATGAACAATGTTTTGTGCATTTAAGACAATTTCCTCAGAGTGGGTGTATGTTTTTGATATGCATTTGGTTTGATTTATGTAGCCATTAATGACCGAAGATCAAGTCAGCACAGTTACAACCTGCACAAGTTGCTAAATCAGGACTCTTTGAGCCTCCTCTAATTGATTTCTTGTGGTCAGTCCACAGATTGATTGCCTCTGCAGTATGTGAGGTTGCCTCTCCAGAGACTGGAATAGGCCGCCTAGGTCTGATGGCTTTCCAATGCTCAAGTGTGATTAAGTTCAATATGTGTGTGTTCGTCCACGATCACAGTGTCCGTCAGATGGTACTTAAGCAAATTAAGAGCTCTTGTGAGGATTAAAAGGTTCTCTCCAGTGGTGATTGGATTGTATGTGTCAAAGAGGTCAAGTTGGGATGGGGAAGAGCAGGAGGTGCGATGTTTGACATTTAAATATCATCAACTGAAAACCATATACAACTGTCTTTTTGTGATTTCATTTCTCAGATAATCACTGTTTAGTCTTTCTCTTTTTTTCCTCTCTCTCCCAAAGGAGCGAGCAGCATCAGCAGTACCTGTATGTAGTGGAGGTAAACAAGCTGGCAGCAGTAAGTCTAAAACCAGTGTTAGTTATGGAAGGAGCAACAGCCTCAACAGCAGAGGTAGTGACTCTACTGCTAGTGGCAGTAAGGCTGGTGGCTCCTTGAAAAGAGGCAGCCTCGGCCACCAAGGCAGCGCTGGCCATCAGGTTACCAAACAAGCATCTCGTCCAGCCAGACCGGCTATCCGCCTCTGCAGCAGCCGGAGCTTTTCCTCCCTCCACTCCTCCTCTCTCACTGCAGCTCCCTTCATGAGGAGCAGCCGCTCTCTCAACAGACTGGACCAAAGATCCACTGGAGACGGTAATTTTATTTATGTTTAATTTATGTGTAGTTCTCAAGTATATTTACAAAATGTTTATCCAAATGAAGTTACATTACAGTCAAAAACAATAAGATAATAAGAAGAGAAAGGAGAAGAACTTGTTTTATGTACAGTTGTTGTTTATTGGCTGCTGTCTCTGAAACAGATTCAGATGCAGTTCCAAGTTCACAAGTAAAAAAAGGACAAACCACAGAAAAGAAAGTCTTTAGTTCGGGCCAGCTGTCCTCCTCCAGGGACCAAATCAGGTTTGTTGGTTTTCTTAAGAATTTTGGAGGCTCCTACATTTCTCTTTTTATGGTTGCTTTGTGAAATGTTGTTATTGTGCTATGTTTCAAATGAATGATAGGCCTACATGTTGGTGACGTGCGGTTAGTAATAACCATAACATTCTGTTTGATCATTGAAGGGATATCAAAGATCAGTGTCACGGTGATAATGCTATGAAAATGAAGACAAGCAGCTCCTCCGAGCTTCCGGAGTCTTCCTCGTCTTCAGTTTCCACCGCTGAATGTCATTCTCACCGCGACAAAGTAAAGAAACAGGTACATTTAGTTTCACTTTTAATGTGCATTTATGAATATTTAAACTGTTGTCTAAGAAGCTGTTAACTGCTGATGCTGGACTTAAGGCTCTGCAGGCCAGATATGCAATTTCTGAAACCCAATAACTATGAAATCAAGAGAATATTTAGAGATTTTTTGGTAATGGGGGAGAAGGTGCAACAAAATATTGTGTTCTACTTAACAAACATATGCAAATAGTTTTAACTGTCTCCTCACTGTCTCATGGAACTATCATTCAACATGTGTTTCTGTGTGCATTTGTGCCAGCACACTTGAGGGTGAGATGACGCTTTTATGGTTTGTGCAATTGTAGTGTTCCTTAGCCACCCTTACTGGCATTTTGTCAAAGTTTAATGAAGTGGATGTCTTTGGGGTATTGAAGGGGAGAAACTACAAAATTCTAGAGATTCTCCCGATAAACAAAGCCCAAACAAAGTTTTTAGTAATAGTTGAAAAATTCTGAATACCATACAGGCAATTGCAGACTTTGCCAAAATTAAGTGGAACCAAAGAAGTTCTTAACTACTGTAGTTTTACAGTAATATTCAACACAAACTCTTATTGTATTATTAAAATCCATAAAACATATTAAATTTAATAATAATAAATAAAATAATATTTCTCTTTCCACAGACTAGAGATGGAGTGTACACGCTCTGTGCTATGACCTCTGGGATGAGACGCAATTGGGTCCAAGCAGTGTTGAAGAATGTGAGGACCAGTCTCACACATGATGCCACAAGGTAAGTAGAGTTGTTCTAGTTTATTCCTAAAAGTGCTGGGCGATTGGTGTCAGATTTGTGGATAAAAATGTCTTCCAATGTTATGGGATCTGCCTTTAGGACTGATTTAATTTAGAGTTTCAGTCATGAAATATCTTTACTCCTTACAAGCCAGTTTATTGTTTTTAAGTGGATTTGACAAATTACCCTTTGGCTATAGTCTATAATGTCTTTCCTCACAGCCCCATCTCAGAGCAGACGACTCATCCGAAATCACAGCAACCAGACTCACACTCGGGTGAGGGTCTGAAGAAAGCTGAACACTTAAACAGCTTTCTGCAAGAGCACAAAACCAGTGACTGTGCAGAGGAAACACATCAACAGCAACCAGAGGGAGAGCAGAGTTCTGCTGATGGAAGCTCTGCATTGCCTATGATCTCCTCCTCTCGCCAGTTCTCCCCCCTCTCCCCCTCCACCTCATCTGTTCTGTCTTCCATCAGTCCTTTACAGCAGGGGGAGGAGGGTGAAGGTCCCTCCTGTCCTCAGTGTACGCTTGTTGTTGCAGACACACAGACTGGTGCGTCATTGGAAAATTTAAATAAAATTTAAATTTACTCCATAGGGGAATAGACATAGTGAGCATAATAATACATGTCTACATATTGTTACATTACATATCACAATGTACTAAATTTATTTCTGTGTATAACTTTCTGTGTACTAGGTGTGACAGAGGCATCGTCATGTGCTGGAGGAGCTAAAAGTGGCAGCTTTAGTTCCACAACAGAACTGTCAAATGATAAGTGTTTTGATGAACAGTCAGACATGCAAAGAGAAATTGAGGAGCAAGTTAAAACCGCCACCCAGAGGGAGGAGCAACAAGTATCACCTAACATGAGCTGCGCGAAAGTGAAGGAAAAACTGCCCTGTGAGCAGCAAACAGGGCAACTTCTAAAAGAGGTGAGATCATGTTTGACCGCATCTGTAAATTCCTTACATCGTTTCTCTGCTAAACCACACTAATAAGCTGTCACAAGCAGGAAATAACAAGCACATCAATTTGGAAGAAATACTATATCACAAGTACACACAAATATATTTTGAGTTTGATCAAAGCATGATCACCTGAATTCATACAAACACGAATGCCTGTTTTGTGTGACAGGAACAAACACAGAAGGAATTGTCTCGACTCCAGCAGTTAAACAGGAATCTGCAGGATGAGCTACAACAAGAGAAAAGGGTTCATCATCCACAGGTATAACACAGAGGACACTTTGTAGTTGCCCTAGTCAGTTTCAAGGTGATGCACTCATGCCCCCTTCCATATTGAGAAAATACACACTGTTGTTGCGTAAAAAGTCAACGTAGGATGTGAGACAATTTGGTTTTGCTTTCAAATTTATTTAAGGAATCCTTATGTGACACCCACAGTTGTATGTACACTACAGAGTAACACAGAAAAGTTGCATATTCTATATTAAATATCAGCATGCAAAGCATAGTTTGTCCTAACCAAAGCTCACTGTCGTCCTGTAGAATGATCTTTCAAACTTGTCTGCGGAACAAGCACTGGCTATACAGCGACTGCAGAAGATGAACCATGACCTCCGCTTTGAGCTGGAGGCTCAAAAGAGGAGTCAGGAGGAAGCCACAGAAGCTGAACTACGGCGAAGAGTAGATCTCTTAGCCCAACAAGCACAGTTACTGGTCACAGGTGATGCCACAGCGCTCGCGCAAGCCCACCTAGAGCAAGATCGCCGGCAGTTTCTTGAGCTGCAGGTGGACTGGGAGCGTTGTGTGGCCTCCCTTAAGTCACAGCTTAGCGTCAGTGAGGAGCAGAGGAAGGAGGCCGAGTTGCGCTTGACACAGCTGCAGCAGGAGTTGCAGAGTTTCCACAGTCTCCAGCAGGAGGCTGGTCGCTTGCAAAAACAACTCCAAGAGATGACAGTTCAATTTAATGCTAATGAGGAAGCTCAGGCTCAAAAGGAGGCTCGTCTGCAGAAGCACCTTATGCTCCTTCAAGCAAGTCAGGACAGAGAACGGAGGAGCTTGACTGCTAGCCTTGCACAGGCAGATCAACATTCACAAGATCTTCAGGAGAGACTGGGCAGGGCTGAACAGCATGCGGGGAACCTGACCAAGACTGATACTTGGGCCAGGGAAATTGAGAAGGCTCAACAACAGCTTCAGGAGGAGCTAGCGTGTACAGTATCTGCTGTGCAGACACTGCAAGAGGAAAGAGAGCAGCTCGAGCATCGTTGTCAAGAGCTGCAGAACCAGTTGTCTGAGGCAGATGGAGAGGTGAGCCGGCTGCAAAGCCGCTTGAAAACAGATGAGACACACTACTACAATCTTGAGCACTCATATGAGAGAGTTTGTGAGGAACTGCAGCTGGCCTTAGGGAAGGTGCAGCAAAAGGAGTCTGAAACACAGGACATACGAGAAGACTACGAGAGACTTCTGGACAGGAAGGAGCAAGAGCTGAGTGAGGTTTTGCTGAAGATGGAAGTCTTAGGTAATAGTCTGGAGGAGACAGAAGTGAAGCTGAATGAATTGTTGAAAGTTTGCACCTGTGCCTCTTCTCAGCTGAAGGATGAATCCTCAGAGCCTGCCCAGCAAAACGAGAGACTAAATGACAGCAGGCCAAAGGCTGTAGACAGTGGCCAGTTATTTAATGCCATCGAACATGCAAGAGTCCATTCTCGCTCGACTGACTCAACATATCAGGACATTGTCTCTGCAGGAAATGATCCAGAAAGATTTATGTCTGTGATCCAGATCCTTGAAACCAAGCTTTATATGACAGAGGAGAAGTTAAGGGATATCATGCAAAGACTGGAGGAACACCAGAGTCACATCACCTGCCAGGACCCCCACCTTTGCTCCCAGCTCACTCAGAGCCGAGCCACTGCTCAGCACCTCAGTCTGCTGCTTCACAGTCAGGCCAAGCAGAGCCAGCGCTTTGCCCAGGAGACAGAAAACTGCTGCAGGATGTTGGTTGGTAGGTTTCAGGTTGCGCTGAACATCATACAAGCCTGCAGAGAGAGGCTCCAAGTTGCGCCGATTCATATCACAGACTTTGAGAGGCAGCTAGCCACCGTTGCCGCCTGCCTTCAGCAAGGAGAAAAAGATGCAGAGAAACAAAAGCAGGAATCACGTAACGCCAGCAAAGGAGAGGACAAGATCCTCAATGATGAGACTTTAGCTGCAGCCGAGAGCAACATTAGCAGTAAAAGTAAACTCAAACATACATTTCCCTTAGAGGATGAAGTGCAAAGTGTTGGGAAGTGTTTAATGAATGAACTATTTGTAGTAGAACAAATGGTGTCTGTCCTTCAGAGTCAACATGGCATTGGACACCTATCCTCAGTACCAAGAGAAGATGAGGGGGGTGTGGCACATAGGTACAAAAGCATAATCACCCAAAGAATAGCCTTAATGACAGAACAAAGGAGAGCAGAATGTGACAACAATGTACTGTTAAACAGGGCCATCAGTAGAGTCTGTGCTGAAGCGGAGCTCATTTATGCTGCCTTAAAATTACAGCAACAATACGAAAGCATGACTCAAGTAAATAACCAAGAGGTGGAGCATCAAAGGAAGGGTCTGGCAGATATCAATCCCCCAGAGTTAGCTCCTTATGAGGAGCAAGTGCAGGTAGAGGACACTGGTAGAGGAGCTGCCAAACCAGTTGAAAAGGATGACGATGATGATGTGAAAACGGTAGAGGCAGACAAAGAACCTGACTGGTTAGAGAGACTTTTATCCAGGCTGCAAAGAAGGGTTAAATGCTTACAGCAACTCGTCCAGGAGATTTCTGATATTAGTGGAGTACAATGTGGTATGGATGATATCTGGGAAAATGCTTCTGCTGCAGACTTAAAGTGGATGCTGGAGGAGGCAAAGTTGATTTATTTGTCGGACAGGCTGCACTTGGATTTAGAGCAGGAGTGGCAGCAAAGTGAGGTTTTCCAGGACAAACTGCAGGCTTTGTGCAAAGAGAGGGATGTCACATTAAAGGATGAGCAGGAGACTTTTAATCACACCTTATGTCAACTTCAGGAGGATAACAGTGCATTAAGAGAAGAACTAGAGCGTGCGGAGCAAGATATAATATCCGTTGAGACTGGGAACCAGAGACTTCTGGAAGATATACAGAAGATCAAAGATTTTCATGAGAAACAGATGAAAAAAGTGGAAACAGAGTTTCAAGAGAAGATAAGGGAACTGCAACAGATCCATGAAGAGGAAATGAAACACTTGCATGGTCACTACACCAAGTCTTGTATTTCCAAAGAGAAACAGAACAAAACCTGCACAGATGCACCTGCTTTCTCTAGGTCTTCCTCCACTGTACCAGACCAGACAGTGACGGACAGAAAAACACAAGAGGAGCTCGGGAATCGAGTGGGAGATGATGCAGCGGCCATGAGAGAGACTTACCAGAAAGATATAGAAGACCCTAAGGTAACAAAGACCTTATTTCCTCACCAGATACTCTTTAACATAGACCTTGGTCAGAAATGTCTTCTTCATTCACTCTCACTTTAATTTCAAATCTTAAATCCAATTTTAGCCCTTTAATTTGAGCTGTTCAAGATTTCTTATTGGTGGGAAGCATACTGTTCCTAAAGAAAAGCAGTGAATAGCATAGTTCTGATGTGTAGCGTCATCATATAAACCTGCTCGCTTTTGTTGGTGCACATTTTCAAAACGTATCAAGTGGTTATTATCATTTATTTGCTCTCTACCTACAGTATATACAAGTGTATATAGAGAACTTTTTTCTAAACTTCAATACAGGCATCCTGTGATGAAGGATTCTCTGCTATGGAGGAAATGCACAGGAAACTGATAGGTGATCTACAGCAGCAGCATCAGAAGGAGGTGGCAGCACTTCTGAAGGACAAGGACCAGCAGCTGCAGGAAGAGTCAGCTGCCACAGTGACAGGTGAACAAGTAGTCACACAAACATTAAAGCACCCTAGGCCTGTTCAGTTAATATAAATTAATTTTAATCTTTACTCTTTTTATTTTTTGTTATGGAGATTTTTTTTGCAGAAGCTGCAACAGTGTTGAAATTGATTGACATACAGTGGGCTCTGGTTTAGTAATGTTGAATAAAGCAACAGATAAGTTGATAAGATAAGATGAGCAATTTATGAGGTCAGCATAAAACAAGACTCGGGAATTACCTGATAGAAAGCTTTTGTGCATCATGAGAAGTTAGTCAAATATTAGCAGAGATTCTTGGAGACAATGGTAAACAATTCTAGAAAGTTGTCATATGTTTCTACAGCCATTGTCGCAATGAGGAGAGCCCACAAACTGGAGCTGGAGAAGAGTCGACAGTTTCATCACATCAAGGAGAGCGCCGACATTAAGCAACTGCACGTCGAACACGAGTGAGTGTCTGCTGGTCCTTTCATTTCATTTGTTTTATCTTACATCGACAGACAGCTACATATATGCAGCTACTCTACTACTGCAGCATTTAGCATGGGGCTGTTGTATTGGATTGCATTATATTGTAATGTGCACCCTAGACAGTAAACTGGTATATCAGTAAATTTGAAAAATATAAGTAACATTCTTTGTCAACAAAACTCACCGTTTGTCACATAAAAATCAAATCTAAAAAATAGAAATACATGTATATAGAGATGTCAAAAACACATGTACTGCAGGTTAACTTCCCGTCTTAATTTGAGAATACAATACCAAAATCAACCAATTTGTGGATTATACACTCATATTGTACTTGTGTGTACATACGCGTACAGAATTCTGGGTTTAACAGTCACAACTCACCCGTCAGTCTACCTTTCATGTAGCAGTGAAGTGAAGTGAATCTACCACCACACTGTTGCGGCCTCCTCTGAGGACAGACTAACAAGCCCTCAAACCTTTACTGGTAACAGATTAACAAGATCAAATAACAGTACCAAAAGCTGTTTGGGAAATACATTCACAGTATCTTTCATTGCAGACGTGACGGTGAATTCTTTGTTGCTCTGTTCTGATGTTGCTGTTTTGCGTCTCAAATAAATGTCCAACCTTTCCCATTTTTCCTCCAGTTAGGTTTCTTATAGTCTCAACATGTGTAATAGTATTTTAACAAAATATGCATCTGTTCCTCCTCGTAAAGTTTCTTCCAACACTCTGCTCACTTTACTGTACTGCATGTTATTGGTACTTCTGCTTTGCCACTGTAGGAAGGAGATCCAGTTATTGTGTAAGGAGCTTGAGGTGTTGTCAGTTCAACACACTCAGAAATGCCTGGAAAACTCTCAGCTGAACCAGGAGTTGCAGGATGAGAGACAAGCCTTCGTGCAGTGCCAAAAAGAAAACCAGGAGCTCAAAAAGAAGCAGGTATAAACATTTTCTTTGAACAAAGCACGTAAAATAACTGCATCTCGCTGGCATAAACTTTAAATTTTTAATCTGCTCCCTGACCTTCAAGAGAGAGACAGATGAAATGTCTCAACTACATTTCTTGCCAAATGGGAAACATGTTGCCCCTGAAGTGAACGACTTTTATGAGATGGAGGTGAGTGTCTGGAAAAGTGTACCCTTTATCTGTGTACCACATTATAAACTCTCCTAAATGTCTCAGTCATAACTGTGCAAATTATTTATCTTTGATTAATCCAATTTGAGGTCACATATACATATTATAAAATGTGTGAGAAGGAAAAGGTGGAATAATTATGTTTTATATATTAAATGTTTGAACTTACTGTATCATTTTCTCTCCTTTACTATAACACACATCATATAAATGACTGCAGAAGCATAATATGCACTTTATGATGGTGTGTTGATGTACTTCACGTTACAGGTGATTCTGCGGGCAAGGGAGGCAGAAATGCAGTTTCTCAGACAGGAAGCTCGTTCTCTCAAGGAAGAGATGAAGATTGCTCGAATGGTACTGGGGTCTCTTTATACTTGCTAGATTAGATTGCACCTTCTAGATTACAAGATTAGATTGCAAAAGTAATCTTCAGAGAATCGTTTGCATCCATACTTGGAAAAACATTTTGTATTTAGTGAAATTAGTGGATGCATATGAATAAAAAACAAACAAACAAGCAAATATGTCACATCAACAACAACTATGGTATATAACAAAAAAATATCTGTGATTTCACGCTGCCATGTGTGTGTGTGTGTGTGTGTGTGTTGTAACAGGACAAAATATATGCTCAGAACAAGCTCAAGGCCCTGTATACGAAGAGTCAGGATGAAACTTGTCATGACGTCAATAACCTCTGTGAAGATTTCGAGTTCGCCACTTGGTCTCCAACCAGAGGTGCTTCAGGTCAGACCCTCGGTGAGAATCTTTAAAAAACAATTTGTGTACATTACACAATGAAATGATCAGTTATGAGGTTTCTGCTTAGACACACATTCAAGCGTTAAACATTTCTTTAGTTGGTTAAAGGAATAGTTTGGTTTGAGGTGAAATAAGCTTCTCTTGTGAAGAGAGTTCGATGAGAAGATTGATGCCACTCTCATACAGTAAATGTGAAGCCGCAGCCAGCAGCCGATTAGCTAAGCTTAGCATAAAGACAGCCTACAGCCAAAAGTCCACTTACTGGCATCACTAGCAATCTCTTCAAGCAAGCAAATTAATCCCTCTCTGTGCTTCCCACCCTCTTGTTTTCTCAGAGGAAACTGTGACAAACATGAGCAATGCTGCTTTTTTGAAGAAGACAGAGAAATCGTCCCTCACACGTCAGATCAGAGGAGTGAGATCAAAGGTAAAGTTTGCTGCTGCATCAAGAAGGAGGTTTTTGTCCATTGACAAATTCAAAATGTGCCCTTCACATAAATCATTTTTAATCCTCAAACCTTTCAACCCTTACCTCACAGTGAAGTGTTTCAGTCATACGAACAAGAGATTAAGGATTTCACTGCTTGTCTGTTTTAATGGGGGGTTTTTTTCTCTCCTGTTTTTCTTATTTTTTCTGTGTGTTTGGTGTGCAGAGTTTAAAAGAAGGCCTTTCTGTCCAAGAAAGAATGAAGCTGTTTGAATCATTCTGATCTAAACCAGATGAGAAGGTGGAATCTGCGTTGAAGACAGAAAATGTATCTCTACTACAATATGTGTAACTTTTGTCATTACACAATATGTGTTATATTATGTAAACTTTTTTTCTTTTTTTTTTTACCTTGTAAAATGTCGATTTGCTGTTGATGTGCTTTGGAAAAGAGCAGTCAAGATTTTGATCAGAATACCACTAGAGGGAGCAACAAACACCGGCTTTTCTAGAGTTGTTATTAACATATTTTACCACTAGATGTATCATAATACTATGTTTACTCTACAAGCAGAGGCAACACAGATGATGTTAGTGTACCTATATCTGTTTTTAAACCTTAAAATCTAGTCTGCAGCTGCTACAGACATGCAGCCGTTTTATGACCAATTTGTGCTGCAAAATAAAGTAAATGTAGGAATTTTAGGATAGGTTATTATTATTATTATTATTTTATCATTATAAGAAGATATTACTCATAATGTATGAAGATTTTGTATTCTAGCATCATTCAGTTATGTAAAGACAGACAATAAAGTATTTGCATCTTATTTGTCGGTTAACAAAATACCAAAACACATTTTCTTTTTTTTTCTCTGACAATATCTGATTGTGATGAAGTAAATATCTGTCTGTGATGCTGAAAAGGGTCATTCATCAAAACCTCTTGTTAGGTATGTAAATTCAACATTAATAGCTTATTATCAGTAACATTGTGTAAAGATGGTCTTTATGGTATCGGATGTAGATTTGTTTTCACAGCCTGTACATGTTCCTTACAGAAACAAACTGATATACACAATACATTAAATACACACTTCTATACATAAAAAAAAAAATCTTGTAATGTTTCCTTCACTATCTTCCAGACAGTTATTTACTCCATTGCACACTTTTATACTTTTTGTACAATTAAATTAATAAATAGCAGAAAATAACTGAGACAAACCAACCAAACCAGACAAAAGAACTCATATAGATTCACACCTCTTAAAGCATATCTTCTGGTCCTCATCATAGGATATAAACATGAGAAAGTCTCTCCTGCTAAGTTGAGAAATTATAGGCTTCTAACATTAAAGAACAGCATCAAGATTTGCCTAAAGTCATTTAATTCATGTCATGTGTTGCTAAGAGCAGCCTGATTACCTTTTGTGAGAACATGCCAAACTCATTACGTCCACACTGAACTATCTCGCTGCCACTTACAGTAAAATAAAGTGTCCCAAGTGTTGATATAGCTGAGTCGGTAGCAATGTGAGTGTGAGGCCTGGCTGTCTGGTCAACCACATACTGAACCAAGACCTGTCTTACTGTTTGCTCAACATGCAGTGACAGTGTGTGACACAGTATGAACCTGCAGCTCTCAGCAGCCCCGGCAGCTAATGAGGAGGCTGTTGCAGGAAAACACTGATGGCTGCTCTCATGTGGGACACATACTGTAACTCATTAGTGGAGCACACTAATGAAAACAACAACAACACACTTCAGCAGGGACTCCAACATCATACCAGTTGTCATACAGAAGGAGAAAAGTGAGAGCAGTGCCTGTTTGTTTTGTTTTGTTTTTTACAGCAGAAAGATCCTGAACATCTCTTTTGAATGACTGTTTTATTAACTGCCATTTTGCTGGACACGCTGTTGAGTGCCTCACATTACTCAGAGATATATTACAACTTGCCTCAGTTAACCCCCAATGCTAAGTAAACCTGTAATTACCTGGAATGTCACACGAAGAGCTTTTATGAGTGTGTTTTCTTACTTTACTCTAACCAACTCAGAGACAAAGATCCCTAACAGAATGTCAACATTTACAGAGATCTGATTTCTGTATAAATTTTCCATCATGTCTCTCAGTGCCCTCGCAGGAGCGCTGATTATATTTCTGAAGAGGAACATTGCACCTCATTAAAACTCAACACTCATCGTTCCCTCCCTGTGACTCCGGTGTGTGAAACTGCAGTCATGTGAGCCGACAGTTTGAAAGAGCAAAGTTGGTTCTTAACGTTATCCATTGTGGATATAATTGGGCACCTGTGAGCATTTCTGGCTTGCTAAACACAATTTTTACACTTGTTCTCTGAAAGTCAACACATCATGCAGAGAAGATTTTTCATTCTAAAGCACCTGAAGAATGTAGGTCTGGACTGGGCAATTTGAGTTCATACTGTATCATTCACCAGAATCAAAGTTTGTGTCTGATAAAACAAAATAGTTATGTGCATAAAAGTTCATTCTTGAGTTGGGAATATAGTCTGACAAAACAATCTTAACTCTAAGGTCCATGCTCCAATGCTTTAATCTGCTGATGAATGCTGTAAAATGTGGATGAAAGCTTCAGAGCTAGAACAGTTGATTAATTGATCGGTCGATTGGCAACTGTTTTGACAAATTGTCAAGTTGTCAAAAAAAGTCAAGTAAAAATGTGAGGATTGAAGAGGTCACCTTGGGTTCTGCGAAACTGTTGGGCCTTTTTCATAATTTTCTCACAATTTGCCGACATAACCACATATCAATCAACAAAACAGAATAATAATTAGATTTATTGATAATGAAAATAATCGTAGTCTTTGGGGTGGCATTAGCTCAGTCCGTATACAGGCTTGGCTTGGGAACCAGAGGCTGGCTGGTTCAGGTCAAGCTCAGACCATGTTACATAGTGCGGATTGTAGTGGTGCCACTTCCTCTTCACCTCCTGGGCACAAGAGCAAGACACCAAACCCCGTCTCTCTCACATCTCTCCATACAGGTCCTGTATGTGTGCATGTACTGTATATGTAATTTAAAAACAACTAACAACAGAGTGTAAAAGTGGAATTTTTCCAAGACTAATGAAGTGCTAAATTAATCTCTAATCTAATCTTTTTCAAATGTAAACTTCTCTCGCTTTGTTTCTGCATTCCTTTGTGTTTAGACGAGTGCATGTGCACCTGCAGGGTTTGTTCTGAGTCGAGCTGCCCTACAAACACTCCAGGGCCTCATGACTTATCAGCGGCTGATGTAGAAACACCAGTGCACAGATGCACCTGCTCAGGCTGCAAAAATAAGTGGCCCATTTAGTCATCCAAAGATCAATTACTGCAACCAGGACAGAGGCTGTTCTGATCAGCGAGCAGCAGCCTGCTTCCCCGATGATACATTTCAGTTGTGTTCACGCTGCAGCTGACAGGACCACAACTCTGCTTATTTTTCCTCTCACATGTCACACGGCTCTGTGTTTGTGTTTTCAAATTGATGTGAAGAGCAAGGAGCTGCATGGACTGGCTTTTTTTTCCTCTCCTCTCAATTTGACTTGGATCACAGTGTTACAAAATCAAGTCCAGAGGCGTGTGACCTACATGCAATTTGTTTGCTCAATCTCAAATTTGTCAGTGTTTCCATGACAATGAATAAATCCTACGTTGTTCACCTGAGTTAAATATACATTTGGCAACACCAGCCTCGGCACGCGGAACGATGAGGCCAATTGGTACTTGGGGAGGCACATTAATACAGTTAAATCTTATATGTATTCGAAGTAAAACATGTCACAAACAAGCAAGCAAACAATCTTTGGTTGCTGGAAAAACAGATGTGAAGGTTTAATATTTATCTTTCTGCAGCAGTGTTAATGGCTGAAAACATAACTTGATGAGCTTAAACTTTTCACCTGCATCACAATGGAGAGCTAAACATTGCATGCGATCAAAAACGTCCCTGCACTCTCCTGTCTTGGGAGGAAAAAGAAACTTCACTATCCATCTGTATGAGGCACCAGAAGGGTTTAATTGAATTAATGCAGATGTTTCCTCACAGTAAGAGGAATCTGAGATTCAACCTCCAGGTGCTTCTTCTAACATGATCTACTTGTGCTATAATCACATGGTGAGACCACTTTTTTATTTTGAGGTAGGATGTTGATTAGACTGGTCTGGAGCATGTCCCCCAACTGGAGCAAGGAGGTTAGTGAACAGCTCCCTGAAGAAAATCCTGTTTCTTTCGTACATGCAGCATTTCTTTCTCCTGGGTGCACAACGCCTCTCTTCCCCACTCAGGTTGTTTTTGTCGGTGTTGGCTGCCAACAGAGACTCTCTGTACAGTATCTGTAGCGTACATGTTTGTTCTGTCTCTTCCCTGTGATCACTGCTGTGTTACACAGGCCTGAAGCCATTTTGTTGGCGGTCTTTGTAGAGTATTAGCTTTATTCCTAAGATGGGTAGAATTTCTTTGGTTGCTATTTTAAACAAATTTTTATCTCTTGAAATTGAAAAAAACACTCAATAACAGGGTGACTGTAACTTAAAGTGGTAGCACTGTACAATATAAGGTAATAAGGGAGTAATACTTAACAACAGTAATACCATTCTTGCTGACCTTTGTCTCACCCCATTCGGTTACTGTTGCTACACCATGAAGCTTTCCATTCGGGCATATGGTGCAGTTAATATTGATAACAGGGGCAGATTTACCATATGCATAGTAATTATGACATAAACAGGAGGGTAAACATGGGTGGAGACAACTCAAAGTAATAAATGGGCAAAACATCTCACTAATAGTGGTGTGGTAACAACAAGCAAATTTTCTCACATTAATCAGGTTATATGACAGGGTCAAATCTATGGAGGTAACAATAGGTGGGGTAATACTATGATGAAAAAGAGGGAAATATAGGGTAATATTAGGTGTTGTGCTTATAATAGTGAGGAAATATTAGTTTCATGTTTTCACAATACTTGCAGGGTGATATCACTGTGATACTTTCACATTCATGTTAGAATTACTGTAAATACTCTACTTCATTCTCTGATTTCTTGCCTGAAATGTAGTTTCAATGTACCTTTAGTCCTGATTCATGGCAATGAGACGTTTTACACATTATGCTATAACAGAAAATAAACAGACATTATTAATCCCTTTCTTATTATGGAGATGGAATGCTAGTGTCAGCTGAAAGATTTGCTTCAATAGTATGCTAAAAATAGATTTTTTTAAATGTTAGAATACCTTACACATACTGTTATTTTGTCTTTTTTGATTGAGCATATCTATCAGACAAAGCAGTTAATATAGAGGCATATTTTTTTTTTCTTTGAAAAATGTATATGAAACTACTGTACTATAAAATGCATGAGGAAATGTTGAATTACAGTGAAACATACAGTACACAGATAAAATCCATCTCACCTTACCCACCTCCTTGGCTGTGATGATCATAGGTCAATAATATATTTTTCCAGCTTTAATGAACTCTGTTGCCTCTGACTGGAAGTAAAAAATGAATTAAATAGACTTGAAGATTTTATAAATGCATGCACTATTATGATAAGACAGAAGAGATAACATCAGATAAATGGGCTGATTAACTGTGTGATTGATTTTAATCCCAACAGTATTTACAGATCAATTTTTAGATACTGTATACTGCCATAGATAACAGAACAATGAGCCAAAACTGCAGAAACACACTTGCAGTGAAACACACAGCAGGAGTGCTGGTGAGACTGAACAAAACAGACGGTTACACAGTTGTATAATTGGAGTACCTGCCATGGTCCTGATCCTGAGTGTCCTGCCAGTTACGCTCATGTTTGACTGAGCTTTGAATAAACATCCTGTGCTCTGACTGGTGTCCTCTGTACCACACAGGGATAACTACAACATGACAGAACACTTGAAATGAATCAGGACAGTGTGTGCTAATTATCTAAAATGTGATAAAAGTGTGATCAAACACACGTAGCCCGTGTCCAGAGTGTGGTCGAGCCTGGCCCACTTTGTCCTGAGGCAGCCTTTAAATAACTCGCTGGATCCGAGGTATCGACTGAGCTCTGGGCTCTCTCTGTCCCTATAGCACACTTCACATCCCCATCTGGTCTGCCATCTCCTGACTGAACCCATAACCCATTTACAGGCCTGACATCATAGTTAGAGTATAGTAACAGTAACATAGTGAAGATGTAAGCTATACCACACACTCACCCACACAGGAGCACACACGCAACACACCTTGAATTTTGAGGTTCAAAATGTGCTGTGTAAAAATTTGCACTTAATTACAGTTATAGCCTATAAAGTGTTGCATTCAATAATTTTCTCCTCAAGATTTTACTCTGAGTTACTGTTATGGAAAAGCACTGACAGTCATTCCTGACAAATATGGCCATATGGATAAACAAAGTGTGAAAAATCTCTAATGTGATGTCTCTTCCTTAAAACAACCTGGCCACTTCCTTACAAATGCTCACATCTTTACTGTAATCTTATATGAATTTTTATTATATACCATACATATTGTGCATTAACATTGCTTAAAAATGTCATACCTTACATGAATGATCTTATACTTCACGCTAAGTAAATGTGATGTCCTCCTCAAAAGATTCTCCTGCCTGCTTTAGTAAACACAGATCCAACAGCACTAACACTCACAAAGGTCAAATATGTTTTCCTATTATAATCAGAAAACTGATACTCAGTCTACCATGGCTCAGCTTCCTTGGAGGCCACCATATTCCAGTGTCACACATACCTTCCACCCATCGCTCTGCTCTTTGACGGCCTTTATAAATCTGGGTCAAGCCAGTGCAGGAACTACTGATCCTGTTTCTGTTCTGTAAAACCCACAAAACAATTACATACTCCCGGGCAGAGCACTGTGGCGATGGGTTGTAAAAATACAACACGGCATGTTTTGTAGCTTGTACACATGAAGATTTTAATCTGGGGCGTTGGGGGGAATGAATTGTGGTTGCACAGAAGTAGGCTATTGAGTGAAAATCTATATTCTCCTGTTCTATGCATTTGTCCAGAGTGAAATATCTCGCACTGTATTATTTACAAGTCATAGTTGCGAGGCTTTTGAAATGGCAATATCTGTCCATTGGTTGGTCATTCGGTCACTGCTTTGGGCCAAACTGAAATATCAACAATTATTGGATGGATTGCCATTAGAGTCATGGTCCCCAGAAGATGAGTCCTACAGCTACTTTGGGATCCTTTGACTTTTCCTCAAGCTCCATCATGAGGTTGACATTTTTTGTGTGTTTTTTAGACTGTTTCAATTATTAAATGGATTGCCATTAAAATTGACTGTCAAAGCAGGTCAACATTTTTACTCTTTCTCTGAAATACATCAACATTGATGGACTGGCACAAAATTTGGTACAGACATTCACGGTTCCAAGACCATGTATCCTAATAACTTTGGTGATCCTGAATTTTGAACTATAGTACCATCATTAAGTCAAAAATTCAGCTTGTCCAGTACTTTGATTTATGACCAAACTATTCTAAACTAAAAACATTAAACTATTCAAACTATTAATGAATTCCCATCAGCCTTTGAGTTTAGTGCTAAGTAGCAAATAGCACCTAGGATGCTAACATGCAGTTATGTGAACATGGTAAACATTATACATGTGTAACATCAGCATGTAGCATTGCCACTGTAGCCTTGCAATGTTAGCATTGCCATTGTAGCATAATCAAGGGAAGAGCTGTTTATTAGCCCTGCGATACACAAGAAATTCAATGTTTTCCTCCTCCATCCAGGCATGCATACACACATAAGACAAATGAGTGATGTTCAGCAAGAAACTGCCTACATGTGCTTTTCAAAGTCCAGTGTGTTCAAAAAGGGCTGCCTTGCTTTCTGAATGAGTCAAAATGAAGACCACACCACCCACTGTGTAATCTGTTCGGTTTTAGTTAGAAAATAGAGACAACATTACAGAGTATGGTTGTGAATTGGAAGTGTAAATTGCCTCTTTATTTCCATAGATGTGTACGTAAGTGGTAGATTTTTACATCTGGACCAATAATACACCCAATGTGCCAGAAGAGTGACTAGAAATACTAAAATAATTTGAGCTAATCAGTCTCAGATACATCACTTTAACACATTTCGGTCTTTATGTGGTCTCTCAAGTACACATCAGTCCTGATTAGCTGTTGGTTCTTTCAACCCTGTGCATTTCTGACCAGCATTGGTATAACACTTGGTAGGGGAAGAGCACGTAGTCTCCAAATGCCAAGTATCTACAGTGACACCGTGAAAGGGAGGGGGAGGACGAGAGCTGAGCAGTGAGCAATAGTTCACTGGATGTGGGATACAGAGTGGGATCTGCAGCAGAAGATCAGATAGCAGATATACCAAGAAAGTGTGAGACTGTCGACTGTAAAATAAGCTGTGAAGAATTTATTTTTTTGATTGGATTGGACCTAAACATGCCATGTGAGCCCTTCAGACATTTAATTTGACTATGATAAAGTCATTGCGCTATTTGGAGGTTCAAAATTATGACTTCAGTGCTCCACTAAATTAATTTTCTGATTTCTTGTCTGTTTCTGATCGACTGGATATCAATCGAGCAGTATCTTTGGAGGACTTGACAGAAGGGGTGATTGTAATGCTCTCCTCATTGAGTGGAGAAAGAGACAAGTTAAGACTAGGAGACAGAGACATGATGGTACTCTGTGGCCATTTACTTTTCTGCCTCAGGAGGATAGAGTGGTTCTACCCATAACAGAAGAGAAGAGCTAAAGGAAGCCTGAGGAGAAACATGCAGCATTTTGGCTAAAAGACTTCTGGAAGAAAAGGAAAACTGAAAATCAACATTTACTGGGAACACTTGCACACAAGGTAAGCTGCTTGTGTAAAAAAATAGGCTATAATGCTGTACCCTTGCATAGATTCTCTAACCTGTGGACTGTCTCTAATTGTTCAATTCAAATATATTTTAGAACAGTTTCTATTGTGAGAAATGTCAGCAGAGATATAGACTAGTCTCTTCTCCAGCACCAAGATCACAGCACAGCAGGCAGAGTGTGGCTCTGTGAGAGCTGAGGAGCAGTACGTCGCACAAAATATTAGATATTAATATCCTTTGGACACTCAACAACCCGCTTCCTAGCAACTAGAGCAACTGTTGTGTAAAACTCACCCATACATAACACTCAATTACAGGCAAAAATTGTCTAATTTGTCGTTATTGTCATCCTGGAATCTGTACTCTTCTAATTGAGACTGAGGGTTGAAACATATCTCACATTGAATCTGTATAGAAAGTAGATTAAATTCATCATCTAATTTATGATTAGCTGTTGTTTGTTACACACCTGTTCTGTTACATACACAAGGTTTTAATGACTATCTAGGCATAGCTATAGAGTATCCCTGGTGGGAACACCTGCACAGCAGCCTTTATGACCCCATTTGGAAGTTCTATTAAAGATTAAATCCCTATTGCATTACTTTTACTTAAAGGTGCAACTTGTAAGATATGGCCATAATTTTATTTAAAACATTCAAAAATGAACTAATATTATCAACAGAATGTGAAGAAACAGCATTGTGTTAAAAATGTTATGTCAAAGACGTTTATGTACTGTGTTGCAGAGATATCTACTGAAGTTAGCATGCAAACTAGCAAACCCTGGCCCACCCTTGTCTCGTAATACCACTTTGTACCAGAAGCAATAGTCTGATAGCCCCTTGTAGTTTCAGCTGGGATATGTTTACAAGTGGCGAGTTGCTCAGTTTAACAAGTTCTCTACTTAAACAAATACTCTCCTCCAAGTTGGACATGCCCGGAAAACCTCCAAATGGATGCGCCTAGGAGGCCTCCTAATCAGATGCCTGAACAACCTCAACTGGCTCCTTTCAATGTGAAGGAACAGCGGCTCTATGCCGAGCTCTCTCCAGACCAGATCTGTGAGGCTGAGCCCAGCCACCATTTTTAAGGAACTAAGATAAGCTTAATGCCTTGTTAAATCATTGTAAAACATGCATCATTCACCCGCAACATCAACAAAATAAACTCACCAAAAACGTCTTGAAAAACGTTTGTCTTTCCACACTTACATCTGGTTTGCCCTAAAGTAAATCCTCAATTCACAGAGTAAGATGTGAAAATATTCATTTTTTTCTGCTGTTGGCCGACTCTATCTTTCTGCTCTGTCGCGTCATCTCTCTCCTGTCCGCGCCTGCTGTGTCCTGTCATACCTGAAGTCATAGTTCTTGTCAGAACCACTGCAAATCACCTTCATACTGTATCTCCTCTCATCAAAATGGTGTCTGTAGCACTCCCAGTTTCCAGCGGTATTCAGGAATATGGAGCATGGCTGAGCCTTGCCTGCGGTGAATGCCCCTGTGATACAAGGTTATGATTTAGGACGACTTCAGCCCTTCACTGTAGGGCCACTAGCTCCACTGCTAACTGAGCTAGCAGTCGCAATAGCTACAACCAAAGATAATTACACAGCCCAAGGTAAATAGTGACAGCAATTGGTGGTTCCTCTGGTGGTGCTCCTTATATTTTTGGAGGTACCTTCAAATTCTGGTTATATTTTACAAAATGCACCTTTAAAGCACTGTGGCATTGGTGTCAGGTGTCTTGAAGAAACGCAACAAAAACCAATAATCTTATGGACCGCTACCATATTCTGAGCTGAGTGCACCCAACCAATCTTGTGATCCACAGAGTTCTAAGATAGCCTGAAAGACTAACAATATAATCAAAAAGAATCATAATAATAATTATCAAAAGCTACAGGGCCACGTCTTATTTCATGGCTTGAAATGAGTGTAACATCAGAGGTAAGCGCAGTTAGTGTCAATGAATTAAACCCATCGTAATAAAATGGTACTATAAAGATGGTTAAGAACAGGTGAACATCAATATAGCAGCTTTTCTCTAACAACTGACATGAATATCACTGAGTGCTGAAGACTCAGAAACTAAAATAGCTGCAAGACTTTTTCAATGTCCCTGGTCCTAATGCAGGTATGTGTTATTAGATTTTTAGGGACGTCTATCCATCTGTCTGTTGGTCCACCAACAACTACAACATGGATTGCCATGAAATTTTGTAAAGACATTTGTGGTTCCCAGAGAAAGAATTCTTGTGACTTTTGTGATCCCTGACTTTTCCTCCATAGCGCCACCACCAGGTTGAAATGTGTGCTATCGATAGACCCATGGTTTCAACTAGTTTCATCAAGTGAATTCTGAGGGGGAAATAAATGCGTGCATTTCATCTAGTGCCATCATTAGGTCAATTTTTTCATTTGTCCAATACTTTTAGTTTGTGACCAAATTATCTGCAAAACTAATGACATTCCTATCAGCTGTACTTTGTGTTTAGGGCTAATTAGCAAATACTGTAGAATGCTAACATGCTAAACTAAGGTGGTGAACATGGTAAATATTGTTAAACTTGTGAGCATTGTCATTGTGAGCATGTTAGCATGCTGAAGTTAATTTCAAAGCTGTACAGTCTGACAGAGCCACAAGCTTAGCTGTACATTCTTGCTTATCACAAAGTTTAGTTATCTAGACTAAAACATTAATAGACAGTTTGACTCCAAAATATTCAAGCAGTAAGATTATAAACCTTTTTTCTAATAACTCTCTGGCATCACAGTCGTCTTCCGTGTCGTACTGTGTTTCTGTGTGAAACAGGATATTCAGGAGGATTCTGTAATCCAACTCTGTAATCACATCTACAGTAGCCTACATTTCATTGGACAGAGCATTTTGTAGTGCATAAAATGTAGGACACTGAATTTAAAAAAAAAGAAAGATACTTGACATGGAGGAAAACAACATGAAAACAACTTTGCTTTTTTACTTTTATTTCTACCATCACCACTGCAAAAGCTGCATGTGCTGAAGGCTGCAGTTGGGACCAAAAGTTTCCCTTTTTTATTAAAAGTATTTAAGTGATCCCATCAATTCCTCCCATAAAACTCTTTGTATCTGAGGCTGCTTCTTATGAGGACCGTTTTCTGTCCTGTCTTTCTCAACCTATATTATTTTCCAGTTCAGCCTCACAGGAGAATAACACAGACATGGACCATCAGAGTACTCCAGTAACTCTAATCGCTGTGCCAGCTGGAGGAAACAGAAGATACGTCACGTAAAATTGCAGAGCATTGGATTAGCTGGCTATTTCTGTACCTTGATGATCAGAGAAATACGTATTGTATATACCAGAGTATTGTTTTACAGAGCAGGGGAGAGAGGAAAGACAGAAAATCAAGTTTGGACTATGAAAGGATATACTAGAGATAAAATGTAGTAGGTTAACCCGTTTAAAGCAAGGTTAAATATCTCACACTGAAAACAAGTTTTAAATGCTGAAGGCAGTTTGAAAATCACCTTATCACCTTAATCAACATCTAAACAGCTTCAAACCACAGATTATTCTTAATTATGTAAATTCATCACATTCATCAATGACATGTTTAGAGGAAAAATAATTTTTAAAAAGTTGTTCCTACATCAACAGAGGAAAATTATTAAGTGAAAATATAACATGCTCTATTAGGTCAGAAATCTGTCCTAAAGCAGTAGTAATAGTAAAAGTATTTATAGTCAGTGAAGTAGTGGAACAAAAAAGCTACTTAAGGGGAAGTTAAATTGGAAGCATGCATCATTTTCATTGGTTTTATCCAGTAAACACAATGTACCATGCCTCTGAGGCCAGAAGAAGCAACATGCTGTTAATTTATTATTGCAAAGGTGCAATAAATACATCCCATTTCTGTGTGGTTATGTAATTACACTGTGGGCATATAATAGATTATGTTGTAATATTTTACCTGTCCTTCCTTTACAGGGAACTACTTTTGTGGCTCACCTTTCAATTCCGGTTGACACTGTGTCAGTTTTGGACGGAGCTGTGTACTTCCTGTGAGCCTGGTCAGTTTTGTATGAGCCGGGCTGATCGAGTGAAGCCACGTGGCTCTGCCCCACTGAGGCATGAGTGTGGGAAGGGCCCACCACCACAGCTTCGTGTCTTGTGAAGAAGAAGGTCTGAGATTAAGTACCATGCCTGCTGTGGGCAGCTTCGGCAATGGCAAAATTCACACGAGACGCAAATACCACAGCCGGTTTGTCAGCAAGGCCGGCCAATGCAACATCCATTTCTCAAACATGGATGAGAAGTCACAGCGGTACATATCTGACATGTTCACGACTTGTGTGGACATCCGCTGGCGATACATGTTCCTGCTATTCAGCCTGGTGTTTGTGGTGTCCTGGCTAACATTCGGCCTGGCATTCTGGGTCATTGGCCTCCTACATGGTGACATGGACCATCCCGGAGGGGACGACAGTTTTGTTCCTTGTGTCACACAGGTCAACACCTTTGTGGCAGCTTTCCTGTTTTCTATTGAGACCCAGACAACCATTGGTTATGGAGCTCGTTGCGTGACAGAGGAATGCCCGGCTGCTGTCTTCATGGTGGTCTTTCAGTCTATCATGGGTTGCATCATCGATGCCTTCATGATTGGCGCCATCATGGCCAAGATGGCACGGCCCAAAAAGCGTGCAGAGACTCTTCTGTTCAGCCACAACGCAGTCATCGCGTTGCGTGATGGGAAACTGTGTCTCATGTTTAGGGTTGCCAATTTGAGGAAGAGCCACATTGTGGAAGCTCACGTGAGAGCCCAGCTCGTCAAGCCCCGTTACACAGAGGAAGGTGAATATATCCCCCTGGATCAGATTGACATGAACGTAGGCTATGACAAAGGCACAGACCGCCTGTTTCTGGTTGCACCCCTCACTGTCATCCATGAAATTGATGAAGAAAGTCCACTGTTTGGCATCAGTAAGCAGGATCTGGAAACATCTGACTTTGAGATAGTAATTATACTTGAGGGGTTGGTGGAGGCAACAGCTATGACGACACAAGCACGCAGCTCTTACCTGCCCTCTGAGATCCTGTGGGGTCACCGCTTTGAACCCGTCATCTTTGAGGAGAAGAACCAGTACAGGATAGACTATGCCTACTTTCACAAAACATTTGAAGTACCATCCACCCCAAGATGCAGTGCCAAGGACATGGAGGAGAGAAAATACCTGACATCTGGCGCCAACTCTTTCTGCTATGAGAATGAGCTGGCCTTCATCAGCAGGGATGAAGAGGAGGAACAGGGAGATAAAGAGAAAGATAGGAAGTGTTCCTTGGAGCTAGTGAATGAGCAGGCCACTCCTGGACGTGATCAAATGTCCTCCCACAGAGAATCAGTGATGTAACTTGAGGCTGTTGCTAGTTTGTTTTTGGATGCAAAGCAATGCAAGCGTCACACAAAGAGCCCTATGACTGTCGTTCTACTGACATGAGGATACCACTAAAGACATTTTTGCTGCAAGCGGAGAAACATTTCTAATCGGTATCAAACAAGCAAGGATGAAACTCGTCAATTTCCCATTGGATTAATGGTTATTGAGCTTTATCAAATGCAACCAAAACTGTCATGTTTCCATCTGCAGGTGATCCTCGTCAAAAAGTGCATGACAATAGCATATTTTGTATGAATATTCTTAGAAATGTTATGGAGAGACTAGCTGTAGGTGCTGTTCACAGTCTTCAAATATACGATTTACAACTGAGTGTGGAGTGAAATTGACACTTTGCAGATGACATTTAGACAAAACTTGGGGATATTCCTCCAGACTTCCTCTGCTAAAAACAGAGGTGTAGATCATGAGTGGATTTTTATCTTAATGGTATCACTTATATGAACAATACGACTCTAAATATTGTACTTTATACGATGTCAGTGGATGACTTACAACATAGATGGCATACATACAACTGATATATGTACTGTACATAGTATGGACTGCATGTACCTATGGGAGACACATGACAAGGTAGAGTTATAAACATTTCCATCACGAAAAAGGAAAAATAAATTTGATGGTGCTTCATAATGCATAACCTACTAACAGGAAAAACTATTTATCTCTATCTTAACATTCAAACCAGTGGGAAACATTTGACCTGAGAGGATGTTTAGTAACCCAGTTTACTAGAAACAATATGTGTGTTTCCATTCACCTGTTTTTATGCACATTTTCAGTTTGTGCATGAAAACAGATGCCCACAATTCGAATCAATCTCCAAATATAATCCCCCAAAAATGTTTTACAATTAATTGGCTGGAAAAGTTGGTGTATGGATAAAAGCAAAATGTGACAAAGTCCAATAGAAACAGATTTATTGAGTAAATCACGATGCACATGAAGCAGGATATACAAATGGGATGAGGAGACTGTAACGTTCCTCAAATGAATATAAAGCAACATACACTATACATTTATACATTTGAGGTTTTAATAATGTCATCTCATTGTGCCCTCTTCTTCTGCAATGGTTTAATGGTACCTGGCGAATGGTACGAACTGTGTATCTCGAGGCACTTAACTTCTAATGTTAGCATAGTGGTAGGTAGTGGATGGTAACGTGGATTACTTTGCATTTTCTGTAAATTTGGTCAAAATTTTATTGGAACCTGGCAAATGTGGTTTTGAGATAACACTGACCTGAAATGTTAATCAGCAGATTTTATCAGCTAAGCTTACTAGCCCAATTAAGCTAATGTTAGCTTCATGCTTTTGTTGGCCATCTCCAGCAACTTTTTAATGTTTGAAGCTTTTTAAAACAAAAAAATCTGCACTTATGGCTACATCATGATATCCTACTAAAATACTGTAGGCTAAGGCTAGCAGGCGAGGCATCCTTCTCAGATGCGACATGTGTTCTTAAGGGAAATAAAGGAAAAACAATAACGGGAAATAAAAATACAGCTCTAGAATAATGCTATATTTTACAGATGACACAATGGGCTGCTGCAGGTCAAATCATGACCTGTGTGAACCTAAAAATGACAAACTTAGAAATAACCAAAGACAAATAACAAACACCTCAAAGTTCAACCCCCTCTGTAACCTCAGGATATAAAAACACAGTAATGAGAATGGAACTGTAACCCCTCACATATTGGCTGTCAAAGACTTGACACAATTTTGAAGGGCACCCCCAGAGGCAATAAAGGAGTCTAATTAAAGTAATCTGAAATAAAATCTTGTTCCATGCATGGCCTGTGGGAGAAAAAGTGAAGTAATTCAGATTCACATCTGTGCTCTATATTAAGTTGAAACGCTAAATCAAAAAAACAAACAAGCATTGACCAAAGGGAAGCTCTGGCACACAGCACCAAATACAGCACTAAGAAATTCTCTTCACTTGGATTTCGATATAAAGCCAACATATTAATGACTGTTGAATGTTTGATGTTCATGGAAATATTTCATACATACATTATTTATTTATTCACAAGTCATCACAAGTCATTTTGTGACAGTAAAATTATGACATTTTAACAATCTGTAGCTCAGATTTAGATTCATTGGAGTGTCCTCATAATGTCATAATAGATATTATATCAGATAATACCTTTTATCATGCATTTTAAGGAGTAAACCATGCAACATGAGATGAAAAATGAATTTGAATTATAACAATAATAAGAAATATACTCTATTTGGAAATAAGTGTAAAGAAATGAAATCATATATATTTATTTATTTAACTATATGTTATTGAAGCATATTAATGTGGAAAAAAAAGCAGCCTAGCTGGCCTGTTCATGTTATGGAGGATCAATAACAAGTCAATTCACTCCATAAAATTACCAGTTTCCAAAGAACAGATGCACTTTATCTATTCATTTGGTTCTACAATTGAATCCATGTCATATAACTGTTTATGTTGTTTTTCTTTGTTTTTGGCTCGTGGCATTATTCTCTTTCTTTCTCTTATTGTTAATAGGAGAAGTAATAAAGACATTAGGTCAGACTGTGTACCACAGTTTCACTTATCCCAGGTGAGATTAATTGGTTTTCTCTTCACATTTCTCAAATAAAAGCTCCATGTGAGTAACTTATACACCGGACTTCCATTTCAGCAAATTCTAACACCTTTCTATTTATATCTTGCTGACTTGTGCTCAAAACTATCACAATAAGCTTGCTCTAGAAAACAAATTGTGGTTCCGTGGCCATTTGCGCCAAGAGCAGGGCCACAGGAGCCACGGCCTTCTGCATGTAGTCAGACAGAAGAACTCTACATTTGTTCATTTGTTAGGTTGTTGTTGTAAATAAATGTATTTCTTTTTTGGTTTTATGATCTCTCTGGCTGAATAAACACTAAGTACTAATACATTATAAAAAATAAATCAGTGTTAATATCATAAGTTTCTTGAGCATAGCAAGAAACTAAACATACGTACTCTCTGCTTGATGGACTGAAATAATGTCTACGGACCTCTTCTTGTCTTCCACTAAATCCATTTGAAACAATTGTCACTCTGATTTACACCTTGTTTTCTCCTCACATGGTTTTAGTTTGTTGTGTGAGACAACAATTTATACATTTACAGACAAATAAAAAAGCTCCTGTTGATTACCACAATAAAATGTGTGTCACAAAGCCAACAGTTTTCTTTTTCCTTCATGGCAGACAGATGCTAAGTACAGCTAATTTTATATTAAACGTCGACTGAATGCATTTGTTGTAGCGCTACAACAAATAAATGCAGGGAGGAGGGAAAGTGGAAGCGAGCTGTTTGATAAACACAGAGGATGGGAGTGTAATTTATAGCTATGATTTGGTGGGACGGTATGTGGTTGGGGTCAGAGGTTTCTTCTTTCACTATTATGCAATCAATGAGGCACGTCTTTGCATATGTACAGAAAAGACTTGGCAGTTCTGCTTGATTTCACTGCCCTGTAACCTTGAACACAGGAAAAGAGATCACACAAACACGCCATCATAGAAAGTTAACTTAGAATAGCAAAATCTGCGTGGGCTTCTGTAACATGACACAATCTACATCAGCTGACATCTTCTGGTGATTTAAAAACAAAGACATTTACACATAATAAGTGAAATACTTGACCAGAACATTTACTGATATATTATCGCTGCTGAAACTGGTTGTTTTCACTCTCTTCACAGGGCAAAATCAAAGCTTCCACCGGTGGGAAGAGCTTAGAATTCCTGTAAAATGTACAAATATAATTGTTTGTTTAATTGTATAATTGTTTCCTGGATCTGGTATTATTAAGTTACCATTTCACATGACATGTCAGATAAAGAGCTAAAGAGTGGGCGTGTGAGATATTAAAATGTTCTCAGCAAATCCCATCACAGTGACATTTAATTCTACCCTTTCATGCATTTAACTTTCAGGGGGGGTCTCTCTCGGCGCCAAATGAATGTATGCCTTATTTTAAGAGCGTTGTATCCTCTGAGAGGTGTTGTGTGAGGGAAGGAGCACTGAGAATAAACTGGGATGCCTCTCACCCACTCGGCAGTGTTGGAGGATGAGAAGCAGTGGAGGGTCATTCTTCCAACATGCAGAGTGGGCTGTTGAAAGGCAAATTTGGCCTTAATTGCAGCAGCTCTATTCTTTGCTGGTTACCCTCAGCTGCCACAAGGAGGTGGAGGGTGGAAATAAAAGTAACATGATGCAACAGCTGCGTTTCCTTTCCAAAAGCCCAGACATTTTAGATCTGAATCACATTTTTCCTGCATACTCCATTAACTATCAAGAGCATATTAACATTTTCACTTTAGAGCTACTTTATGCCACAGATGAGGGATTTGCATGAAGTTTAAAAGTTGTAGGAACTGACAAAAAATAAAGTATTGTTTTTCACTCAAGTATAATCAGCACCAGTGGACTCACCAAGTCTGAACCACAAAAGCTCTGAAATTATTTTTCAACAGGTTGATCACTCTCTTTGTAAAGAAACCACGTAGATTGCTACGTGGCTGTGCTTAATTGCAGTAATGGATAAGCTAAAGAATGTCAATTGGATGCCTCCATGTCGAAAAAGATTTTGTCTTGATGTGCTGCGGCTCGGGTGTAAAAAGATTTCGGTGAGAATTAGTTGGTGTTGTTGGGAAACGGGCGTCCATGTTGAAGACTGGCTGGAAATAAGCCCTAAATGTTGTTGTCCTTGGCCAGGGGACGTGACATCTTATCAGGACAGAACAAGTCAAGGAAACCAGACTTGGCATGTTTTCGATATTATATTGCAGTTTCCCTTTTCATTCACAACAAAATCGGATAGTTAAGGCAGTGTCATGTTATTCTTTTGAGGGGTGTGGACAGCTTGAAGTTAAGAGTGCTGGATGGGAAAAAAAAACCCACCCTAACTGGGAAAATCTTATAGAGGAAGCTGGTTTTAGACACCAGGGTGGATTTGACTGTAATTTAAACTTCTGTCAAACTGCCCAAAGTGAAGCTGCGCAAAGGAGACATTAATAAAAAAAAAAAATTTTTTTTAAATATGCACATGTAATCAATATACACAGACAAACAGTTATATTCAGCATGAAGTATCCTCTTTGGTAACACCTCACTTTAACCCCCTTATTTAAGCAGCATATATAACATAAAAATATGTTATATAATATAAATAACATGGTCGTGACATGTTATAAGGATGTTTTTTTTAAGTGTTTTTCAATTATTAGAACTTAATGTGAAACACATAACATAATAAGTTGATAATAACAGTATAATATTGCCGTGATAATATCTAATGATAAATGATTACACATGAACAAATCCTTACAGTGTCTTCTAAAACATATTGACTTTTCAAACAGAAATAATTCACAAGCATATTATTAATAGAGTGAATTAATATAATAAATTCATATTTCATATTTATATAAGCCATGTTTTTGTTTTTTATCACAACAGCTGTGTTATACTGTTGTGTTATATACACAACAT
Source organism: Hollardia meadi (assembly GCA_037974645.1). NCBI lineage: Eukaryota > Metazoa > Chordata > Actinopteri > Tetraodontiformes > Triacanthodidae > Hollardia > Hollardia meadi. The sequence goes on from JBBPCS010000672.1 coordinate 4,328,833, forward strand.
GCTGGGAAAAAACTATGTACGTTTACTCAAGTTTGTACTTTTCTGTTTCTGCTACTTTTTAAAAAAACTTATAATTCACTTCTTTTCACAGCAGCATATAGCACCCAAATGTATCTTGTGACCGTGACTGGTATATAAAACTAGTTTTACCTTGACCAGCTATGAGAGAAAATTGTCATAAGCCACAATACTTTAATATTTTGAGTACATTATGCTGATAACAGTGATGCACCTTTGAGAAGAATTTTGAATGAAGGGCTTTTCTCACAGTTCAGTACTTTTATAATTATGCATTGGTACTTTTACTTCAGTGAATAATCTTAATACTTCTTCAATCACTGATTTTATTGCTAATCATTGATCATTTCTCAGAGAAAAATATATTAACTTAAAAATGTCCTCACAACTACTTTAAAGTGTGCTATAAAGCATTAATTGCTAATGTCAGGTATTACATTTTCCTCTATTATTCAGGCAATTAAAATGTTAAAACGTGAGTGTCTCATCGCTCTGATGCGTCTACACACTGCGAGGTTGTTGTCTAAATGAACAACATGTGAACAGAGCACAAGTGTCTGATGAAGCATATTTCCTTGACGTGATTTGGCAAGCTTTAGTCACAGGTGAGTGCTGGTTTGAACCACACGTTTATCAGCACTCTTGTGTGACATTTATCACTGACCACCAGTTCACACCAGTTATTTTGCTTATGGAGATATTCATCCTCCAGCTGTGCACATCACTCAGGAGTACTAGCCGCTCCAGCCTCGACTTCTGCAGACATACTGTATTTGATTACAGCAACAGGCTGATTGGATTACAGGAGGCACTGACTCAAATACCTCGACAACTTCCTGCTGGGGATGAACGAGCAGAGAGGACACCAACATTCAGTGCACACAAACACCCAACAGGGTCAGCCTGGATTATCACACCGAAATGATCTGCTAAAGGTCGCTGTACATTCAAAAACTGTTAAGACTTTTCCAAAACAGTAGAGTAAATATTGCTCAGGCTGATGCTGTTTGTTTCCATTTAACAGTGATGTTCTGTTTGGTCTCTATTTCTCATTGATGAATTTCCACAAATGATGTTTTTGACGTATTTAAAAGGTCCATTCTATGATTTACTGGACGACATCATTTTGATGTATAATCAAATACCTAGTTGACGAGTTTTACTTATAAGAAGTTAGAATTTTGTTTTACAAATGATCATGATTCAAAATTTATTTTTAAAACAGTACCACAGTACCATGTCAAATCAAATCAAATTTTATTTATATAGCGC
>JBBPCS010000672.1:4331644-4344097 GCA_037974645.1 Hollardia meadi
TATATATATATATATATATATATACATTTTTTTCTCAAACTTGATATATATACATTTTTTTCTCAAACTTGATCCACCCCAACTAATGGAGTTATTATTTAATGTAACTGCTTTCCTAATTCTGTTCATTATAATAAATAATTATTTTGAGATATTACAAAACAACTACAAACAGGATAGTGAAGCACCTCTTTGCTGCCCCCATGTGGCAGAGCAATCATTGACTGTATACAGTATATATTGTCAGCCAAGTGTTTCACTACAGATTTGTGCATTAAGGTTCTGTATTAATGGAACATATTAATATATTTCTTGTTCATTTGTAATATTTTTTTTTATTTTTTTTGAAAATCATCTGCTAGCAATAGCCAACACCACAAAACAAAGAATGGCTTTTTATATTAATATTTTATTACATAAATGACATAATTTGACAGTCTGGCCTTTAAACACAAAGACAGTGCTGATATTTTGGTTGGATGGTACTGCACAACAGAGCCATGCATTCCTTTGAGTCCTCTCCTGTTTAAGTTTGTGCATGGGTTTATGTACTGTATTTGTTTATTTCTAGAATTGTTTGATTTGACCAGGTACAGACACCCACCCACCCATCCTTCCTCTCCGACCCCCTAGCGCACCATCACCCCAGCCCATTCCTTTCTGCAGAGTTCCCTTTCAGCCCCAGTTGATTTGGTCTTCATCTGTAGCAGCCAGGGTGTCTGTGACCAGGCCAGTGCCAATGGTTCTGTTTCCGTCTCTCAGAGTGAACCTCTGGCCTTTTTCCAGAACCATCGGCTGGCGGAGCGTGAGCGTCAAGGCGGTGTCCTCCCCTGGCATTACCATATCCTGAAAACAAGAACAACAGACAGTAGAGTGTGGTATTACATTGTTTACAAATTGAAGAAGCTTAAAAGTACATTACTTTATATTTGGGAGAATTTAACTTTTTTTGTATATATATATATATATATATATACACAAAATATGGCATATATCCTCACTGGAACAAACCCTAACTAAGCACTTGCTTCAAACATCACCACAAAGAGGCTACTGCTGTCCCACATTAGACCTGAAACATCATGAAGTTACATAGAATAACATGAGCTACATGCAGACTAGCTGACTGAACTGTTGTGGATGGGATTCAACTTGACAAACATCCATTGACTGACAGACGCCGGGCACACACACAAACCTTGTCAGCAGGTAGAGTGACTCTGCAGGCCATGTCCCAGGTCAGAGAGAACATGACAGGCATGAAATTGGTAACAAACGGTTTGTGTCTGCCTCCTTCCTCCTTACTCAGAACATACACCTGTAATACAGGAAACACATGTCCACACACACATCAGTGTTTCATTTACTGGATAACAGTGGATTATGGATTTAAGTTTAAAACAGAAACTGCTCAGTCAGTAGATAAACACACTTCAACTGAGTCAATGACCTCAGAGTCATTACTGGGGCATCTGGCTTGCCTTCCAGTTAGCATTTGGTCATTACAATTGTTAGATTATATACAGTCATGTAACAGATGTGACTGTCAACAGTTAAAAATTTGACATTTAGATTAAAAAAATATTACAAATTATTCAACAAAAACCATCTGCAACTTTGTGCTCTCAGACCTGAGCTTTGACTTTCTGGTGAGGCTTGATGGATCCTGGTTTGCACATCACCATTCCCCTCCTCACATCCTCTCTCTTCAGTCCACGAACCAGAGCGCCCAGGTTATCTCCGGCCTCTCCCCGATCAAGAGACTTGTGGAACATCTCAATACCTGAACACAACAGGGTGGACAGCAAGGTGAACTTCCTGTGTACACACACTACTCATACAGTATTATCAGATTTGCTCCCAGCAGCTCAGATACTCATCCTCACCATTCAGTGAGCCATTGTACCCTGTACGGAAGCTAAGGTTTTGGTTCATGTGTTTTGTAAACAGCACAGGAGCTCCTCCTCACCTGTTACCACGGACTTGAAGCTGCGATTGTGGCCCACAAATTCAGTGTCATCTCCTTTCTTGATGATACCCCTCTCCACAGTGCCCGTCACCACCGTACCCCTGCCTGAAAGACATAATGAATAACCCTCAAAATTACATCGAGCCACTTTTTCATGTCATCATCATCAGACTCTGTTTAATACAAATTTGAATCAAATATTTGCATTTCCTTAGATACAGCATGTTACAGCTAGTGGTGCAAATCAGTAATAAGACTTCACCACTGAACACAGGAAATTACATTAAAGTATGAATTTATTACACGGAACTAATGCCACCAACATTCCTTCTCAGTTGGGTTTTGCTTTATAGTTGAGTGTTGGGGCAAAGTGTGTGCAGGCCGCATGTCTTGCAGATTTTTTCGTACCAGGGATGGAATAAACCCCTTCAATAGGTAGAAGAAAAGGTTTTTCCAGCTCTCTTTTGGGCAGAGGAACGTAAGAATCCACAACCTCCAGCAGTTTCATCACTGCATTCATACCAAGCTCGGGCTCTCTGTTCTGATATGGAGCAGAAAAAAAAATTAATTTAGTCAGATCCAGATGCCTCACATTAGAGACTCAAAGTTTATTGCAGTTAGTTACTTGACATAAATGATGGAGCCAAAGGATTTTGTTAAATGGAAAATAATTTTTACTGTAGCTGACTGGTCAGCATCTGCCAGCATTATCTAAAATGCAAGAGAAATTACTGCAAGCCTTCCCCTCACCTCCAGGGCACAGAGGGCGGAGCCTATTACAACAGGTGTGTTCTCGCCATCGTAGCCGAACTCCGTGAGCAGCTCACGGATCTCGATCTCCACCAACTCCAGCATTTCCTGGTCCTCCACGGCGTCGGCCTTGTTAATGAAAACCACTATATGCTCGACGCCTATCTGCCTGGCCAACAGGAGGTGCTCTCTCGTCTGAGGCATCTGGCCGTCAGTGGCCGCCACCACCAGGATGCAGCCGTCCATCTGAGCCGTGCCTGTAATCATGTTCTGAAAAAGGAAAGAGATCGGGGTAATTAGAGCGGATTGGTTCTGTTTTTAATCAACTTATAAAGTAAATAAATAAGCTTGAAATGCTTTAGACAAGTAAGTACTTTGTAGAGGTAAAACAGATTACCTTGACGTAGTCAGCATGGCCAGGGCAGTCTGTGTGAGCATAATGTCTGTTGGCTGTGGTGTATTCTACATGAGAGGCGTTGATGGTGATTCCTCTGGCCTTCTCCTCGGGGGCATTGTCTATGTCCTCATACTTTTTATAGTTAGCACCACCAGCATCAGCGAGCACTAAGGACCCAAAAACACACAAAGGTCACATGTCTGATTATTTGTTTCCCAAAACTATAATCAAAGAGGTCTTGACTTTTTTGTTGAAGGTCAGTGGAGCCAATTCAGTCTCCAGATCAAATGAAATAATTCAGTGTGTTGGAGTGTAAGAGTAAAAGCTGGGACATCAGTGATTCTACCTTTCGTGATGGCTGCAGTAAGGGTTGTCTTGCCGTGGTCAACATGGCCAATTGTTCCAATGTTTACATGGGGCTTGTCCCTGCTGTATGTCTTCTTTGCCTCTGCTGCAAAGGTCCGCCGACTCAATGGCACAGCACACTACAAGACAAAGAAAAAACAATTTTATACCAATCATGTAATTATAAAGAATTATTTTTTTAAAAGTCACAAAATCCATCTGAAACTGTCTGTAGACTGGAGTTTATGTGCATACTCACCAACTTGAAGGAGCTGTGCAGGAGGCTTGGCGAAGAAAGCTGAAGGGCTGAGAAGAAATCAAAATATGATAATTATATTTTGATAGTTTTGTTCGTCCTGACTATGTGTTCCAGTAAATCCTTTCATGTCACAATGAAAACACTGAAACTTTGTTCAGGTATTTTAGGTCCATGACAGAAATTTAAACTCTGCTTTCCCTTTTTAATCTCACTGCAATTGTATTTATGTCCGACACTTGCTGTTGCTTACATGTTTGTTTCAAACAGTGTAGATATCTGTTGATAGTGATATCTTCATGCCCTATTATTAGCACTGAGTGACTCCCGCTGATTGTTCAATCAAAATCTGGAATATGTTTCAAATACGCAACAAGAAAATAGCCATGTTGATAAAAAATATTTTGCACTTTCTGATGACAGGAATGGAACTATGTCAGAGACTTCAGATGTAAAAATCATACTGGTTACATCGGGTAGCTAACATTAAGCTAACAAACATATTTCAACCAGGAAGAAAGACTAGACAGTGTCATTCTTTTAAAAAAATATGCTGCTGGTAGCTATCTAAAGATGATTCTGTCTATAATACAAGCTAGTTTCAATCATCATTCACAGTTCTTATCCTCGGCTAGCTGTATCGTAAGCTAACACACTTGGTAACGTGACCTTGCTCTGCTATCGGCAGAGACAGCATCATCTATTTTTTAATGTTAGGTTGTATTTATACCGACGCAAAAAAACACGTTTTGTTGTGCAGGGCAAAACAGAATGTTATGAATCAACGAACTACCAGAATTGCATATACAGTCACAAACTGCATTTGAATTAAACGATTTTACCGGAGAAACATGCACGTAGCCTCACAAGCGCCGCCATCTTGGATGGTGAGACGAGCCAAAGATGATCAAAAAATTAAGAGAGTATCTGAGCAGCTCCAAAGCTGTAGCTCCAAGCGGGAGACCTGGGCTGCAAAAAGCGTTTAGTAGTTTATTTTCTTATCTATTGCATTGGAGGAAAAATGTTTTGCTTTTTTTCCACTTGTGATGCTTTCGTTACTTTTAACTTTCGACAGACTCCAAGAAGAAAGTAGCAATATCTAATGATAGATAACATATTTTGAACTAGCCTACTTATCAATCTTGTTTTATATATAATAACATGGCCCTATTTAAATTCACATATATTGTAACATTAATATATGCTAAATATATAACGTAGATATATACATAAAATATGTATCAATATTTCAAATTGGACACTGTTCCTCTATTTGAGGGGATAGTCCATGTAGGATTGTATAACTATCTATTGGATTGTCATGCGGTACTTCTCTCACTTTTACTGATACTCTCTGAAAACCGCACACAGATTTAACGAGTTACCTTAAATAGGCTAATAGAGTAGTGTTTGCTGTTGTGCCTTTTAAATACCTAGGTTTTATTTATTGCTGCCAGTTTTACTAAATCATTATTTTAAAAGACTGAAGTGGCACAGAAAAAAGTGAAAACTGAAATAAGTTTGAGGCAAAAAAGAGAACGGCAATAAGACTTTAGTTTGCCAATTTGTTTCAAGGTTTACGGTAAAGCATGGCAGCCTCCTTGCCACTCGTGAGATCAGCTAGCTAGAATGTTCTAGCTCAATCGTGTTTCTGTGTTTATTAGGAGAGTTAGCTTGTCTTGATCTTAAAAAGACTGAACTGTTGTGGATGGGACACCGCTTGTCCATTTATTCAACGCTGCTTTGTAAGACTCTTGGACAGGTAAGTTGGGCATAAACTAGTTTTGTCAACGAGATCCAGTGTTACTTGTCGCTAAATTAATAGTTGTAGCCAGTTGTATGTTGTTATGTAATTTCTAGTTATTTATCATGATTCTAGTGGTGTAACTAATGATCTGTTACTGCCAAACTGCACTGATGGTGGCCCCAGAGGTAGTCCCAGCATAACGTTTGTTCTAGCATCTTTAGAGAAATTAAGGTGAACTACGACATACATGTAAAATCTGTCTGCTGGAGTTGTTTCCTGTGTTTTGGGGTTCATATCCTCAGGCCCTGTCCAGGACTAACGTACTAAGTACGCCAACTCTAAAATCTTGTCGTCCTTGTCTTGCTGATATTTGTCGTTTCTCTCTTCAACTGTAGACATCATGGCAGAAGAAGACAGACAGAACAGGAGATATCCCCAGAACCTCCAGGGGCTCCTGCAGCTGGCAGTGGAGGCTGGATCAGCTGCAGAGGGACCTGCCCCTGTTGAACCCATGTCAGAGGAGGTAAAGGCCTGTTTAATAAAAAATTTAAATCTAAGAAGCCTTTGGACACATATATACACACACACACCCACACACACGTTGTAGTAGTCTCCACAGGACCTAAGAGCAGACTGATCAGGAGACAATGTGAGAAGCATGTGCTGTTTTATTGTTATTATTATTACATTGTAACTTCTGCAGCATGTGTTGTGTGCATTTGGGCTCAGTCCAGGTACTGGTATGCTTCAGTTCATTTCGATTCGTGTGTGTGTTTATGACTATGTTTCAAAAGGACAGATCCATCTTTGACTAAGACAGTGATTTCCACGTCCTTTTTAGGTTGAGCATAAGTCTTCATTTGGAACCACGAAAACCTTTATCTTGCATCAAAGGTAACTGAGAAACATCCTTGTACCCTCTCTTGTTACAGAGGAAAGTGTGGCTGAGAGAAGCTCTTGCAGAAGTCGGCAAAGGGCAGATGGATGAAGTGGAGCAGATGAAGCAGTGCTTGGCTGTCTTGCGCCAAGAGGGAAAAAGCAAAAGGGAGAGAGAAGACGAGGAGGAGAGGGATGAAGAGGATGACGATGAGCAGGAATCAGTCTTTGAGATGCTGTCAGAGTTGTGCGAGAACCTGGACAATGCTAGAGGTTTGTAATGAATGGCATTAGGGTTGATACTTTCCAAGCGGGCTATAAATAAGATGTGCACGGACCTAGAGCCACTTGCTAGTTAGAGGTAATGGATAAAATTATTAATTGTTGGCTGTATCCCAAATGTTTCCTCTCTTCCTCTGCTTCACAGACCTAATGGTTCTTGGTGGACTGGAACTGTGCATCTCTCAGTATCTGTGTCATGCTCAGAGTGGACTGAGGTGGCGTGCTGCAGAGCTTATTGCTTCCTGTGCCCAGAACATGCCGCAGGTGCAGGTCCACTTGCTCAGCATTGGGGCACTCCCAAAACTGCTGCAGCTGACAGACTCAGACCCCCACCCCACTGTCAGAATAAAAGCCCTTTACGCTGTGTCATGTGAGTGTCTAAGACAGTGCAGCAAACATCCAATATAAATACCACTTAATGCTCAATACTGTCTCCTGAACTGGCTAGTAGTGATGCTGAATGATAGTTTAATCTGAAGCTTTAATTGCTTTTAAAGACAGACAGACGGAAATATTTAGACTAGATTGGAATGCTGTTTGCATTCAACCTGTTCTGACTTTAGGCCTGGTTCGAGAGCAGGAGGCAGGACTCCAAGCTTTCTTGTCCCACGATGGCTTCTCAGTGCTGATGCGAGGCATGCAGTCGGAGAACGAGAAGCTCAGAACCAAGTCGGCGTTCCTTCTGCTCAACCTGCTGACGTCCCATCCTGAACAGAAAGGTACGAAGGAGAAAGGCGTTTGAACTTACTTAAATGTGTGCTTCATTCTGAAGAGTTGTTTTTACTGTTCCCAAAATCTGTAATGAACTGGGTAAAAGAGCCTTTACTGTATGTGCTGTAAGGTTAAGGTTAGGGTTACTTCATTGTTCGCCATGAGATAAATTTGACTTAGATGTAGGGAAGAGCTGCATCAACCCAGTAAATAGAGTAAATATACAATGTATAAAGCATAATAATGATAATAAAGCAGTTTTTAAGTGGAAATAGTATGTAACAGTAGCACTGTTGGTGTGGAGTGGCTTCTTCCCTGAACAGATTCTGGGACTTCCATTCGTTTCGGGTCTAACATATGTATCTGTTTCCTCCTTCCTGCAGACACAGTTGTCTCCATGGGTATGGTACAGCAGCTGGTATCTGTTCTCCGCACACCACACTCACCTTTTCATGAACATGTGCTGGGTGCCCTTTGCTGGTAAGAAACACTTTCTACTTTGCCATATTCAACACATAAGTTGAATTCATTGTTTACATTTGTAATTATACCCTCTTGTGTTTCTGGTGTCTGTCTAGTCTGGTGGAAGACTGTCCACAGGGTCTCAAAGATTGCAGGGACCCCACTCTGGGTCTGGAGGAGTTTCTCAGACAGCGATCTAGGGAGCTCCGTGGAAAAGAAGAGAGTCAGGTAACTCCTAAGTCTTGAGCTTAATGCTAAAAGATGGTAAAACTAGGCTCAAATATTAGCTTTAAGGGACAGTGATCCTCAAAATCAAAAATACATATTTTTCCTCTGGCTTGTAGTGCTATTTATTCATATAGATTGTTTTTGGTGTGCTCGGCAGACATATCGGCTATAGAGATATCTGCCTTTTCCTTAATGTAATGGAAGTAGATTGCACTTGTCTTGTGGTGCTCAATGTGCCAATAAAATACTTTTAAAAAACTCAACAGCAAAGTCTCTATCCCGAAATCATGACCTGGTTACTCAAGATAATCCACAGACCTTGTTATGAGCAGTTTCATATAGGAACTATTTTCTTTGTACCGAACTACAACGTATCACAGCGCAGAAGGAAACACACATCTACTCATGGATGAAAGGGATGACAGGGCGGCATGTAAACATTAATGGTGTCTTCCTCGGCAGAGCTGTAAAGTTAGCTAGCCTCTCATCCATGAGTAGATGCACGCTTCCTTCTGTGCAGGGATACAGAAAGAAAATAGTTCCTACATGAAACTGCTTGTAACAAGGTCCGTAGATTATCTTGAGTAACGGAGTCATGATTTCTGCAATGGGACATTGCTGTTGAGTTTTTTTTATGTATTAAATGGCACACATCAGCTGGTATCTTCAAAAATGAACAACTCACACCAAAACAATGTGGATGGATAGCACTAATAGCACTACGGGTCAGAGGAAAAATATGTATTTTTGATGTTGGGGTGAACTGTCCTTTTAAGTATAAAGTTGTATTTTAGTCTTTATTCCTACAGTAAGCAGAAGCAGTAGTTAGTAGCACTTTTCATGTGCAAAACGGGTATTGCTGCATGACAGCAAAATCTAGTGCCGTGGAAGTGTTGTGCACAGAACTAAGTCTAAACTAGACGCCAACATGTAGACATGTTTTTTTTAAGCAGATTAGAATTCTAGGGAAATGAAATCTTTGTCCATGACACAGTTTTAAAGTTGCATTTTTGTTTCCAACAGGAAGAACTGGACTTCTGCGAGCGTTTGAGGGTCATGTGTTTCCGCGGGCAGCAGTCAGAAGACAATGGGATGGATCGCTGAAGCCTTATTTGCCTGACCTGTTTTGGTATTCTTGTGCAAAGATTCATGGGTGTTAAGCCACGTTTTTGTCTGTTACGGCAGATACTGTTCATATTTAGCGTGAAATCCAGGAGCTGGTTTTTACTCTGTAAATAACTAATGTATAAAATACTTTTTGATGGATTGTTATTTTAGTCCAGTCTTTTCAGTTCTTCATGCCTTAAATATAATACCAAACAACAATTCACCACATATGGTATTTAAATATTTTCTATTTGAATTGTCGCTCTTTACCTCCCAATGTTAATTGAGTCACATGCATAATTTTTAAATGCTGTAAGTTAGATTTGTCTGAAGTCTCTGAGTTAAAGTATTTTCATTTCATTTTAGTTGATCGTCTTAAAACATGACTCAGAATAATTGACCGCATTGTTTATTTTTACACCATATTTATTTTTTAACAAAACAAAGAGGAGTATTTATATACATAATGACCAGCGCACAAGTGGGAAACAACTGCAACTACATGCACCACCTACACATAAGACATGGATGTCACACAAAAACACTGTTGGCACAAATCACGGAATACAAATACTATTATAAACTGATATTTATTGAGGTTTCTTTCAACCTTGTTTGTAGACTGTGGTAATGTTATGACTGTTAATATGATCATTGAAATATCAAATACAGGATGAGAAACACCTAATAAGATATCTTGAGTTGCAAGCTGCTCTTTTACTCCATCTTTTAACTCAGTCAGTAGCAGCCAAGTGCTGACCAATAAAAGAACTGACCTTCTGTTTATTCTCCTCTTTTTCTGTATTTGAGGGGTTCATATTAAAAAAAACCCGATAAGTATTTATAGGCAGTTTAAGAATTTTACCATGTGAGGGAGATACCTCAGACCTTTGGTATGCCACAGGGATGCTGTTTAGGACCTCTTCCATTTTGCAAAGTCATCCTTGTTCTCAATGGCCTTTATATCGCCCACAGCTATTAGTAGCTGTGCCAAATAATATGTCACCATGACAACAATGTTGCCATGCTTCACTGGTGCTGTCACCTTGAAAACCTGTACAGCCAGTGACAGGTCAGACACTATGAAGGACAAACTTCCTAACAGTGTTAGTGTATGGCGGGTACTGATGGCCAATGTCCCCATTAGAGTAATTAAGGCAACGTAGACCCCCACAGCTGGAATCAGCAGGTCTGAGTTTGGTGCTTTCTGCAGGAATGGATACACGTAGATGTAAAAACCTCCTCCCACCATGAACAGGATCAGATATAGAAAGCGGATCCAGGAGGAAGAGGGATATGCCGGGTAACGACTGGAGAGGAAGGTGAGTGAGTACAGCAGATGAGCCACAGCAAATGCACCCATTCCTGAAAAAGATGTGCGATGTTAATTATTTGCACAATGCAAATTCTACAGCTTGAGGGTTCCATTGATCACATCAAAGGATTGGGTGTTAATGTTTCGTCTTATTACATATTCTGTATATGCAATGCACATATACTGTATTAAGTATTAGGCCTATGACACTCAGTTCACTGTTAACTGAAAAAGGCCCAGCATGCTGCTCAAGTTGCATCTTGGAAAAAAGTCCTCAATTTGTGCTTCACTTATGTACAAACAAGGCACGTACCATGCAGAAAAAGCTCAGGCCATACCAGGCACCAGTCCCCTACAGCAGAGAAAGCCAGTCCTCCCACCACGCCCAGGACACTCTGACCTCCATTCCAGCTCAGCACTACAGCAGCCAATAGGAGTACTGGTGCTGACTTGACGCCTGCAGAGGTGATGGATGCGGGCAAGTCAGGAGTCCACAGGTAGAAGTACACGGCTGTGGACAAAAAGAACGGCAAGAGCGAAAAAAGGAGAGCACAGGACTGATGGAGAGGGAGGAATAGAAAGAAATGTGAGACATGTCACAAAATTAATCTTCAAGTTTGAGATAATTTAGATAATTTTGCCCATATGTGGAGAACAGTTGTAGTATATAACACAAACAGCTGATGATTATAATTACTGAAGAACAATGAGTAAAGACTAAATGTTTTTTAGGTAGGGCCTACCGTATTTCTCCTCTGCCGCCTGTCATAGGCATCTGTCTCAAGGATGTCCATTGTCTCAGCACTGTCTTGGGCTCCAGCAGATGTCTCAGTTGGATGAACCTGTCCGGTGTGTCACCTTCTATCTACTTCTGTCTTTGCAGTTCTGCCTTTACCAACAGATATAATCCTTAAGTGTTCTTTTCTCGTTCTCCTGTCTCGAATCTCTGCCGTCTCTCTCACTCTGTTGGTATTTCACACTGGTGAACCTTGGACCAATCTTCGCTGTCTGATTGCACTCTGATAATCAATGTTCTCCCTGTTTTGAGTTTTCAGGGACAACCAACTGACCTTAACCCTCTTCAGCTGGAATATATTGGTGACATCAACAGACGAGGGCCAAAGTTGAACTATTACTAAACTCATATATGACAAAGGTTGTTTTCCTACTTTATATGTAAACTTCTGACTGTTGTTGCTCATGACTAATTAATTGTAAATGGCCAGATTCTGACCAGAAAGGGGCTTCCTTTGATGAAATCCTTAGAGTCATACCTCTAAACTTTGCAAGTAATATAAAATTAGCAATTAATCTATGCCACAACTATGACAAGAGAGAGAAAGAGTTCTTATGTATTATGTCCAACCAAGGAACACCATCTAATTTTCAAAACTGTTCAATGTGAAAGCAAAAACTGTGGTTGTGATCAGAAGATAAAAATAGAGTTTAACATTGTGTTGTTTGAGTTCACTAGATGGCCCTTACTACTTACCCAAAAGGCGAGGGCCACACCACTTGATATTATAACAGAAGAAACACCTGTGCAACAACAGAGCTATGATGTAAAAGCACTATATTTAATTTATAAGTGAAGTTGTGTCTCATCTGTCATTCAAATTGTATTTTTTTGTTGGACTGCACAAAATATTCTGAATACATCTGAAACTGAAATTGTTTAGATGGATGGAGGAGGAGCCCAGTATGTGATAATGCCACACATCTATGGACTATAACAATGATTAACTATGGCCTCTCTGAGTCAAACTTTGTACTGTGCTTGCCCACAATTCCTTGTGTCGTGGGCTGCTCATTGGGAGACACACAGCACTAGAGGGGTGTGGGATTATCTGGTGAGTAGAGCAATAAATAGCAAGTGTTAACACTGATCAAGAAGCGATTGAGGGAGATCCGACAGGAAGTAAGGTCAAAAGCTGACGTGTGTGTGTGTGTGTGTGTGTGTGTGTGTGTGTGTGTGTGTGTGTGTGTGTGTGTGTGTGTGTGTGTGTGT
>JBBPCS010000672.1:4344197-4354330 GCA_037974645.1 Hollardia meadi
GTGTGTGTGTGTGTGTGTGTGTGTGTGTGTGTGTGTGTGTGTGTGTGTGTGTGTGTGTGTGTGTGTGTGTTTTGGTTTGTGTTGTCAAGTTGCAGGTGAATGTTTGCTTTCTCAGCTCAGGACATGGCAACCATCTCTTCCTCCCAAAGGGTTGGAGTTGTAGGATACGGACATCTAGGTCAGAACTGCCCCTTTCAAACTCCACACACACTTTCTGACAGCCATCCTCGTGAATCTTTTATCTATTCATCTGTTGTAATCTTAAACTTAATAACAATGTGTGGGTCTCTGTGTGTGTGTGTGCGTACTTCAGGGCAGTACCTGGTGGAGAGGATCCTTAAAGATGGGGCTGCTCTCGGTCTAACTCTGGCTTTTGTTTGGAACAGAAATTCTGACAAGCTGAAAGGTTTAGTCCCTGATGAGCTCATACTCAGTGATCTGTCATCCTTTGTGACCAGGTGCAAACACACACACGAGTAATATAAACCCATATGTAAAACACAGCATTAGCATCTTATATTATCTCTGTGCTGCCAACATGCACCCATGTCACTTTGTGTTTTACAGGCCATGTGATGTGATTGTAGAGGTGTGCCATCCACAGATAGTTAAAGAATTTGGGCTTCTCTTCCTGTCTCAGTCTCATTTCATGGTGAGATTTTTTTTTTACTGTCACTGCTTTTATTTTGCAGTTTTTTTTATTAATCATATGTCTGTAAAGAGCCGTTGTATTGTGTTGAATCAGGAAGGCTAATGATTTGAATGTGTAGCAGAGACATATCGTTCAATTTGCATCATTTCAAGCAGAAATATGGGATATAGGCAGGGTATCTCAAAAACCTAATATGTGTGATCATTTTGTAGTTTTGATAGTTAATTATTACACATAGAATTATAGCGTCCTTTATTTTGTGCTTTATTCCTTCTCTCAGGTGGGCTCTCCCTCTGCCCTCTCTGATTCTGATCTGAACCAGAAGCTACGTCAGGCGGCTCAGAAGTATGGCAGGACACTCTACGTCCCCAGCGGTGCATTATGGGGAGGCCAGGACATCCAGAGGCTGAATGATAGTGGGGCCTTGAAGGTAACATTGGCGTAGTGCAGATATCTGCAGGTCGTGGCATTTCATTTACCATTCATGTCCTGGCATATGGAGGATAATATTACCTAGAATTCAAATTACAAAGTAAAATTTAAAGAGAGGATGGCAAAAAGGTGGTTATTTTATTTTAGTTCTCAGGATGTGAGTGTCTTCTAGTAAATCTTATTGTGTTCTGATTGAACTCTCTTCTCTTGACTTGTTTTCAGGGTTTGTTCATAAGAATGTCCAAGCATCCATCCTGCTTCCGGCTGACAGGAGACGTCCTCTCTGATTGGACAGAGGAAGAGGGCCGGCGTGTTTTATTCAGAGGATCAGTGGCAGAGTTGTGCCCACTTGCTCCAAACAATGTGAACACGATGGCGGCAGCGGCAGTGGCAGCAGGAACACTCGGCTTTACTGGTGTTCAGGGAGAGATTGTGTCGGACACAGCGTGAGTCTTCCTAAATATCTGACCGACCCGTTGCAGCCTTTCATATCTGTTTGAGTCACACTTCTTATACCTCTTCCTGCCCCAGGTTAAGTGACTATCATGTGGTGGAGGTGGAGGTGACTGGCCCTGGTGGCTTCTCAGTAAACACAGTCAGGAGGAATCCAGCCACACTTGGAGCTGTAACTGGCAGAGCAACATACACTTCCTTCTGGAGTAGTTTACTTGGTGAGTCCTGCATGGTTTCCAAAAACTTCCTCAACGATCCTGATGGATCCCAGCTACCATACTTGCAAATGATGATTGAGATTGTTGAGATGATTAATGAGGTTGGGAAGCAGACAAGTTAAAAAGGAGACAAGTATGAAAAATGTGTATGGACTTTTAAATTTTTATGACTTTTATGAATTTTATAAGCTTATCACTGGAAACTACAGCTGTCAGATAAATGATAAACATAAACAATATTTAAATATTTAATTATATTTGGCATACTCCAGGGGTTAAAATGACCATTTTCTTTATCTTCTTTCTTCTGTCTGTAATAAGGTTTAGAAATGCCCAGAAACATTAAAAATAAAAATAAAAAAGGTGCAATATTTCCTTTTGAAATGTAATGAAGTATAAATATGAAGTTGCTTAAAATCAACATACTAAATTGGGGTACAAATACCTACTTAAGTACAGTACTTACAACTGTAGTACTTGAGTAAATGTATTGAGTAACTTTCCACTACACTTTGCTGGAGAGTCAATCAATGGTGTAATTAATCTGTCATAAAATAACTGTTTAGGTCAGAATTAGAGAAAAACTCTTGAGTTTGTTAATGTGCAGATAAGTGAACTGTTGTCATTTTTGTCTTTATATTCTTTTGTTGTTAAAGCTTGCAAAGGTCATGGGGGCCAAGTTTACTTGTGCTGAAGCAGATGAGAACTCTGCAAGATTAACGACGACACAGCAACAAGATCAACTTCCACATAGTTTATAGTGGATAAATTGTGTGGATGGTGTCACTGAGCCAATATGCTCCTTCTCCTCAGATATTTGTGTCCCAATAAACTGCATGCATACACAGAAGAAAGAGCCAGTTATCATTTGTAGAACACAAATAGGTATATATATATATATATATATATTTAAACTTTATTACAAGTTCATCTGGTGCATTGTAGCAAATGATAAAACTCTTACAGGGAGTGAGATACACACCTGATAAAACCATTTTCTTTTTCCATAACAGACAAATAATCAAGAAGTATTCCAGCTCATTTTACAGCCTTTTCTCTTCACCCGAAAACATGGTTTCCATCTCAGGACACAGTCCCTTCTTTTCCTCCGTCTGTCTCACCTCTATTCCTTTCACAAATAAATACTTTCCAAAACAGGGAAACCCAGGAATAACCACGCCCACAGAGTCACACACAGACAGATAAAAAGGAGTGTGAGGTTATTCATGGGTGATCATCACTAAAAGGCTGTGATACAATAAGGCGCAGAAAGAAAATGAAAACACACACACAACGCTATTCTCAAAATGAAAGAGCTTTTTGTTTGCTTATGCCATTTGTCATCTTGTTTGTCTGTGTGCGTGGGTTCTACATTTAACTTCCCTCCTGGGATGTTTTGTGGTAAACAAGGCATTTGGAAGAAAGACAAACATGATACAAGGTGGACAAGGTGGTGTTTGAAGCACTTAATTATCAACACACTTTTAAAGTGACAGTTCACCCCAAAATCCAAAATCCATATTTTACCTCTTACCTGTAGTGCCATTTACCCCTCTAGATTGTTTACTCAACAGCAATGTCTCTTTCCAGAAATCATGACCCAGTTACTGAAAGATAATCCACAGACACTTGTTGTGAGCAGAATCATGTCGGAACTATTTTCTCTCTACCAAACTACACTGTGCCAAGGAAATGTGCATCCACTCATGGACAAGAGTGTTGTGGGTGTGACAGCAGCAGGAGATGTAAACGTTAATGGAGTCCTCCTGGGCTCAGCTGTAATGTTTGCTAGCTTTGTTAGCTAGCCTCTCATCCACGAGTAGATGCATGCTTCCTCCTGCTTGGTGATACGGTTGGCAGGTGTAGTTCGGTAGCAAGAATAGTTCCTGCATGAAACTGTGGATTATTTTAAGTAACTGGGTCAGGATTTTTGCTGACATGCCTGTTGAGTTTTTCAAAAGCACAACAGGTGAAGTGCCATCTAGTTCCATTATATTTGAGAGAAGGCAGACATTTCTACAGCCAAGATGTCCAAAAGTCGACAACTCACACGAAAATAAATTAGATAGATAAATAGCAAGACAGGTAACGGCGGAAAAATGCATTTTAGATTTTGGGGTGAATTGTCCCATTAAGCCAAACACAAGTAAAGGGAACAGGTGCTCTTTGTGGGTCCTCACAGCAAGTGACACTTTTTTTAAAATCAGGAATCTAGCTGATCCCGCTCTGAGTTTGTGAAGATGACAAGCTGGTAAAACGGAGAGGTTATGTTTTCCCTGCTCTGACCCACCATTGAATTAAGTATATTATTGTAATAATCCTGTTATTTCTTCAATGCTTTAGGCCTATGTTATCCAGTGTTAGTACTTCGTACACTACAAAATCCAGCAATCCTGATTTGTTTTCCATGTTGAGCTGTCGTTTAGCCCTTTAGCTGCTGCATTTTTTCCACTAAGCAAACCACTGGTTGCACTGCTGGTGTGACTGAAACAACAACGAAACATATCAAACTGACAGATATTTTTAAAAGTTCTGAGGTACGCACAAGTTGGGAAGACACTGACAGTGATGCATTTTTTTTCACAACAAGCCGATATTACATTTCTATAATAACTCACATTCACACAACTGTACCCACTTATGCTATAAAGTTTTTGAGTGCATGGATGACTTAACCATCACCACAGAAACGGCTTCCCTAGTAAGGTTTAGCATGTACCGTATGTGTGTACGCGTGTGTCTCAGTTTTCCTCGCTCACAACACCATCACCGTTTCCATTGGCCACGTGCACAGCAGAAGACTTGTTTTTGAATGGCAGAGCGTAGGGCTGGCGGATGTTCACCCGGTCCTTTTCTGCCTCCAGATCCTCGTCGTAGCGTTCGTCTTCATCGTTGTCCTCGGCCTCGCTGTGGCGAGGAGAGGAGTGGCGGGACAGTGCTGGAGATGGTGGCACAGAGGCTGGTCGGGGGTAACGGAAGCCTGAGGTCTGAGGACGAGAACCAAAAAGGCATCACAATCTCAAGCAGTGGGTGGAGGTGTAAAGATTTCCCTTCCATGAATGCAATAAGTAATTAACTTACTGAGGTGGGCTCATGAAGATCATACATGTAGGTGTCAGGGAAGGCTTTAGCCAGGGCCATATGACGGGCGGATATATAATACTAGTGCAGAACACAGGAAAAACAACATTAAGTCATGTTGAAGTTGTCACATAAACAAAATTAGTCCCTCGGGATTTGGAGTCTTACCCTGCCGAGGTATTTCCAATCCAAGAGATCACTCAGACGCTCAGTCCGGTTCCTCTGGATGATCCGCTGGCGCCGGCTCTGCTTGCAGAACTGAAACAGGAAGGAAGTGAGCTGGTTACAGGACTCGTCGACCCCTCGAAACCGCCGGTCCAGGATGTAAATACCTGTAAAAAACATACAGCATGTTGTGAAAGAAAGCAAGATATCCTTACATACCTTTTGAAAGAAAAACTTTTGAGGATCGCTGATAATTTAACAGATAAAGTATGTGAAACGCACCATATGCTGAGGGGTCTGCTATGTGCTCCTCCATGAAACAGCCAAAGCCTGACAGGTTGGTTGAGACTGATGGGATTCCCATGACTGTGCACTCAGCTGACAGCAAGAGAAACAGTAAGGCCTGATTAACATTTTAATATTATACAATATACCTTAACACATAAAAACACCTTGTCAGCATGCATGAGTCACACCTGGTGTGTAGCCCCAAGGCTCATAGTAAGAGGGGAAGACGCCGAGGTGGCAGCCTCTTACAAAGTCCTCATAATCCATCGGAAGTAGAGGAGAGGTGGACGAAAGGAACTCTGGATGGAAGATAATCTAAAGGGAGAAAACATTCTGTATGATGCAACATGATGCTCTTAAAAGTGAGCGTGTGAAATGATGATCATGGCAGAAACTCGAATCATGAGCACATGAATGGATATTGAGGCACCACCTACCAGTTTCTGCTCACCTACACATTTAATGCATTGTTAATAATGTTTAAGATGCCTTGGCTTTACAACAATATGCACAAGAAGGACAATAACTATTCAGAGATGTCAGGATGATCATTTTCTGTGGCTTAGGCCATTTATGGACTACTGACAACTGACATACCTTGACACGGTCAGCAGAGCTGTTGAAAAGACCGATACGGCGGACGCAGTTCAGGATGGGGTCGCTGTTGTCCTCCAGCATGTTGTGGGTGCAGATAGGAGGCTGGCATTGTCTCTGAGTCGCAAAGATGGCACGCTTCATTATCGTGAAGTCCTCTTTGTCCAGCATCTTCGACACATCTGGCAGCTGTCCGCTAATGGAAACAGCTTGCTTTAGCCTTGAAGGAAACTTGTGAAATGCTAAGCTTGATCAGCTGGGACCACATTTGTTGGATGTGTAGTTGGGTTTCTCAATCATTTCCAAAAACAACGACAATAGAATATTAATTAGCATGAATAAACTCAAATAGCTTGTTATATATCCAGGTCTGAGAGGAAACATCTCAGCATCATACAAGCATTGGACTGCTGTTTCTGTTTATATATCTGCAGAATATGCCACAGAGATGAAAAAAATCATCAGGTAAAGTGCAATATTTCTCTGGTGCACATTCTCTGTCTTGTTTTCTTTCTCTATCTCTCTCTCTCTCTGAATGAGGATCAAGAAAAAAAAATCACGCCATCATCATTATTGACCATTATCAAAGAAAGATAGAGGGCTGGTTGCAGCAGCCCGCAGCAGAAACGTTGCCTGTGAGGACACACAAACACACACACACACACACACGTGTAAAGAGCGGCAGCAGATCAGCAAGGCAGCCGTCCCGCTCTGCACACGCCTCCTGAGAGGATCAGCCATAAGACGGGTCATTCCACATCTTACAGGTTTCATGAAGTAGATTAAAAGCAGTCAACTTACACCAGAAGTGACTCATATAGTTTCTTTCCGAAGCGTTCCTTCACCGTCTGAGCAGTGTCCCTGTCAAGGACGAAAATAAGGAGAATACGAGAATAATAACACAACTACAAACACTTTTCCAAGATGAGGTCAAGGTTTGTGATGGCGATGACGGCATGTATGAATGTAGCACTTTGGCTGTCCGGATCACAATGTACCCGTTAGATACTTCGTCCTGATTAAGAAGAAACCTCACCACAGCTGTTTCCTGACTGCTTGGCCCTTCAAGGTCTCCACATTGAAGTTGTTTGTTCGAGCTGGCATAATGAAGAATGCAATGATGGTCACGTCACTGTGATTGACCTGCCACAGGAAGACCATACAGGAACATGGGGTTACACTAAGACACATTCTTTTTTTGTCCCAAACACACACACACACACACACACACACACACACACACACACACACACACACACACACACACACACACACACACACGAATTCATGCGCACATCTGTTGGCATCACTCCACCAACACACACTTACTCTCAGTAGATAGTTGAGTCTGGCTAAAGCTTCCAAGAAGAGGTCGGCTCCTTTGTTAGAGAACTCATACCTTCCAGCAATGAAGAGGAACAAACACTTGTCCAGGTTGAAGTCAAGGTGCCTGAAGGTCAAACCAAACACAAACCAAGGTCTGTCACTTGAGCTCTATGAGTGTAACACTTACATGTTACATGTGTTATTTTTCACTGACATAGGATATTGTTTTTTTCAGAATTTGTTTTTTTCTCAGTGAAACTACTTATTTGATTTTAAGTTCTTAAGTTGACTGTGCTGTGAATGTTGTGATGTGTGTTGATGTGGGGTTTCTGTCTGACCCGTAGAAGTGTCCCCTGACGAACTCCTGAATTCGATTCTTGCTCTGAGCGTGGAGGTTTTGAAACTCATGAACGGCGGAGAACTTCTTTACGTTGAGCCCATTGGGAGTGACGATGTCTGCATGTGATGGCAGAGAGACAGAGAAATCAGTTAAACTTTGATTGAGTATCGAATTAGCTGGGTAGCTTTTTTTTCTTCTTTTAAATTCAAATGATTCTACATTGAAGTAAGAAATACATTACAGCCCTGTACAGACAGAGTGAACCATTGAGGAAGTTCCTGAATTTCGCACAAGAATTCACCTCCACACACCTGGTTTCCTATGGAGCAGGTGCTCTGCCTCTATGGCTGTGATCTGTGACACAGTGGTGAAGACATGGGCACAGTGGGCAGCTGCCCGCTCCAAACAGTAGCGATGGTAGATCTGTCTATCGCCTGCTTCCTTATCCACGTTGAACTGAGTGAGACACAAACAGGATGATAATCAACTTGAATGTTAAATGACCCCTTTCTATTTTGGGGGGTTTTATTACATTCCTGTGTAATAAATTGTACACACATATACCTCTGCAAGCTTGTTATAGAAGTCCACATTTCCAGCACACAGGTATCGTCCCAGCAGTGTGGCATGAGTGGTGAAGATGGTTGCAACAGGCAGCTGTCTCTGTCTGCACAACACCAGGCCCAGGCCGGCCAACCACTCGTGGAAATGGGCCACGATGTGCGGAGGTTCCTCACACTGGGCTGCGTACTGCAACATGGGAGAAAGCAGGGTCAATATGGACTACACATATACACACACACAAACATATATTCAAACATAACTCTATCTTTCATATGTCTAGGTTTTGGCATTTTTATCATACAACCTTCTCAGACTTTTCAAGGGTCTACAGATAATCTGTCTTCTTTCTGCACATAAACATGCGGTATTCAACTTGTCAAATTCTTGTCAGTTCTCTGACCTCTCCCAGAAGCCAGGCCGTCAGGAAGCCAAACAGCACGGCATCGTTGGCCTCGCGGTCAAACCACGGCACGCCGATATCACAGAGATCCCACAACTCGCTCTTCCAGGTGTCCAGAGACCAGGCGGTGAACCCGACATCGATCAGAATAACGTAGGGGCTGCCCTCGATAAGCCACCGCCCAAAGTACACCTGGGGGAACATGGAGAGGAGGGTGAGAGAGGGAAAAATTGAGGAGGGATGAGGGTTTATTTTTCCCTTGTTACAATTATTATTTTAAGGGTGAAAAGTTTAACAAATTCTAATAACTCACTAAGTGAACCCACACTTGCCAACCCTCCCGGTTTTCCTGGGAGACTCCCGTTTTTCATTGCCCTCTCCTGGTGTCCTCCGAGCATTACATTTCTCCTGTATTTCTTTTTCACACCATCTTTTTTACAGCGTATTTAAGCCCTTTGACTCTTAAAGTTACAACTATACGGCCTCACCAAATGATGTTTCTTTGCATGCAAGATTAATACCCGAAGAAAAACATGTTTTTTGTTGTGTACTCTTGTACTCAATGTTTATTTCGATGACTTGCTTAAAACTCAAATAAAAATATTCTTGAGAAAAAGAAAATGTTTTCAACCACACTAAGAGTGCTGCGGTGCCGGTCTGTCGAGAGCTTAAAAGTTGTGTGATTCAAGGTAAACCAGATAGGCTGTGTTGAAAAGGTTGCACTATCCCTTTAAAGACCACTGCCAATCCTTGCCTTGACCCATAGTTCCACAGCACTCCCAGAGTGACACAGCACAAAGCATTCCAAGTATCACACACACACTGACATACATCTATTTCTGGTGTGTGTCCTTGAGAGAGAGAGAGAGCTAGCGAGAGAGAGGGAGAGAGCTAGAGAGAGAGAGAGAGAGAGAGATATACTGATACAACCTCTAACCTTTACGAGGAAATGTCACAGGGTTTAGAGACGTGGTCGGGGACAGAAGGGCGAGCAGAAAGCGAGTGGGTCAGGTCTGAAAGAGGGGCTAAGGATGGCCTCTAACTGGGTTTCTAAGTATAGTGCACACTCACTACACATATTCGCAAATCTCACTCTATAATCACTCCAACTATGTGTAGCCACTGACTGTCCTGGAGTGGAACATACAAATTTGACTCAGGGGCGTATATGTGTTAACTGTGTACGTGTGCTAGTACCTTACACCCACTGGAGTTCATCTTGTCGATGGTTCTCTTCAGCGTAGCGTTGGTGGGTTCGATCAGCTCCACCTGAGTGCGCACGTTGCTCTCCACGTAGGGACCCACCAGGAAATAGTTCTCCCCCCATTCCTCTGAAGTCAGACGCGCTTTGGTCTGGATGACAGTGTAGATGCCTCCAACTTCACGCATGCAGCAAACATGGCACACGTACGCACACAAAGTTGAGGCAGAGATAAAATGTGATTCAACCTGAGATACTGTATATAAGGCATTATGATAATAGGTCTCTCTTAAAACTAGAATTTCCCTTCAGAGAGGAACCATTGAAAATAAAGAAGATAAATATTTGTACACACACACACACACACACACACACACACACACACACACACACACACACACACACACACACACACACAC
>JBBPCS010000672.1:4365078-4384340 GCA_037974645.1 Hollardia meadi
CACACACACACACACACACACACACACACACACACACACACACACACACACACACACACACACACACACACATCATAGTATTGTTATTACAGTTGACAGTAGCTTATCCCCAATGGCTATTTGTGTATTAATGAAATGATAAGTTGCGTTAGTTTGTCGATTAACACCAAGTTACTTTAAGATACCACTTGGGACATCTGTCAATACTCTTGATATTTTAAAGGGTAAACTATTAATTTTGTAATCTATAGATCGATCTTCAAAATAGTCAGCATTGTCTCATTTTTTTTATTGTGCAGAAATGTAATGGGAGAAATATAACATTGCCAACATGCTCACAACCAGAGCAAGTGTCAAAGCTCACACA
This sequence comes from Hollardia meadi, assembly GCA_037974645.1. Lineage (NCBI taxonomy): Eukaryota > Metazoa > Chordata > Actinopteri > Tetraodontiformes > Triacanthodidae > Hollardia > Hollardia meadi. The sequence goes on from JBBPCS010000672.1 coordinate 4,365,446, forward strand.
TTTCAGTTAAGAAATTTATAAAATACATTTGTGCTCCAAAGGATATAATATAGATGTGCTACCTAAATAAATGACACTCGGCATGTGTTATCTTCGCAAGCTTTTAGCCTTAACGTTGCTGTTGATTTTTCTGGTGTCTTTCAGAGGGTGACCACACACGCTGCAAGACTGTGTTGACGTCAAAGGTTGGGGGCCTCATGGCATTTGCTCAGAAGAGGAGCACCTGTATCGGCTGCAAAGCTGTGCTAAAGACGGATGGTGTGTGTGCGCTCTGAATTTTAAAAGTTGTTTTCTTTGGTGGTTTTGTTTGGTTTTTTGGGTGGTAGTGGTGTTAAAGCTCTTAATGTGTGTTTTATATATAAAGTGTGTCTTTGCAGCGGCTTTGTGTGATTTCTGTAAGAAGAAGGAGTCTGAACTGTACCAAAAGGAGGTAGGCAATATGACAGATGACTTCATACTTTAATACTTCACTTTTCTGCACTAACAGGGATATGTTTGTCTGATTAAAGACTGTGTTTGATGAAAAGCTTTAATGTCTTATGTTAAGCAATGGCTGTCTAGTGTTCATCATATTGCTCTCTGGTGGCTCTTCAGAATTTTCGTACAGAATTTGATATCAATTGTATTCAAGTGCATTGAACTCATTTAACACAGCAGCATGCTTAGCTTGACATCAAATCAAATTTAGTCTCATTATGTAATTAGTTACTTTTGGGCTGCTATAAGCTGGTGTCCTGGTTAAATAGTAAACAGTTACTTCTTCATTAGACTGTTTTTTTTTAATTAACAGAAGAATTGAGGGATTAATGTATGAAAACAAGCAAAACTTTTCTCCTGTCATGTCTAACATTAAATTACAGATCTTTCACCTGAACGCATTGGAGGAGCGTTTCGCTCGCCTGTGGACTCAGTGTCAGCGTTGCCAAGGCTCCCTCCATGAGGATGTGCTCTGTACAAAGTACATACTATACAGTGCATGTTTATTCTAACTGCATGTTTACTACTGAACTATGGCTGTGCACACAGTGGCAGTCCTTCATACCCAGTAACACTGTCCCTCTTGACTCCTCTGCAGCCGGGATTGTCCCATCTTTTACATGAGGAAGAAGGTTCAGAAAGATTTGGATGACCAGAGCAAGCTGGTGTCTCGCTTTGGATGGTGAGAGGCACACACTCATTCCTTCTGTGCCTCATTTCATATGACCTTGGGCTCTTATTGTCTCACTTTGTTTCTATGCTTTTTGGTGTTTGTAAAAATGCATATATGTATAACACACTATTTCTATGTTTTCTATTATAAATAAACTGACATTAAGTAGTTACTTTTTGTAAAATAAAATAAAAAGCAATGTACTTCTTTTGAGCTGTCATGTGTGATCAGTACTTATTTAACAATTATTGCAAAAATCATGACAACTTTTGTACACAGAATGCACACCAGTCCTGTCTGAAGATGTCTGTTAAGTTTAGCGTGTGCATTCCCCAATTGACAGAGTAAATGTCTCTGTCATATTTCAGAAGCTCTTTCTCGCTGCTGATTGGAAACTCATAACAAACACCCTGATTGTTTTTTGATGGCACAGAGTGGGTAAACTGGAGGTAGAATTTCTTCTTCCTTCTTGAAGAGTGAAAACGCACAACATTCTCCATTTAGATTGTTTGAAATAAGTTCTTGTGTCCTAATTCTCGTTTTAAAAATATTTTTAAAGCTCAGTACCAGCAAAGATGCACCTTGGATAATCAAAGCTGACGAGACATGAAAGCTAAAGTCATTTATTCATTCATTACAGCAGACTGCATTAAAGATTTTACATAGCTGTCAGTGAGCGACTTGTTCGATCAAATCAAGTTACTCCATATTTTAACAATGAAACCACATTAAGTTCAAGACTTGAACTTTGATATTCCTTGGAAAACAGTATTTTAATGCCAATGTTTTAAATTGGGGAAAGGCTGTTTGTGATGCTACAAAAATAGAAATTTAACAATCCATTACATTTAAGGTGAGAGTAATTATCAAAGAAGACACTGCTTTAAAAAAAAATTGATGCTCTATCTAATATCCTTATCATCCAGCATCAAGTATGATCAGATAATGTGAATGTCACTGTGTTTGAATCTTTAAATGTCTATAGTACCACAGATATTTGCACATGCTTTTGGAGAGTGTGGTGTAGCATTAACAGTGCTTGGACATGGTGACTTACTACAGTAACACTGGGATTCACATAAAATTGCATTAAAAGTGGACTTTGGAATACAGTGCGACCGTGGAACAAACAGCAAGGCTGACACTAAGTTAATGACGTGAAATGATGGACAGTGGCATCGTATCTCAGTTTGTTATTCCTCAGTTCCTGATTAAACACTATATTCCTGAGTAAACTTTTCAAATGGGACTAACTAATCCTAAATTCTATAATAAGAACAGGAAATCAATAAAGTGCACCTAGGAGTCTGGGACACAATTTTGAGGCTTTGATACTCTGGTGAGCCTATCCTAATGCAGCATTTTCAGGAAATGTGGTGCGAGAAAATAAAAATCGATATTGCTGTTGTGTTTCAAGCCCCACAGGACACACTAACCTATGAAAAAAAACACAAAGGGAAGACATTTTTCTACGCGTCCAAAAAGGTTTGACCAATCGTCTTGAAACAACACTATCAGAGTCAAAAATGACACCGTTTTCCTGTTATTTGTGGGACTGCACGAAGTTGGATGTGTACAGAGCCACCACATACAATTTGTCACAAATTTCACCACACTAAACAAAATTTGCTGTCGGTGAACCCTTGACACCTAAATAATAAACAGGAGCTTCACTGTAAAAACACTGGCCAGACAAATTACACTTAGAGAAAGAGAATTATCTTAAAAGACAAATTCACTTTCTGGGTCTTGGTTTTAATCAAAAAGAAAACTAAACACTACAGTTCCTAGTTGTTTGGTCATCAAATCAAAAACTAAAAAACAACTGAATATTGAATGGACACTGCACAGTGGATGAATACATGGCAAATCGCACAAGTGGAAACTGACGGCAATAAAAATGGATTTAGCCACGTTCGCTTCCTGGTCTGGAGCTGTGCCGCCGGATGGTCTTCTCCAATGTGATGGAGGAGGTGCAGTGTGTGAGGGGGAGCATGAAACAAGTGCTGCAAGGGATGCTGCTGGTCTGTGTTTGTGTGTGTGTGTGTGTGTGAGGTTTGCTATAGGATTATGCAACGTCTCTGAGTGTTCTTCTTGCTCTTCTTGTTGCTGCGGTTGGTCTCCTTATATCTTCTAATCTCCCGTACTAACGAATAGAAAGCTTCCTCCACACCCTGTAAGACAGAAGCAGCAAAAATATTTGTCACACACAAAATTAAGATTAAAATTTGTTTAATGGTAATTGAAAGTCGGTATTGCTCAAACAAGGCTCATGCATGCATCGGTGCAAACTTTCCCATTCACCTGTCTGGTTTTGGCAGAGGTCTCGACAAACGGTACTCCGTAGCTTCGTGCCAGCTCCTGCGCCTGCCGCGTCTCCACAGTGCGAGTACTCAGGTCGCTCTTATTCCCCACCAGCACCATGGGCACACTGTCACTGTCCTTCACCCTGTTGATCTGCTCTCTGAGTCGCATGTGACAGAGAAATGCTTGTTACGCTTAAAGACAAATCTGTTGGAGATATCTTTGCAACTTTTTCTTCAGTACTGCTTTATGGTTTGGGGTCGTTAATGACTCCACAGAATTTGTAACCACACTCAACAGGTCTATGATAGGAGTTAAAGATTAAAATTACAAGGGCAGTTCCTGCTAATCAGGAAGCAGCCTTTCTAGTGCTAGACTGTCTGAACCTGCTCAGTACAGTATAGACAACTGGATTGTGGACTGTGCCAAGTTAAACTAACATTATTGAAATAGATTACCTCCGTCCAGCTGTCTTTATTACTGATAATAGTCTATAGTGGTGTGCTCTTATGAGTCATAAAGCATTTTGTACCTGTAGAGGTGAACGTCCTCAAAGGACTTGAGGTTATTGATGGCAAACACACAGAGGAAGCCCTCTCCTGTCCTCATATACTGGTCCCTCATGGCGCTGTACTCCTCCTGACCTGCAGTGTCCAGGATGTCCAACAGACAGGTCTCTCCATCAATCACCACCTGTTTTCTGTACGAGTCCTGCAACATAGCAATGTCATGATCACGCAAGCAGTGCCAAGAGTACAAGCACTGTGTCTGCCAGAGGATTGCATCATGTCAGTTCCTAAGTTCCCACAACAGTCACGCAGCTGCATCATGTAGCAACAAGACCTGGTTGAATTGAGCGTTTTGTATGGGAACTTGCAGAAACCTGAATATTTCTTTAAGCGTCAACTATGAAATTATACCATTAACTGACTTACCGCTTGACATGTTTAACACAGTCTGAATGCAGAGATTTACAAGCCACTTCTGGTGAATCTTACACAACAATGTGAGAAACAAGAAGATTACACGGCAGTGGTGATTTCTATCTGTTACTGGCAAACATTTGAATCTACAGAGGGGGGCGTATTACCAAGTTTAAATCAACTTTCAGAGATTCTGCCAGATTTTCACAAGTTTTTGGCCCCTCTGACGATGCTGTAGACTTATGACAGCATGGCCTGGTGTTCGTTATGGTACCACTCATTTCTTATACTGCACTGTAACTTTTACACTTGTATTTCTTAATTTATTCCATCAGGTTTTTTATTTTATTTTCAATTTTAACGGTTTTTAATTTCTATCTAAGTACTTTGTATTGTCGTATGTTGCTTTTAAATTGTGTCTTGATGCCTCCTATGTTTTCTGTAAAGCACTTTGAATTGCCTTGTTGAAATGTGCTATACAAACAAACCTGCCTCGTCTTGCCTGCCACTTTGTATCGTAATGTTTTACTCCACTGCATTTATTTGACAGCTATTGTTACCCTTTACTTTGCAGGTTAATATTTTAGATACAAAGCATATGATCAGTTTCCAAGATATGATGCATTGTGACCAAATGAACGGCCCACCAAAATCAATTTATCTTCAACCTCAACCAGCTACAGCATTAAATTGCTGCGTGCATGTTTATGGATCAGTAATAATAACCCTATACTGTAATATATTATATATAACTGACAGGGGCCATTCTTTTGTTCAATTAAGATTTTCACTTTTAATATTTATGTATTGTTTCCAATTATTTTATTTAAGTTAGAGTTTTAATGCAGGACTTTTTACCTGTAATATTTTCATATTTTCGCATTGCTTCATTTACTTCATTTTCTCCTGTCACAAGCTTTACAAATCAAATATTGTAAGGGAAGGATTCCGGTACTCCCTCCACCCCCACTTGTAATTCAACTTAACTCTTGATTATGTTCATATCCTGTGAGTTGGTCTACTAATAGTGCAGATACGACGTTGGAGTGTGGGTGTTTTAAACTATCTAAACCTTAAAAGCCAGATTTACCCGATGACATATTTGAGTAGAACTCCCACTGATGAACACATGAAAGTGATCATGTATATTCGTGGTAAACTCAAGATGATGTTTTTGGCTATACTACACTTGCCACATTAAACAGGACACTCTGCCTAATGGTTAGTTTCTCACCTCAATGGTTGGATCATATTCGTCCACGAAGTGGTTCTGGATGAGCTGGATGGTGAGAGCGCTCTTCCCCACACCTCCTGCCCCAACCACCACAAGCTTGTACTCCGTCATGCCTGGAAAGAGTAAATCCGACAGGTAGTCGTGGTTTTATATCGGATTTGCCAAGAATCAGAAAAACACGAACAAATCTAACCAGTTGATATTGCTCTCTTCCTCCCCACACTGGCACGGCGAAGAGACTGACCCAGATTTAAGGTTACTATCCGCTGAAGTTAGTTGTCTTTATGTTAAGTCAAGTTCCCTACAGTTACTGAATTTATATGACTGAGTGATGGTGGTAAAAGTGTGAATTGTTTAAACGTGCTCACCTTTTTGTAGTAACAGTCTGTGAAATGATAGCTGAATGTACGAATGAATAAATGAGATTAGCGTGCTACATAACGTTAGCCTGAGACGATTTCCTCATTCAAAACAGGCAAACTTCAAGATCTGTCCGCAACTTGTTTCACTGTCAATATATGATCTACAGATTTGTGACGCTACGAGTGAAAATCTATCGTCACGTTATAAATAATTTAAATCCTGAATTTCAACGAGCTCGTTTGGTCTTTGCTTTACTCTCCGTTGAGGTTCATTGTAAGAACAGCGATTTCGCGTTAATCCCCCGTCAAGCAATGAGGCGACAGTAGGCAGACTGACGTCGTATTGACCCAATCATAGCGGAGCTCTACACTGAAACCCCGCCCATTGCTGGCACCACCGTTCAATCACAAACAGGAGTAGCTCTGATTGGGCGCGGCCCCTCCGGCAAACTTCTGTCTCACAGATTGCTCTTCTCAGCTCCACATATTTCGATACACTGATGAGTATCACTAGGGTATTCGTACACATGTAAGTACCAATTGAATCTATATTATCCAAACATTATGACAGGGCAGCCAACTTTGGTACCTGGCTGGAGTGAGATTTTGATGGCATGACTTACTCACGCATGCACACACGCACTTAATCACGTGCACATATTTGGTACTCAGTTCTCCATTATGCTTTGAAAAAGTATGCATTTTACACATATGAGCGGGAGCTCATATGGAAATACAATTTAACAGTATTGGACACACACTAACCCAATAAAGGGCGCACTGGTTTATTCACTTTATTAACTAATAAAAATGTGAGAGTTGGCAACCCTGCATTATGATCTCCCGTATCATGTAACAAATTCAAATAAACAGCTATGCAAGAAGTACTATCTTTCCGAATGTTTCGGCCACCTTCATTTTACTTTACTATTACTAACACCAGTATCTTTAAATTAATTTGTTGTGAAAGTTTGTACCGGAAGTAATAGAAAGGTATCAAGTTTGTCTGGGTCCAAACGTCCGAATCCACTCACTTCACTGAGTTGACTGATTCCGAATATGGGGAGTGTGTAACAAGTTTACAAATCTGTATCATAGGTAAGTATTATGTCTCCTTTGACACTGAGTGTTTACTGTCCTCCAATGGTCACAGCGCGGAACTACAATACTGCATTCATATTAGTGGCCTATGCACACGAGTAGTGGCCCATCAATACAATTAGCAATTATTATAGTCCTTAAATATGGCAATATGGTCAAGTTATTATGAGTGAGACTAGTGGAAATTTTAAACAACATCATCAACAACAATAATAATAATAGTCTATATTTGTAGGCCTATAGGACCACACAACTATGTGAAAGGGGTTGCTCATAGTGAACCCACAGAAAATTATAACCATGATTCTGCAGTCCCATCAGCTCTACAAGCTTTATAGCTCCCTTTGGTTTTTGATTTGATAAGGACAATAAAGTTCACACCCACTGCTCATGTTGTTTTCGGCTGCAACAGTTGTATTTGCTTAAAGTAAAACCAACTATGCTACCTGCGCAGCACCACTGGCAGATAAATTTCATAACTAACTAGCTGGTGAATATAGCAGAGCATTTTCAAATAAATAGCCAGATAGTTCCCTCAGGTGTTGGCAGAGACCAAAAACAGAGCTAAAATCAGAGTGAATATTGGACTTCTATTTAACTCTTGGGTCTCCAGACTGCATTCTAAGTTAGTGCGTAATATTAATCTGGTAACTGCAATAAAATGCAGTTTCTTCCCTGCTGAATTTACCCTGCTGATTGAGAGATGATCAAATGATATTTTAAAAAAATAGTTGAATATACAAGATTTCAAGTGTATATCGATTTCAAGTACTTCTTAAAAGTCTACTGCACTGGACACACGCACAGCACAGAGCAGGCATCATGCCCCGCCCTCTGCTCCGTCATCCTCACTTCCCTTGTCTGTGACGTCCATGTTTCTCCCTCACTCTCCCACCGAGTGCATCTGCTCTCCTATCTAATCTTTGCCTAAAATCACCGAGATAATCCTGCATCCATCTGTCCTGAGAGAAAGACAGAGAACTGACTTTGTGCTGTAATGATGTTAAAAAAATTCTACACCAATTTAATGCGTCATCATGCTGTTGGTCATCAGTCCTGATGACATGATTGTTCTGAAATAGTGACATCATCTTAAATGACTTCAATTTTATTATACACAAGGATATCTCACATATACATCTCTTATACATAGAATATTTTCCACATTTTCTGGATGTTTAAATATGATCATTTCCTTATTCATTTTTTTCACTGATTCCCACCATACATTTCATCTAGACGGAGGAAAACATTGGAACAGCCATAAACTAAGACAAAGGGAAACTTGATTTAAAATACACCGATACAACATTGAGAAAGTAAATTATTCACAGGAATAATCATTCATGTCTTTTAGACATTTCAAAACAAAATGTTTATTTGTCTTAATCACTTTTTAATAGTAATTTATTAACATAGCAACACATTTTACCACTAAACCCTCATTTGAATCAAAGAAATTACTTTATAACATTGTCCAGCAGTGCTTTTTTTCCCCTCACAAAAGTGAGCTCAAATCACAAACTCTGTAAGTTAAATATAAATAGATTCTTGACCTGAAAAAGACTTGTCTGCAAATTTACTTTTAAATTTAAAAAAAATGTCCATGTGTTGGCATGACCTGTGAGTACACACAGAATGCAGAAGTTGTGTGTGTGTGCATCATGTGTGTGCGCATGCATACACATGTTGTTTCATGTCTGAGTATGTTGAGTCTATCTACTGTATGTGCAGGTGTAAAGAGCTGAACTGTGCAGCTTGTACAATACAACAGCTCCTCTCCTGTATGAGAATGTTAGTGTCCTCTCAGGAGAAGCACCTCTGGACTCTCCACCCCATTACCCAGCTGTCAGCGAGTCAGGATGGAGATGGAGATAGATAATGATTGTTACCAAACCTTAACACACCCTCTGATCAAGTATGACAATAATCCCCCGTTGTTTCCATGGGTGCACGTCAAACCGACTGCCATGTAAATACCAAATAGTGTGTCACCACTCCCCGTGCGCATACTGTGCATGGTGCACTTGACTGTGCTTGCATGAAATAAGCATCCTGTGTGTTTGTGTATGAAAGGAAGAGAAACGAATGGCAGGATACTGCACTGCTGTGCTCATTAAAACATGCTCACCGCACAATGTTTCAGCACCTGCACCCAACACAACAACACACTCACTGTCACAAAAACACACACACATGTAGAGAATCTGAAAAGCTCTGACCCACCAACTCAGAAATGACTGACATGTAGGAAACGGTACCAACAGAGAGGAGGAGACAGAGAAGGTCCTGTTAAATGCAGGGAGAAAGACAGAGGGAGAGGCAGCCGCCGAGACAGAAAAAGGCAGAAAAAGAGGCAGCACGTGCTGTGATGCCTGGGAATGTTATAACTGTTGTTCCTCGCCGGTTAAGCAGTGGAACAGTTAAGCAACTATTACACTCTACTTGTCATTCTGGGCCACCTCTCTAATGGGAGCGCACACACTAAACGGAAAGTAACAAATGTCAGATGATTTCTCATGTGACCCATGGAGCGTGACCCGCGGACGTGACCTAGTTAGGTCAGACCCAGGTGAAATTCATCTAGACACCACATGCAGCTTTGTGCACAAATTAAAACACACACCTTTGCACATTCAAATGCACACACACACACAAAAGGGGAGCCTGCTTTAACAAAACCTTTTACAGCTTTACACACACACACACAAACACAGAATGATACAACACCTAAGCACCTTTTTCTTCTACGATTGAGTGGTTGCAGTAGTTTAAGAAGTTTTAAACATGAGAGATTCTTGCCACACAAATGAACCCATGTTGATTACCACAGGCAAGCATACTTAAATTATCCATTCTTCGAAAACATAATGTTTTTAGTGGAAAAGGAAAATTAACTGGAATGCATCACCAATGTCTGGGCATGATTGTGTATTGATTTTTATCACATGACCAATATGATTTCTATTATGTTTGAGAGACTTTAGAGTAATATAGACCAGACAAATGAGTGTGAGCAATGTACAGCAGTGACATCACATTTTGTTTTACGTTTCAAAACTGAGGTCCCAAAGAGGCTTTCCCAGCAAAAAATAATGGTGTGGCTTACACATAAAAATTTAAATGCAACACAGTCCCAGTGGCTTGAGCGAGTTCCTTTACAGACAAACAGTCCATCACACACCCACATACACACACAATGGAATGAGATGGAATCAGATCCACTTTTGGTATGTGCAATTGTAAATATTGTACAAAAGCACACAGCAGGTCCATAGGTTCAGTATAGCAGTGACTCTCTTACAATCCCTTTCCCCAAAACAATCTTCCTCTTTTTTAATCTTTGTTTTTTTTGTTGTTTTTTTAAACTTGTCAATCTTCTATGTCAGCTCCCTCTCCTCTTCTCCCCCATACATGTAAGAGTTGTATCCAGGTGGCTGCACATACTCCTCAGATTTATCCCAGTCCGACACCCATCCAGACCCGGCTCCTCCCCCCCCTCCTCCGGCCACTCCCCCATTGGAACCAACCACGGGTTGGCTCATGGCCCCGTACTGCCCGCCTCCACGGTAGAGCTCCTCTGTCTCATTGGCCAGCTCATCCTCATCAATAATACCACACTTCTCATCGCTGGTGTTCTCTATGTCCGCCCACACCTGCTTTTCTCCTGAAGCAAAGATTCCTGTTGAGAAAAAAATATGACCAGCATTTAGACTGAGGTCTCCTGCACATGTCTGACAAACCACTAGAAAGTCAAGTCATACCATAGAAAATCACTCCTCCATAATGAACGAGGGAAGCTATAAGGAAGACATACTGCCACTCGTCACGTGTCTGAAATTATGTAAAAATGTATGGAACAGGGGTGAGCTCCAGAATAAGTTCTGCTTTTCCATTAAATATTTACATTTTTGAAACTTTATAAAGTCAATTCAAGTGAAGGGTTTTTACCTTGTGTTTAGTCATGGCTCCCACTATGAGAGGACACACCATTCCAGATAATGTTCCTACCCCGTTTGAGATGCCCATAAGTATGCTGGCATATCGAGGGGCAATATCCAAATGATTAACATTAAAGCCTGAGTGAAAGAGCAAAAACAGTGCATGACATAATTTCTCCCAGTTTTAAAGTAAAAAACAAACAAACAATGCTACTGAAGCAGAAGTTCATGGTTAGAGTAAAAAAGACATTATGTAGGCTAATGTAATTTCACACAATTTTAAGCATCATGAACCCAATTCATCCCCCATCATTGTTAAACGAATAATTTGACAGTTTGGGAAAATATGCTTTTATTTGCTTCTTTGCCGAAAGTTAGATAGATCAATCCTACTATCATGTTTGTACTGTAAATGTTGTTAACAGCTGGCTAGCTTAGCTTAGCATAAAGACTGAAAACACTGGGAAACAGCTAGCCTGGCAAAGTGTACAACCAACAGTTTAAACAGATGAAACAAACAATATGTTGTCTTACCTAGTGAGGTGTAGAGATGCTGGACAGAGCCACGCTAGCCATTTGCCCGTTTTCAGTTTAAGCTAAGCTAACTAGCTTCTGGCTGCAGCCTTATATTGAACAGACAGATATGAGAGTGGAATCGATCTTCTCATCCAACTCTCTGTAAGCAAGTGATTAAGCACATTTCCCAAAATGTCTGTTCACACTGTTGAAAGGTACATAATGATAAATTTGAGTAAATCACTTTGTCAGCAAACGTGTTTGATTACCTGAAATAGCAAATCCACTGAAACCCACAGCCAGGACCAAGAACGAAATGGCAATTCCTTTTGAGTGAGAGTATCCCACCACCAGCAGGAGAGTGGCCTCCATTCCAAAGCCTGAAACCATGTCCATGTAAACACATCAAAAGCTACTCCTGTCCACAATGTTATACTGTCTCAACAAGCAATGGTCCTCTGTTATACAGTAGTGCACTATAATGATGTCGTAATTTGCTAGTTTAGAAATGGTACACGTGTTTATGCACATGCAGAGGAAACACTGATAGGACGTTTAAGTTGTACTAAAATGTTAATATGATTCCAGTACTGCCAGCTGCTGCACTTTTCTGAATGAGAGTAGCTGGGTAAAAGGTGCCAGACAAAGATTTTACTATATATACTATAAATACTGATGCTTTGGGTTGGTGGGTCAGCCGCCACCAACCCAAAGCGTCAGTATTTGACGACCTGGGAATAAGACTCAATAATTCACTATCTTACACACTGCACTTTTAAATTGCAGTCAGCAGCAGTTGGCAGCTAACTCAGAGAAGAAAAGAAAAGCAACCAAAATGATTGTTATTGCCATGTTATTTCATTGTTTAGAAAGCGCTGATCGATGTAAAAATGCAATGTGAAACGTGAAACTAGATGCCGATGCTGTTGTGTTACACGTCACGCCTCTTTTGCTTGCAGAACGCTTGCATGCCATCTAAAATCGCACACTCGTGTCGCGTTATGTTGTTTTGTTCAGTGTGAAAAAACAAAGGCAGCATAGAGAAGGGTCTTCATTACAGCGGTATTGTGCAATCTCTGTGTAAATCTATGATCTCTGTTGTCTTCATTCATCCTCAACCTCTTCCAGCTGTCAACCAGAGGTGGGACCAAGTCGTTGTCTTGCAAGTCACAAGTAAGTCTCAGGTCTTCCCACTCAAGTCCTGAGTCAAGCCCCAAGTCAAGACTGACAAGTCTCCAGTCAAGTCCTACACTCTGAGTTTTGAGGCCGAAACGAGTCATAACGTGAACTTCACCAAATGTAATGCCATTTTAACAACAGAGCCTCATTCTTTGTGCAACTTCAAATATCGAACAAAGTTGGAAGTTGTTGCATCTGTCTGTAATTTTCGAACTGCACGTTTTACATATTGCAGTTTATGTTTGTTCAAGTGGTTTGTTTACAAGGTGCATGTGAATGCATCATGAAGACCATGTCCCTGTGTGTGTATCAAACTCCCACACAGACAGCAGAGGACAGAAGCAGCACACCTGTAAATGACACCAAACATGGTTGATACTCTCAGCATGGTATTTTATTACAGGACTATTTTGGTACAAACATTTACCAGCCAGTGTGGCCGATAGCCTTCCAAGATTTTCTCACCAAACTGAAAATAACCTGTGCTTGGATGTTGGTGTATGTTCATTTTGGACCCATGCTGTTAACGTTTCTTGATTTAGGAAATTAAGGGAAATAACTGATTCATGGCATGTTTTTTATATAACATACTTTGGGCTTTGGGGAACGTATCAAGTATTTTTGAGTCAAAAGGCGACATGTCATTGGTGTTAAAGTCCAAGTCGAGCTGCAAGTCTTTTTGGATTTTTTTTTTCCAAGCCTAGTTTGAATAATCAGATTGGTGACCTGAGTCTGACTCGAGTCCACATCTCTGCCCTTTTATGTCTGACACTCTCACCTCCACAATTCATGAGCTTCCTGACGTTGGTGGTGGTCATCAGGTTGTGGGTTCTCAGGTAGTCTGCCAACTGGCCTCCAATAGGCACGATGATTGTCATCACCAGATGGGGCAAAGCTGACACCATGCCCACCTGACAGAGGGAAGGGGAGAGAGAGTGAGTGTGAGAGAGTGTGTATGTGAGAAGGACACGTAGTGTGTTTTCGTTACTACAGTATTAGAAACAATAGGAGGATGAAGGTTGAAAAAACATTGAGTTTTCAGTTCAAAATTGGTCCTGAGCTAGATATTTTTCATGCACATTTTTCATGTGTAATGATCATAGCACATTGATCTGGATAATAGAGTTTATCTAGATGCTGATTAGTGGTTATTTGAAGTGAACTGAGCTCATATGATCTGATATGATGAAGGGTGAGAGAACAGCAGTTAAAATATTGATACTTTGGGCTGTTGTAGTGTGGGGATGTAGGACGCTGAACATATATCCAATTTGGCTGGGAACGCTTGTTTAATGTTGTCTCTCTCTTCACATTTCCTGTCACCTCTACACTGTCTGTTATCAAATTAAAGCAAAATACACCCAAAGATATGACCGGCTTTATCATGAAACACCCCCAGTCTCTTATTATCGGTCTTGCTTTTAAATTGAACATGGGAAAGAAAAGTTACCGTTAAAAAGTAGAACTATGCTCGTTTACTGTGTTGATAATTATCTGAAACTGTTCATTAAATGTTGGGTATGGGACCCACACCTTAAAGCTAGGGTTGGTAAGATATTTTGGAAGCATTTTTGTTATATTTGTAGAAAATCCTAACAGGAATAAATAAATAAGAAATCCAGTGTCTGTGGCTGTTGCAGGCCTATAAAAAGCTGATCCAACCATTTAATTCGGCCCGAGTGAAATGATTGAACAGCCAACCTGCCTGTTTACCCACGCGCACTCTGCCCATGCCCTCATTGTGCATGACTGGCTAGGTGGCTATATTGCTAAACCATGAATGTATTTAATTATTACGGAGAGAGCTCAGTGCACTGCAATTTAAGGAAACACATGCAAATAGACACTAGCAAATTAAGAAAACATCTTCATCAGTTTGACAGCACATGACAACACTCACAACACAACCAAATACACAAAAGCGCTGGAAAAAGACACGACACAACACATTAGAGAAATGCGCTGCAAATATAGAAAAAGACAACGGAAGTGTTTCCAGAAGACACTACAGTGCTGAACACAGCTTGGACATTGTTATTGCTACGGTTTGTGACTTGTGTATCATCTGTTCATGTTTATACTATTGACTTATATTCTGCTATTGCTCAAAGTGACTGCTTCATGCAGTCTTTTTTTTTTCCTGTGATGACAAAAGAGTGTCCAAGCTGTGTTCAGCACTAGTGTCCTCTGGAAACACTTACGCTGTCGTTTTCTTTATTTGCAGCGATTTTCTGTAATGGGTTGTGTCTATTTGCAGCGTGTTGTGTGTATTTGGTTGTGTTGTGTGTGTTTGCAGGCCGTTTCTGTGATTGTGTTTGTGTATTTGGTTGTGTTGTGTGTGTTTGCAGCGGGTTTCTGTATTTGTGTTGTGTGTATTTGCAGCGTGCTTGTGTATTTGGTTGTGTTGTGAGGGTTTGCAGCACACGTGTTCTCAAATTGATGAAGACGATTTTTTAATTTGCCAGTGTTTGTCTATGCATGTGCTTTCTTAAGTTGCAGTGCATTGAGCTCACTCGGCCACCGTTTTTATACATGTGAGCTATTTGCACAAGAATAGCAGAGAAAGTGCAGCCAAAAATCCCAATACTAACATGACAGCTCGACAGCTGTGAATAGCATACTAACAGCCATGTTTGTTGTTTACGTTTATTATGATGATGTACATGTAAGTCAAAAAACAACTCAGTAATGTTAGTACAAAGCACACACAGCAGTGAAAAGTAACTGCTCGGATGGGTATCCTTTTTGGACTAAGGTATTTGTGATGTCTATTTTGCTTGTGTTTTTATGATTGTCGCATTTACTAGAGCTTATTTTTGTATTTATTAGACTAAAAAAGCTAAGTGAGCTTATGAAACGTAGCGGACTCACTGCACACATATATCTCCCAGCTGTAACTATAGTGTGGTTAGTAGAGTCAGGCAGTGCACGTTCATGTGTTTTGGGGGAGTGGCTTTGAAGGGAAGGAATTTGGTCATTTCAAAGCTTGCTCTTGCTGGTTTCTCCAGTGTTATCATCTCTTTAGCTTTAAAGGGGAATTCTGGTATTTTTCAACCTGGGTCAGGGCTGTTGATACAAATACAAATACAACTCTCCTAAAGCTTTGCAAATATATTTACTTTTTACATAAACCATTTAACAAGCTTGAGGTAACAAGTGCAAAATTATTATGATCCATAGTCAGCCACAATTATGTGAATGTGAAAAATACCATAATTTCCTATTAACTCCAGTTGAAGCCTAAACCTTCCAGTGACTTCACAGTTGGCTATAAGTGTAGCTGTAGGCATATTCCAATTGTGAATATACAAGGACATTTCTGGAAAAAAAACCTCAAGCTATAGCTTCTGTAAAGAAAGTCTGTATAGCTCTATATGATACGATCTCACCTTGCTGATCTCAAAGCCAAAGACTTCTTCAAAGTAGGCTGGCTGGCTGATGAGCAGCAGGTAGAAGGTCCAGCTCCTGCAGAAGTTGGCCACAATGATGGCGTAGACTGGCATGGAGGTGAAGAAGTGTCTCCATGGGGTTTTAAATTTCTGCCACCAAAAGGAATGAGAAATTACTGGGACCCTCACATCCACATTATTTGTGTTTGTGAGATGCTCAGTATTAGATTGATCTACACATGAATATCATATAGGGCCATACACGAAGAGGATTAAGAAATGCTGAGGACTCTCCGATTGCATCTTCAATGTATTTCCTCTCCTCTGGCGTGATGGTGGGATGGGCTGCGGGACTCTCATACGACACCAGAACCCAGAACAAATACCAGAATATCCCAAAGCTGCCTGGGAGAGGAAGAAGGAGAGAGCAAGAGGCAGACATGAGTACAGTAGAGAAAGAAGAAGACATCAGGAGTTCAAGGGTACAGTAGTGACCGAGAAAGAGAAAATGAGAAGTTGCTACTCGGACTTCCTGCCAGGATGCTGTTGTTTATGTTTAGAAACTCAACTGTATTAATTTTTATAGCATCAGCAGTAGGCTGGGAAGAAATTTGGGGTTTGGGCCTGCTGATAAGGAAGGCTGCTACAAGGAAGACTACCAATAAAGAAGCTACACCTGAACACCTGATGCAGACACACACTAGTCTATGAGAATCACATAAGAGCTCTGCCATTCAGTCTTAACTGTGAGCAACAGCAACACACTGGTTAATGGATTTGGAAATATTTAAACTGAAGAGTGCTAATGTATGTATTAATATATCACTTTGATGAGCAGTCATAGTACTGAAGTAAGTAAGCACATATTTGAATATAAGGATACTAACCATAGACATAGAATACTGAAGGCCACCCAGAGTATTGCACCAGTATCCCAGCTAAAGGCATGGCCACGACCGCCCCCGCATAAGATCCTTAGGAGGCATCAAACATAAAAAACAACAACAAATTATTTATTTTCCTTATGATCATATAACGATTTCTTCCCTCAAACTCATTAATATATTTTAAGTGGCCATGGAACCTTTGCAGGAACCTCTAGGCACTCCATCTTCACAACCCACTAAACTTGAGTCTAGTGGAGATTTCTGCAGATATAAATATGTCAGTAAGGTGTGAAACTTTACCACAAAAGGCTGTTGTGGCTAATCGGCTTCTCTCAAGAGGAGGCGCCCACTTGGCCCAGATCCCGTGGCAGGCTGGGTATGATACACCCTGAAGGACACAATACAGTCAGGAAAACACTCATACATGTAGGACTAGTCTTACACAAAGTCCTGCAAGCACCTGTGCACACAGACACATACTGTACCTCAACAAGGCCCTGGCATATCCTGACCAGAATGACGCAGCTGTAATGGCAGCGAGCAGCTGATGGAATCAGCATGTTGAGGGTGGATGTGGCCACTATGGCAAAGCCAAACACTCTTAAACACACAAAAGACAAACAAGCTGCCTCAGACTGAATATTCAACAGTAACAAGAGCACAAGACTGACGAGAGGAAGAAACAAACGCTTCACTGACAAAGGACATTCGGGAGTTGTGGGTGCAGTCATGTTTTTTGTTTTTGTTTTTGGAGAAGATATTGTAAATGTGAAGACATTCACCTGTTGGCTGCAAATTTTTGACATATAAAGCCACCGGGGATCTGTGTGACGATGTAGCCCCAGAAGAAGGAGCCATGGATCATCCCTACTGTCTCAGGGTCCCATGTGAACTGTGCAGCCTGGAGAAAGGAAGATATATGACTTATAATCAAAAAGTTACTCACGTCAACACAGAGGAGATAACTGTCATCAGAACTTGTATGGTTCACAGACACAGCAGTTAAAGGTAGTCAAACATTGCATTATTTTGATGTATTCTCATCTTGCTGTACATTTGGTAAATCTGTTGGTATAATAAACCATTTGAAAAAGTTTTTTAAAATGTATGTATACTCCAGTATATGCTTACGTATTACAGTCCACTTACCACAAGTACTTCCTTGTTGCCTTTGTAGACAGTGTGGTCATTGACCATGCTTACAATGGCCACACCCAGATTGCACCGGATGCCAAAAGAGATGCAGAATCCCAGGCCAGACAGGATGGCGATGATGTACCGTCTCGGCAAGCCAAAGCAGGTGCAGTCCACCACCGGCAGCTCCTTCTCCTCCACCAGTTCAGGACGACCCTCCGCTGATAACTCAATAGTTTCTCCATTGGGCTGCCGCTTCTCAATCAGCCTGAGAACAGTGAGGTTATTATGCATCTTTATCATATTGATTCTTTACACAGCCTGGGTGGGATGATGTGCTCTTAACAGTGCAAGACTGCAAGAATATATTATGGACATAGTTCGATTTGTTGCTCACTTACTAAAATGTAGACTAGCATTTCCCTTGGAAAAAAGACAGGGGCACAGACTGGCATTTAACATGAAAAAGAGGGTCAGAGGGAAGGGTGAAAGTAAGGTGACACCTCCATGGGGACAAAAGCTTGTATAACATGGAAACAGTGGCCCGAGGGGTGATTTCCTGGGAGTATGGGGAACATTTCCAGTTCAGGTGAGTATGTAAATGCTTGAAATGGCGTAAACATGGTAGCATGACGTCAGAAAACATCTTTAAGCACTGTGTTATTTTCAGGCTGTGGCAAGGAGTATATATTCTTTATGCATGTTTCTCCCTCTCCCTCTCCCTCTCACTCTACCTCCCTCTCTCTCTCTCTCTCTCTCTCTCTCTCTCTCTCTC
>JBBPCS010000672.1:4389582-4407171 GCA_037974645.1 Hollardia meadi
AGATAGATAGATAGATAGATAGATAGATAGATAGATAGATAGATAGATAGATAGATAGATAGATAGATAGATAGGTTTCATTCAGCCAGGTTGTGCCTATAACGCACGGAAACATTATATAATCACTTTCCTCTTGCCTGAAACCCCAATATCTGGGCCAAACCTGACAACAGCAACAGCATCATTCATGGAGTTCAGATGAAAAGCAGGCAATAAAGCATCAAACCAAAACGACGAAAATTCCCCGTTGTCCAACATGCACTCGATAGCGAGTTTACTGCACTTTCACTGCACACTTCTATCCCGACAACGTCTCCATAATTGATTTATCTGGTAGTTTCTGTCATAATGTGTTTTTGCCCCCCCGTAAGATATCAAATACAAATGAGCTTTCCGTGAAATGACAATTTTTTTTCTCCATCAGCATCTTTCATCCGCTTCACTAGCACCAACACATCCATGAACACTGTACGCTGCGCAAAGCTGGACTTTTGACGTTACCCATTATGTTAGTGGCTTAAACCCCGCGGTCACATCTTTTCCCAGTTAAAATCAATAACGAGGAAACTTTTTCTCCATTAGAGTTACTGGTTGGAGGAATGAGGATGGGAAACAGCAGCTTGATGGACTGTTGTGTCCCGCACAGCAAAACTATCCTCAACAAACGCGTAAAAATGGGGCGGAAAGTCAAAGGTGGAGTCGGGAATATATCTGAAATATGTGTGTACCTGTGAATTTTCCCCAGGGTTTTTCCCGCGACCGCCTTAAACCTGTCTGGTCGGATCTCCATCCTTGCAGCGTCTTGACCCGGCCGGTGCTGATGTCCCGCGCGCCCTCCTGTCCTGCCTGAACGCGCGCTCTCTCGATCACTCCCTCTCTCATCCCTCCCAACCCACAGCAGCCTCAACTTGACTCTGATGGGCTACACAGAGGTGTCAGAGGCATCAGGGCAAACTTACTGATGGGGCAGTAAACAAAATCCACATGCATTTCTCACAATTAGCTTCTATTTTGATTTTTTCTTTCTGTTTTGGCAAAAAGGTAGCTTCTAAATAGACTAGAGTGGAAAGTAGCAAAGTATTTATGCAAGTAGGCTACTATATGTATTTCCATTTTATGTTACTTTAGACTAAACTACTCAACAATTCAGAGGCAAATATTGTTCTCCACTACACTTATTTACTTTAGTTTTAGTTTGCAGATTTAGCTTAATTAGAAATATAATCAACAAATGAATTAGAATGTAATTTTATAGATTAAGATAAAAGTTTTTATTAATCCCCGAAGGGAAATTCACAAGCTACACCAGATATAAGGTAGTTAAAAAACCTTTACTAGCTTCAACATTAAGGTGCTGAACACAATTATAATCAAATAATATAATAGAGGCCTACATTATTTTTAAAATATGCCATTCTGCACAATGAGTAGGCCTACTTTTAATTTTCGTTCTGTAGCTATATTTTGATGTGAATAATTTTATACTTTTACTTATAACATAAAATTATAATGCATACTTTAACTTGTAACAAGAGTATTTCTACTTTTACTTAAGTACAAGATATGAGTTCTTCCACTTCTGTAGGGTATTTCTTTGTGTGTTTTAGTGTCGAAAGTTTTGTTTTAGAATGTCTTGCACTGCAGGTCCTTATTTTCATATTTTAAAATTATATTTATGAAAATTAAAAAAAACTTCCACAAACATTTCTTTTACTTTTTCTTAACCTACATAATCATAAAAAAAATTGTATGTCCATCCATATTGACCTCATAAATATCATCTGTGAATATGATCTTGTGAGCTTTAGAATTGAGAGGTGATGTGTAAATCATAAAAAGGAACATCCAGTCAGGTTGCTGCCATCTAGAGGTTTATTTAAGTCCTCATCTAGTACATTACAATATTGCTACACATGTAAAAACATTGCTGTGGTCTTATGAGGTAAAATTACACAAATAAAAAGTAAAATGAAGTTATTTTACTGAGAAATTAACATCTGTCGTTACACACCCACATTGATTCACAACAGAAATGAACACAAATGTTCAAACAGACAGACAGCCAGACACACATGCACGCACACACGCACACGCGCGCGCACACACACACACACATAGTTCCTTAAAGTAGAATGTTTTCATGCAAATCCATACTTGGCATTTAGCTAAAAATACTTACAAAAAAACATATTTTTGTCTGTTTATGCCTTCCGCACTTCACCAGCCACTGGTCAACTCAGTTAGGACTCCAACATGAAATAAGGCCATCAGAAACAATAGACAAACTTAGTTTCACATGCTGGTGGCTACCCCTTCAATAATATAAATAGTCAAAATACCTTGAAAACAATGTAAAGCTTGCGGAGTATGATAAATTGGTGTTACCCAAAAACCCTTTCTCAGATAGAGAATAATTCTGTTTATAACAGTCCTCCCTTCACTTTGCAATCAACAACTGACAAATAACTACCCTCCCACTGTTGCGCTCACACCCCAGTATCTTCTTCCTCATCTTCCTCCTCCTGCTGGGACAGGAGTCGGTAGTGTTCCTTGCCCATCGGCAGGAAGGCAGTCCTGGGTTGAGCCTCTTCCTCCTCAGTAGGGACTTGGTGGTGGGAGTTGGTATCCAGCTGCTCGGTGGAGTTACACTTGGTGTACAACTCGCGGTGCATCTCCTGGCCGCCGACCGCCTCACAGCGAGTGTTAAAGACCCTGTGCTTTTTCAGCCTGGAATGGATGTAGCCAATAGGCACAGGTAAGCTGGCAAAGACTATAAGCATGACAATCATAATGAGGGCCCAGCCAGGGTACTCGAGAGTCATCTCAGAGGCCTGAAGAGACGGCAAGACAGACATGTGTGAGAGAGAGCTCGGCACAATATACTGCTCAACATTTCCTGTAGGATTTTCACAGCAGCTAATATTAGACTATCCATAGATAAGAATACGATTATGCAAAGTTGTACATCAACTTAGACCTCAAACAGCCTGAAACAAATCAACAGCTGTTATTGTTATACACAGAGAACAAATATACAAAGAGGTATGGTGTACATGTCACATACATTGTAGACTAATTCCTCTGTGTAGGACAAAAAGCAGTGGTCCAGTATCTTACTGTGCTTTGATTCCAGGCAGTGTATGTGGGCCCTTTGAAGACCATGCGCAACAAACTGGCAGCCAGAAGACCAATCATTGCCAGTAAACAAACATATTTCCAAAGATATTTGTAAACCACTGGGGGGCGCCATTTGAGCATGACTTCAATATCATCCAGGAAGCTGCAAGGATGGAAAATATTTAGATAAGATGCATCTTTTTTTGAAATAGGAAACAAAGACAATGAAACAGAATGGACTGTCATTTAAAAATGAAAAGCTGTCAGACGTTATTGGTTTCTTACCGATCTGTTCCATAAACCCACGCCACACTAATGGTTTCAAAGATTACTACAATGACTAACGGTAGAGTTGCAGAGTAGTCATCAAACATAGTCACAAAGTAGTTGCCTGAACGCTGGGTGAACAACAGTCCCATTAAGAAGCCCAAAGCACAGCTGGACACTGAAAAACACATAAGGCAGACAGTGTGAGAAAATAGCAGTCATCTGAACAAACGTGACAGATTTCTGATATACTGAATGACAGCATTTCTGTTTTAACTGCGAACATCCAATGATTCTTGTACTCAAAGTTAATTTTCAACTTTTATTTCTTAAAACTTTCATCTACATTCAAGAACAGTCAAAGTCCAATATTGCCTGCACCAGTCATTTTCTCCAAGCTTTTATTAATTTTCAATAACTTCAAACAGAGGCAATATATGTCTGAATTATAAAAAAAAAAAAGTATGACAAAGATGACATAAAAATGTCCTGCCTAAGGAGAAATATTTCAATATATCAAGATTTCATAAATCTTCAATTTAGCCATATATACCTGGACAAGAGTAATTGAAACAAAAATTACCTGTAATACAGGGCATGATTTGAATCTGTGCTGCGTGTGTGTGTTACCAGTGAGTAAGGCCCGGTGGCGCCCCAACAGGCCAAAATTGTCCATGAGAGGTGTAAGGATTCCCTGCATGGTCCCAAACATGGTGCTAAGGCCCAGGTTGAGCAGCATTAGGAAAAACAGTGTGGACCAGAAGGGGCTGGCAGGGAAAAGAGCCATCACCTCAGTGAACGCTATGAATGCCAGGCCTGTCCCCTCAACACCCTGTGCAGAAAGGGCAGAGAGAAATAAGTCTGCATTCAGAATTTTATAAAATGATGACTGAAGATTGCAAACAAGTATTGGTGGCTCCATGCACTTTTGATCGATAGCAGTCGTTATCCTCATACCAGAAGCACTGCAATAGTAGTCTCTGCAGCAGGGGTGAGGAACGTTTTCCCTGTGCTACCAGGGAAATGGGTTGTAACCATTGTGCTACTTTATTTCAAGCTGAACTGATTTACATTTAAAACTACATCGGAAATCGCTTTGCACATTTATGGTTGATCAAAAGCTACAAAAAGGGCAGAAGAAGGCCTAGAATGTGCTTGTTGTAGTATATTCATATACGTTTTGCACAAAAATACACTCCTCATGTACCTCTATTAAAAACACAGTTAGATGACATGACCTTTAGTGCCCCTTGCTCTGTTTCTTTAGTTTCTCTTTTCACTCCTCTATCACAGCTTGCTTCCATATCTCCTAGACACGCACTGGATACAGTGTCCCATATGTTTTCTTTCTCTTGCCAGCTTGATATGTTACAGTACCTCACAGATTCCTCGGGGGTCCTGGGAACCTCAGCACCTCATAAAGCAACCTGTGGGGATCTCTTTTCTCTCTTAAAATTGTGTTCTTGAAAAGGTAGCTGCATCAAAACTTTTTGTGGTACTATACCAGCTTCTTAAAATTCAGATTTTCTCCTGTGACACAAAACAAGTTAAGACCACATCTTAGTGCTACATGACAGGCCTGGTTTGATATCAGTGGCCACTCCATATTACTGGATATACTGAACTTGGGTTGGGTGGGTATCTCACACGATGTGTTGTATCCATACAGTACATTTCAACAAAGCCACTATGACACTCGTCCACTAATCATCAACCATCTATTTCATTACCTCCACCTACGAGTCAGATTTGTTTCACAATTAAACTCCCTAATGTCATATCTTTTTCATTACTAAGCCTTCTTTGATGAGTTTATATAATTGTTGACTTCGCCATTTTAACTATATGCTTTGATTTGCTTGATTCATTGTTTGTTGAGGTACTTTTCATCTGTAAGTATTTCACCAAATGTACTTTATGGGTTTTTTTAAAATCTCTTTTTCATGTCATAACTTTTGCCTTGATAACCCTGTTATAAAGAAAGTTAATTAAAATGATGTCTCAAGGATACCTTATTCATCTCCTCCTCCAGACTGCAGTCAGTGATGTTATGACCCACCATGGAGCTGTGATGAAGGTACCACTGTCTGTATTCAGCTATAGAAACAGAGCTCGGATCTGTCGTGTTGATCCAAGGCCAACCAAGGCCAACCATGCGCTGGTTGGATTCATAGGATGTCATGAGGTTTAGAAGGCCAAGATTTCTGAAAGAAGTTAGAATAAAACACTATAAAATATAAGAGAGGCCATAACTGCTGTGAAAAGCCATCTGCTCCAATATTCTGGCTAATTGTTAGGGATAATTATTGAGGTCACTTCTAATATCAGGGATTATTGTATAACATTCCACTCTTGGGTCCTCTCATACTGTTGTGTTTCATCAATCTTTGATATTAAGTGCATGAAAGTGTTTAACATCAATACTTCTTAAAATCTGCTGAGTAACTGGTTTCTTTTTCTTTGTCCCTTTGACAAGACAAATGATTTTACTTTAGCTAAAGGGTATGGTCTTTGAGGGAAAATGATCTTTTTTAGTATGTTTATATACAATAATATAATATGTAATATACAAATGTATGGGGCTTATGTGAAAGTAGGTATTTACCAGCATTAACTTATATGGTGAATAATGGACCAATATTATCAATACAAATACCAATATTTTTCTCTCTCTCACACACACACGCATGCACACACACACTGTGTACTATCTGTACTAGCCGTACTTAGCTACACAGCCCAGAGCGATGGTCTTGGCACGGAAACCCAGCACGACGAAAACCACTAGCGTGGCCAGCACAGACGTCATGAAGTTGATGGCAGAGACCATCAGCGCGTCCCTGTGGCAGTTGTTGTGGACCGGATTGTAGGAGGAATATGCAATTACAGAGCCGTAGCCCAGTCCGAGGGCAAAAAACACTTGTGTAGCAGCCTGCCGCCACACCTGCACATTACCCCAGATTTCCAGCTAAAAAAAAAAACATGAGATAAAGTCTCGTTAAGTTTGAATCATTTTAAGGGCTACAAAACTTGGAAAACATCCCCGTAAGTCTTTAATTTATTACTATCTAAACATTTTCTCATCGGATAATAATGAAAATTAAGAAAAGAGAGGCAACGTGATCACAACGATTAAACACAAGATAGAATCTGTGCTTACTTTAGGATAAAACATGTAGGTGATTCCGTCCATCGCACCGTCCAACATCAACCCTCTGATGAGGAAAATAAAGAGAACCACGTAGGGGAAGATGGAGGAAAAGTACATCACCTAAGATTTGGAGAAAAGAAAAGATTATTTCTGTGCCAGAATTTTTTAAAGGAATTGTTTGACATTTTGGGAAATATGCTTACTTGCTTTCTGGCAGAGAGTTAGATGAAAAGATTGATACCACTCTCATGTCTGTCCATCACATATTATGGAATGGGCAGCTAGTTTCTCATTTCACTGAGCTATGTTGCAATCTATTTCTTGGCTGATACTTGAAAGTCCTGATAGATAGACAGATTGTGTTGACTTTGCACAGAAGCAGGCTGTAGGTTTCTCCCTTTCCAGTCTTTGTGCTTAAACAAGTTGACCGGTCACTTAGTTTAACTGGACAGATGAGAGTGGTATGGACTTTCTCATCCAACTCTCCGCCAGAAGGCAAAAAAAGTGCATTTTTCCAAAATGTCACCATATCTCTTTAACAATTATATAAGCATCAATGTGTGTATGTGTGCTCAAGTAATGGTTGTCGATAAAGATATGGAGTGACAAAGAATAGAGGGATTAACTTACCTTTGCAGAGGACTTGATCCCCTTGATCATAGCCAAGGAGACGATTGCCCAAGCAGCCAATAAACAGCCTGTCATGATAGGGTTGAACTCTCCGGATTCTTCGATGGAATTTGTGATGTCAAGGGCTTTCCGAAACCAGAAATATGACGTTGGGGATGAACTTGCACATTCTTTCACTGTTGAGTGAAGACAGAGAGCACTAAATATCTCAGACTGGCATCTGCTGTACGTGACATTTTATTTTGTTATCAGTTGTTTCAGTACCTGTGTCATTGGTGGTTACATCAATTGGACACTGCTGCCATGGCAGAGGATACTGAAAAGAATTACCCATGTAGAACAGGCTCCATGCAATGATAACATTGTAGTAAAGAGCCACGTAAAAACAGACCTGGAGAAGAAAGGGTTCATGAAGGATTTACTGTATCCAGGAGATTATCAATATTTACAGAGCAAGCCCTTGAGATATAGGATACAGCATGTGCTGAGCTGTATATTGATCTGTTCTTTCAAGGTCGGAAATGTGTTTTTCATGTAAGAGCAAACCTCAAATGACCAAAGAGATTTCTTTAATTTAATACATGTGTAACCCAAAAGTTATTATTAAGCTGTTGACACTTAATTGTAACAGAGCAAAGAGGCTTTTTGGACAAGAAACAAGCTTAACAAAAACAAAAACCGGAATGGGTGTCTAAGCACACAGGCATACATCTGTATGTTGTACAGAAAGTTCTTGTCCACTCTGTTCTGTTTACCTTGTCCCGTCTGTAGAGAAAAGTGTTACGCAACAAACTGCCAGCACTACAGCACACAGCCTCTCTGACATTACAGCATGGCAGGATGTCATAGTCCTTTCATAAGTATACACACAGTGTGGCTAGCATTAAAAAAATTTGTTTACAGAGAGGTGATAAAAGAGGTAGTATGTGCTATGGCTCTTTAATGACATGACTGACATTCAGATTTATACATTTTTTCATTCTGGAGCTCATATTACAATACTGAAAAAGCCAGCCAGCTTCCAAACCACAGCAGCCTAGCCGAGATACTATGAGCTATAAGTAATATTTTTTCTGAAGTGTGTGTAAACAATAACCTTTATAGTCAGAACAGTGTTCAGATAATGGACATTGCAGAATACAGGATGAGAATGGAGTTTATTACTTCCCTGTTTTCGTTTTTTTTTTGACCCAACTAACAAATAATCAAAAGTGTACATTTTTAGACAGTTCTATCCGAAACTCAAACAAAAATATTGTAGATATAAAAAATCCTCACCATGCAGCTAGAGTAGCCAATCCCTGCTAGCTTCGGGGAGATGTGCTTCCAAACACCGATGCTTCCCTGGCGAATGCTCTGTCCAGCTGCCAGCTCCATAAAAAACAGTGGAACTCCCACAATCAGTAAAAGAAAAACATACAGCAGCATGAAGGCCCCTGGAAGAAAGGAAGGAATTTTTGAAAACATGAAGGAATATACACACATGCCTAATTTATTTCACTTCGTACATCCCTTCATAGTTTTTTTTTCACACATCTATGTTTGTTCGGCAGCTTGCCTCATGTCTATTTTTTAACAATTTTTCTTTGTTATTGCTGTGTTTTCCAGCATCAAAACGCCTACATAAAAGAAGTAAAAGTTTGTGAGCTGCTGGTTTGAAGAGAGCGACCATGATGATCAGTCAAAACCACTCTTTCTTTAAAGACACTCACCGCCTCCATTTTGGTGGCAAAGGTATGGGAACCTCCACACATTCCCAAGGCCCACACTGAATCCCACCTGGGCCAACACATACTGGACTTTAGAGTCCCATGCTGGCCGGTCTTCACTGGATGTCTCAACTCCATCTGGACTGTGCATGGCTGCAAGCTGAGTTTCAGACCGGCCTTCGCCAAGCCAGGCTCCGTCCTCATTGCTGTCCAGTGGAGGTTTCTCTGTCTTGTCATAAACAAAGAAGAAGAAGAATGATAAACTTAACTAACAATTGATATAAGGTTTCTTATTCACATGAACTGTCCAGATTAAATCAAACATTCATATGTGATGCTAACAAACTTTTTTGCACATGGAAAAGAAATGTGTATCAAGATCAAATATTCCACCCACACCTGCAAACAAAAACAATGTGTATAAGGTAAGAATCTATTTTCAGGTTGGCCCTAATCAGACGTTCTGCACCACATGAAAACCACTGAATGCGTTTGAGTGCTATCAATACGTCTGTTTCACATTAGAGCACATACCCACTGAGTCCAACTTATATTTAAATGTGTACAGTATCTGGGGGGATTGAGTTAAGACCACTGATAGTCTAGTTAAGGTGGAATGAGAGTGTGTGTTAAACTCCAGCCTCCACCCCCAACCTGCCATGTGAAAACACAATTGTGAGACACATGTGCCATAAGTCATGTGGCACTCCAATTTCATAAATAAACAAGATATGGGAAAAAGTGAGACTCTGAAATGCTGTCTGAAAACTGTGCAGTGTATGAAAAAAACTTATTATTATTATTATTATCCTTAAGATTTTATTGAAATCAATATGGTTGGCATTTCAACAATAGCTATTTAGTGTATTACATTCTGTATTTACCCCTCTATTAGTTTTTTCATTGTTAGCAGTGGAGTCCATCATTTCTGCACTGGATTTAAATTACCTTCATGCACACAAGGGATTCACAGGAAATGATTTGTGCATCCAATCCACTGTTGCTGTTTTAGTTATTATGCATCTGTGCTGGCGACAGCTGAGGCTGGAGGCATTATATTTCCAGGTTGTCAGCCCATCCGATTCTCATGAACACTATCTCAGAAAATTGACAAAAAAACGTCCACTTGGACTCAAAGATGAACCGATTAGGTTTTGATGACCAAAGGTCAAACGTCACAATGACCTCACAAAAGACACTTGTAGCCATGAGTCAAGATTTCACAGTTAATAACACTAATTATGACAAAATTTCACACAAATGTCTAATAGAATAAAAATTATAAAAAATTCTTCTTTTTCTAAAAAAATAGAATCACATCATGTTCTGCTTGAACACATTTCTGGCCATTATTCTTTTCACATTTGTTTGGATACTGAATTGGTGACTCTAATCTTTGGTGCCCACCTTGAAACTGTGCCGATTGTATAAATCTTCTGTGCTGCCAGGTTGAAGATGTGTGTGAAGCATCTATGTTTTAGAATCTGTATCTTCTTTGCCTTCTATCAGAATCAGCTTTATTGGCGTAGCAAGAAAACACATACAAGGAATTTGACACACTAATAGACGAACAGCAGTAGTCACAACACAAACCAATGTGTGACTTCACTGGCTTACGGGTTTAAACATGGGTTTACACTTGGTGATCACCTTTAAAATGCGATGATTGTAAAGATCTTCTGTGCTGCCCGGTTGAAGATGTGAGTGAAGCATCCATGTTTCAAATTTTGTAGCTTTTTTGCAGCAACACCGATATTTGAAGCATTGTCTACCATCACAGCTAAAACTTTGTGTTCTATCAGAATCCACTTTATTGGCCAAGCATGTGAACACATACGAGGAATTTGACTTCTCTCAATGAACTTAAACACTAATAAAGCAGTAGTCCACCACAAGCTCATTGGTTTCGCAGATATTGTGCTTCAGGCGATTGTTGTTGTACCATGTGATAAAGCTCTCAATCAGTCCTCCGTACTCCTCTGAAAATTAATTCACTGGAATCATACATGTCAACTTCCATTTATGTACCATATGAGTTGGCGGAGGCAGTAATTCTAGTTCATTTTGCTGCTGCTTCACAGTAAAACCATTCAACAGGTAAAATTCAGGGTGGCTTTTATTGTGAAATGGTCATGGAGAAACGCAATGCATTTGTCACAAGTTTAACCGTGATAATTCATCAAAAAAAGTAATTTCTCCGCTTGCTAATACCACCGGTAACCACGGTTACCAGGGCATTTTTTAGTAGCACGTTGACTATAGCGAGTTTACATGGTGAAGGAATGCATCATGAGGCAACATTACCATACGGTGGTTTGTTATGTGAAAATAATCAAAATGAAAGATGATGTTTAAACCATCTGAACTCCATTTAACTTACAAAAATGCTCAGAGAACACGAGTGTTCAGTTTCACTGCTCAGAAAGAATAATTAAATCCTTTCTGCAAAAGAACATCAGATCATCAGACCACACTTGAACTACACGCTGCAATGAGTGGGCAAGATCCAAAATGGTTTAACATGCGCTAAACTGGCTGTAGGACATGACCTAGCTGGATGATGTGTATGTGCCAATGCTGGCATCAGCTGGTGAGAATGGAAAATTACTGTATGACCCAGCAAAGTATGTGGCTGGTCAAGACCAATGGCGAGATAAGTCATATGATTTGAGAAATATGCATACACACATGCACACAGGCGTGTGAGAGAGTGACAAAAATATTCATGCACAGCACCCACAAATAGAGAGGAGGGTAGGAAGAGAAGTAACCCTAGGCTGAACTCTGGGTGAAGGAGGAGTCTTCGGTGACATGGGGGTGGAAGTGGGTGGGAGAAGACACTGGGAGGTGTGAGGTTCACATTGGTTAACACTGTGGGTGGTGCATGGGCAGACCATGTATTGGATATAGTTGGTAACAAGGCAGGAGAAAGGCTATTGGAATTTATTCCAATAACAAAATATAATGAAATAAAAATTTTGTAGACCCATTTATTATAAACCAAGACATTTGCTGTAGTAGTGGCATCACGTGTGCATCAAACACCATCCAACAATTAGCTGATTAGTTCATAAGTCAGTAATGTGTTGCAGCCCTACATTACCTCCAGATTCAGCTAACTTTGGATAGTGATTCACCAAGGTTACCTGAACCTGATTTCGCGGTAGTACTCGATTGTGAAATGATAAAGTCTGCTATCAGTAAGCTATCAGATTTGCTTTGCGTTGTAACTCTCTCCTTTCAAAGAAATACAAAGTGCCCTACAAAACGACTGAAAACAAGAAAACCAACGTTATCACAAAAGTTTGTCAAAGTTCAACCCTAACGTTCAACCCCTAGCTCCTCAACAACACCAACCTTGTATCAGGTTTTTTCTTTGTAGATTGTAATGAACCAATTTGCATACAGTTGTAAGTTGTAAGTGAGAGGCTGTTATATGTCATGTTTATGTCCATATTTTTTCTAAAAATGTAAAGAGAACTCAAGTATGCTTTTAACTTTTAACACATCTTCAAAATAAGTGGAAAAATACTCCATCATTCCTATTCTTCAGTTCTGAGCCTTGCTACACTAGTCGGGAAAAGAACTGTATTTTTCTCTTTCCTCCTCTTTTTCTATACTTGGCTAACCTTAAATTATCTTCTTGCACCATAGCCCCCTTCCACAAACACACACACGCAAAGAGGAGATGTAAATTTTAGCCTATTGGTCAGTGAAGGCCTATCTCTGGGTACAGTCGGGAAACAGGCAACCACACCTCTGTACTCAGTGAACAGTAGTACTGAATATGTAAAAGCATGCGGCATGAATGCATGCAACTAATCTCTAAAAACACCTTTGTTTTGGTTTTAAAGACAACTGAAACATTTTTAGAAATGTAATATAATTGCACCTTGTACAAAAATGTTTACTGGATCACATCTCCAGGAGTGCAGGATATTAACCAATGTTTGCTGTAAAATGGCTTCAGGAATGAAATCAAACTTCCGTCTATTTGTTTTACATAAACAGGCAGTCAGTATCAACAGTGTGGGGCTGTTGATAATCTTATATGCTTTTTTGAGTCGTACTGTAATAAGGATGTTTGTGTTTTGCCAGTTATTTTAAAGCTGATGCTAACTGACACCTTGTAAGACACATCTGACGACAAATGCATCTTACTGTTGAGAGACATATAGATATCTGAGGTTCCTCATAAGTTTTTCACATTTTCTTTGCAGCTTAAAACACTGGAATCCTTGATCGGGCTTTTATCTTTTTGGACAGTTAAATTACCAGAATTGTATAAGAAGAGTTATATTACTGAACATGTTTAACTGTGGGATATCATATTTTTCAGTGTTTTGACACACATATGCGATATGTAAAGGACATACAGATGCAGATACCCCAACCCTCCACAAACACACAGAATAAAGCCCCTTTCACATATGCAATCTTTCATGTTGCTGACGTCATGTCCGAAAAGGGGCCTGCAAGTCGAGTTAAGTCTCTTCGGCATTCTGGCTATTCAGGACCATGTAACATTTGCTTAATTGGCTCAAGAATAAACTTAGAATAATAATAATATATTATTATTATTATTATTATTATTATTAATAATAATAATAAGTAACATTTCTGTATTGCTTACACCTTGGCTCAAGAAGAAACACTCAAACACACCATCGGGCCATCAGGTTGGCATACATACAACTGTCATTCAAGCCAGCTGCTTCAGAATGAAGATCAGATAGCAGACAAGAACTGAAACATAACTGTGATATCTTGTCCACCTTAATGATGTGTCAGTGGAAAAAAAAAGGGAGCTCACCATATCTATTGCAGTGCTGTTTCTGTCTATTACATATAAAGGACATTAAGGGGCAGAATACTATCATGAATCACAGCTGTGGAAGAAGCTGCAGAATGGGAGCTATATATTATCAGCTTTAATCCACTGAGATGTTCATCACAACAGAAATCATTTACTGTGTGTTTATTTAGTCACTTCTGCTACTGGAACTCAATCTCAGCGTGTTACATGTATTGATAGGAGAAGGGCCAACGCCCTGCACAGGTATACAAAAGACTGACTGGCTATGGTGCAGTCTGTAGGTGTGTGGACAGTTGGACATTACTTATGTGTCAGCTCTGTACTCCATCATGTGTGATTTTAAAATGAAACCATGAGGTGAAAGTGCTGCCTTCCATTTTTAACTGGATTGTTTCCATTCACATCAGATCACTGGGTGGGAATTACTGTCAATTTTACAGTCAGTGCCCCAAAATTAAGAGACTAAAAAATGCCATCAAATTCAGTATTTTTACTGTAGCCCTGTGATACTTTTTTCATATTTGCTTAAGTAGCCTTCATGTATAGATATAAAAATTTAGAGGGTTTTGAATCATATCTGTCCCTGAGCATGTTCAGCAGCATAACTTTCCCTGTGCATTAGGAGATTAAACATGAGGCAAACCACAGCCTTAAAGCCTATTCATGACTGCTAAGTAACGGACAAAGGGGTTTATTTGTTAGCGGTAAATTATACAACCTACACGTCCAGAACTTTCCACAAAATAAATAAAAGGAAAGGACAGTGAAGTAAAAGCAAGAAGCAATTAGTAATGGTGTGTGTAATGGTGCGTAAAGTGTAGATCAACGATATGTTGTGGACATACCATGCTGACAGCACGCTCCCAGAGAGGAGTAGAGTTTCCAGTAGTCCTGGTGTTGGTTTCTCTGCTCGTCACTCTTCGTCCCTTGTCTGACCGGACAACTTTTGAAACTCTTCCGTTTATTTGGTTTTGATGAAACAAATAGAATCTGCCACGGGAGAAGCGTCTCGAATGGGTCGGTTTTTTCTGACAGTTTGTGGCCACTTTTTCCGTTTTTGAACAAACTCTGCCAACCCAAGAAGACATGAGCGAGAAGTCAGTGCAGTTGTAGCCAATGGGAAGACCGAGGGGGCTGAACGGCCCTTCCCTAAAACATCCAGCACAAGAGTACACATGGCTGGATGTGTGTATCCTGCAGGGTTCACAAAAACAGCAGCTGAAGTGAGCTAGTTGCCTGGCTGTGATCATTACTGTAGTAGACCACTAGAAGAAGAAGTTAAGTGGCTGCATATTAAGAACGATTCAGACAGTGAGCGCAGAAGAATAATGCGCCCATGCAGCTTCGTGCAACTAATGAAATCATCATCAGCCTTATATTTCTTACTCCGGTCAAGTGAGTCATGTCAATAACGGATTCTAATCCTGAAAAAACGGAAGAGAGACAGATCAAACATTTCTGTGTCACAGATAAACATGAAAACTATAACTAGAGCACGAAATAAACTAGATTAAAACGTCTATTATTATGAGTCACTAGCCTACAAATGCCAAACTGGAGGAACTCAAAATGTAATTGTGGCAGTTTTTGCCATCGACTAAAGATTATATACAAAAAAAAGTTAGTCTATATTGGCACTGGCATAAAAAACAAGCCTCTGAAGCCTCTGTTTTAACACAACAGAGCTAAACAAATTAGTTGTAAATTCTCTGCCACATGTTGGCTGAATAAAGAACAGTATAGCCTAAAAGAAAAGACCTGCTCCCCTAGTGGAAACAAATGCCAAGATGGCCCTAAATACTTGCTGGCACAAAAGAATGCATTTAAAAAAATCCACTATTAAGTATCCTGTGCTATGGGTCACAGACCAGGCTGTTTTCTGAGGGAGATAATCCTGAGTTCTGAATCCTGAAAATGAGTCCTCTCTTTTGTATTTTTGCCTAATTTTGTAACATTTAGGGCATACCCCTTTTGTGTTATTTTAGATGCAGAACCGGTAGTGCAAAACGGATTTAGCAGCAAACCAGAACTGATGATATAACATCATCTAGAGTAGTCTATAGCTGCTGTGCCCTCATCATTCAGTATGAGGTGCAGTTTTCAGCCAAAGCCTGAGGCTATTTGGAACAACATGCCTGAAAGCATGAAATGTACCATCAACTCTTTGATTTTCAATATACCAACCTGTGCCACAGTCTAGTCAAACATGAGGTGAGCTTTGGGCTAAATGATGGAGACAGCATTCTAACTTACAGTAGATGTTTAGTAGATCAAATTCTTGATCACTCTTTGTTTGCCCTCTGGTAAACTGGGAAATGAGAAATAGAGTCAACATGAAATTATATTTCAGTAACAGCTAAAGATGTCTGCCAGGATTCTGTTCTTGTTCATTGCTTTTGCTTCAGTTCAAGGCTATACAAATATACCCACATGCCACCTGATAATTATTTTCGGCTGTAAAAAATCACACAAACCAGATCTGAAACATGAAAAAGACTTAGAGATATAGATAGAATTGTATACAATTACTTATACAACAAAATGCCCATAATTGCTGCACGGTTATAAATGTTTTTCATGGCCTGATTCTTTATTCTTTATTTGGATCCCCATTAGCTTCCACAAAGTGGTGTCTTCCTGGGGTCCACACAAAAACAACAATAAAAAGACAAAACTTAATAGAAATGACAGTAGTATATTATGGGGCACCGATTGTAAAGTAGCATGCTGAAATTAACAGCAACATTTCACCACATTTAGCTCCAAACAACTTTTAAAAAAGTGGTGTGAATTTTTTAAAGCCACATTTCACCAGATTTACAGCAATATTCATGAACTTAAAAATGTATTAAATATGTCAGTGTTAAATCTAAATATTAAATCTAAATGCTCAATCTAAATCTAAATGTTAAATCTAAATGTTAAATCTAAATGTTAAATGTTAAATGTTAAATGTTAAATATAAATCTAAATGTTAAATCTAAATGTTAAATGTTAAATGTTAAATCTTAAATGTTAAATCTAAATGTTAAATCTAAATCTAAATGTTAAATCTAAATCTTAAATGTTAAATCTAAATGCTAAATCTAAATCTAAATGTTAAATCTAAATATGAAACTAAATATTTAGCTAATATGCAAATTCACACTGCCGGTCAACGGAAGTATCAAAATAAAAGCTCGAGGTGGCCAGACTGTGTGTTTATAGCATCAAATAACTAATTAAAACCAAACTCATCGGGGAAAATGGACACTTAAACAAACATCAGCGAGATAATAACTACCTAAAATGACAGAAACCATGTTTGGAAAAAAATTATTTGACATGTACTTTCTAGTTTGACCCATACAAGCTACGTTGGACATAGCGCTGTTTTATTCAAGATGCCTTCAGGAGCTACCAAAGATAAGCATAACCGATGTCCATCGCATATGCTGGCTGACATCTAAAACTCCTGCCACCAAAATGGATAAGGGGTTTAAGCTATACGCTTCCTCATACATATGCGAATACGAGGGTATGTATCTGCTAACGTTAGTAGTCCCGAACAGGGACAATGTAGTACGTCGCTAGCTGCCAACGCTGACAGTAACTAGCTAATCTTAGCTGATAGAAAATATGTCACTCTCTACTGGTATGTTTATCTATATAATGTAGCTTATGGCAAATTTCCGATTGCTTGCTATACTCCCACATAATCACGTTGTCACTTATTTTTCACCGGTATCAAACAAAGACAGGCTGACTGGTGCGGTCAGCATTAGGTCAGCCTGTCACAGGTCTATGAGGAAAAGTGAGACGCCACACAGACTGAGAGTAGCATTAGGGGTGGATTGGGTGTTCTGTTCGAGTTCTCAGTCTGTTCCAGTCCAGGAACAGCATTTTGTATAACAAGCCTC
>JBBPCS010000672.1:4409157-4422331 GCA_037974645.1 Hollardia meadi
TGCATGTGTGTGTGGGTAGTTGCGCACAGAATAGCTGAAACACCATTTAGAAGCTAATGAATGAGTGTATGCGCTCAATTAGGCTACATACACACGTGATCCACAACGAGAGGAACTCAATCTACTGGCATTCAATTTTAAGGCTGACTGTGCCAATAAAGTACTAAGTACTGTAAAGCAACAGGCTTTTGTTCTGGGAAAAAGGTTCGGGTTTCTTACAGTGCACTACGCTCAGTGCGCACAGGTTTTGGCCCGTTTACGCAGATCAGGTCAATGTTTCCGTCACCCACACCATCATCACTATCTTCTGTGCCTCCAACCTAGTTCCAGTTCATTAACCTATGCGTTTGGCAAACAAATATCTTTTCGCAAACGGCCCGGTTAACTTTGGAGCAAATGAACGTTACCTTGGAGGACACATCTTAGACTCGGTGTCAATAATGTGTAACAGTAATGTTATCGCAATAAAGACTATGCTATCATCACATATTCAAAAGAGAGAGAACTTAATCGGTCAATTTCCAAGTGAAACATTAAGCCCCAGAACATTAGACCTTTCATTTTTTTAGGGTTCCCCAATGAAAAGAAAAAGTAACTTACAAAGTAAGTGAGATTAAAAAAAACAAACCGGTTGATATCAGTCACTTGCCTGATATGCTCTTGTGCCAAGCAGCTCTGTGTCCATGAAGCAGAGCAGTGGGAACTCCAGACAGCAGTGGTTTCTGATTCCCTGAAGAAAACTGTTGGAGAAATCTCTTAAAAATGCACCGCTGCAGCAACACGACCATGATGTGATGTGTGTTCTGTCAGCTGCTCACGAGAGAAGTCAACCCTCCTCAAACAAAACTCACAAGTCATCCCCGTCTGTCCCCCTGACTGTCACCCAAACTGAAACATTTAACTCCAGTGATGCCAGTCGGATCTGCTGGGTATTTCCATCTGGATTGACCAGAAATTGTATGTACTCGCCCTTCTGATTCCATCATTGGATCACAAAGTGAATAGAAGTTCTACATGTGAACTTTTTCAGTATGTCTTGGGATTCACTTCCATCTTCACCTGCGCGATTGTCTCTTTCTGTAGCCACCTGTATCCAACAATGTGTGGCTGTGAGTTTAAGAACCAAATATTGATCCTGCACTTTACTTTCTAAACCAGAGCTTTGTTTGTAGTTTTACAGCATATCCAAACCTTTAAACTGAATGTTAAACACCAAAACGGCCATAACCACAGCACAAAAATAAATAAAATAACATCAGAAGCATTTTTTTTTTGCACCGAAACTACTGGATCCTATACTTTCCATAATGGAACTCAACAGACTCTTCATTAGGCACTCCATATATTCTGTGCCCAAATCCTTCAAGTTCCATAAAGTTTGTAAATCAGACAGCCACAGACGACATACAGCACAACTGTCAGTGTGTAATAAATTAAGGGATCTTGAGGTGTAAAATTGGTGGAATTCCCTTTAAAAATATGAAAATCTAAAGACATTTTAGGTTCACTTTCAATGCATTGCAATATAATGATTTCAAGCATTAAATGGAGGCCTAACATACAATGACATTATCCATATTTTTAAAGGTATAAGTACTATATATATTTAGCATCAAGATTAGATTTTGAGCCAAAAAAACTCTAATCAGATTGAGGGAGTTTAATAATCACATCCAAGAGTTAACAGCATAACTGAGTAGCACTTGCTTTCAGTATTACAACAGCAGCCATCTCCAGGGAAAAGCTTTGGTGAACTTAAAATTTCTAAATCCTTATCACTGACAGATTTGCAGCAACACACACCAACATAGAAGCCACAATTTATGCTGCATGTTGAACCGATAAAAAATATGATGCGATATTTTGTATGCCGTTTGTAACATTTAATTATTCTTTCTGTCTTCTGCATGTCGTGTTCTCTACACATAAAACCTCCCTGATGGTTCATATCTGTCAAAGGCTTTTAGCAATTCACAAAATTAAAATCTGCTCAGCCTTATCCATTGGCTCTATCAAGACCCAGATCAACTATTTGATTATTCGTGCATGTTTCCTAAAAAAAGGCATGGCTGAAAAAAGAATTCAACAGTTGAAGTGGATGAATTTCAGTTAAAAGCAAATTTAAAATGCCACTGACAAGTGTACAGCAAAACAGTGTAAATATACAGAAAAGTTGTGAATCTGTTAATGAACTTCCATACATTATTCAACTCTAACAACACTGCAATAGAAAATAAATTCATGAAACAATAAATACCTGAGTTTTACTAAAAAAAAAGCACTTTATTAATCAAGCAGGTTTTCTCTTTTTCAGAATGGAATGATATGAAAGATCTTAAGTTGAGAATCAGTCTCCTTTGGAGATGAAAAAAAAAATTGAAGGCAAAATGAATAAAAGCAGACATTTTAAAAACTCAAGATGAGTTGAAAGTGCTCAGTCCCAGCCCAGCTTTGGTACGAAGGCATGGGAAAGAAGGCCTGGCTCAGACTGCTCCAGGTCTGGGCGAAAGCCAACTGCAGACCAGGTTTACATTTCTTGCCAAATTATCATTGGCAACACATAAGGAAGGCGCTGCTTTAAAAAAAAATAATTATGCGCCAACCTTCTACAGTAGAAATCAAAGAGAAAAATCAGCAGCATCCTCAACCTCCTATTACTCCACCAAACAATGCGTGTTGTTCCTTCCTATTACTTTGAATAGGTGGATCAAAGCTGAATTGGAGGAGTGTAGAGAAAAGTGGTCAGCACAGGCAGTCCTTGTTCATAGTTGATGTGTGGAGTGGTTCAAGCAGTCATTTTGCTATAGCTTGATGGTGCCAGTGGGCAGGCTACTATTACACAGTCTGTAGTAGCGAAGATCATTCACCAGCCGCTGCACACTTTGAGTGAACGAAGGCAAGTCCTTGAGCAAGAAGAGAAAAGTTGAGCATATTAATTTACAGGAGACAGCAGTTGACAGAGTGACATAGTAATAATTACACCTAGTATGTCACTGTCACCATAAACTAATACACTACAGACTCATCTGACAAGTAGTACTCGTTTAACAGGCCCTGCACATCCACCCAAGCACAACCCCAATTCTCAAAAAAGATGGGAATAAAAATAATAAGTTTATTTGTATAGCACATTTTCATGCAAATATGCAGCTCAGAGTGCTTAACAAACTCTAAAAGAATGCAATGATTTACAAATCCTTTGAGACTTATGAAATGAATACAGTCCGAAGACAAGATATTTAATCTTCAAACTGATAAACTTTGCTTTGTTTCACCTAACTTGCTTGAAATGTGTTGCTGGCATCAAATTCATAATAAGCATATATTTGCAAAAATCAATTAAGTTGATAGGGTAAATAATTAATATATTGTCTTTGTACTGTTTTCAATGAATTCTGTTTATATGTTTTACACAGCATCCCAACTATTTGGAATCAAGGTTGTAAATTGGGTGAACCAAACATTTAGGGGAAGAATTTTCTGGGACAGTGAGACCCTTATGTATTTGTCATACTTGGTTGTGACACAGACTGAAATTTCTGGAAATCAAGTGACATTTTTGTGATACTATAGCCAAGACAATTACTACAATGCATAAAACGAGTATTTCAGATCATTGCCATATTTGTCAAGTTGTTAACAGGGAAACAGATTAAGAAACAATCAGTGACTTGTCAAAATGGAAAGGCTTTTCAAGTGACTAATGTTAGACTGTGTTGCTTGTTTAGGGCAACTTGAACACTGTTCGGAATTTATATTTGTCAAAGTTTTAAATGCCACAGTAGTCTCGACTTGTCATGTTTTATTTCCATGCACCATGATGTGGAGAAGCCACAACAGTTTAATTCAGTTAAATATTTGTATTTTTACCCGTTCAAGCTTGAAGTTGCGTGCAAGAACAGCTCGTTGGCTGGTGTCCACACCCTGACAGCCATTGAGGAACTCTGGCATGAAGGCAGAGTAGAAGGCATCAAAGTCGACAGAGGCCATGTTGTAAATAGCAACGGTGATTTCTTCCTGAAGAAGGTCATGACTTTTGTGCAGAAGGACCTGGAGCAGCACGTTGATGAAATGGAAGAGCATCGAGGTCCGGAAAAGCTTCTAAAGCACAATATAAAAACAAAATAATGACAATGAAGTCATTGTGGCTCTCAATCAATCGCAGTACATGGATGAGGGGAAACTTGTCTTAATTACAGGTGAGCCCTTTTATTAAATATACTACTAGGAAATTTAGTTTCATTCTGTCCGTGGTGTCTGAGATTTTGTGCAGGACAGACGGATGGGGGCCCATTCACTGTCACTTTGTCACTTCTTACAAGGGACTGAGTTTTTTTAACGACTCCTGTTGTATGTTAAATATAAACTAGAATTGCCGCCTTGCAGTTATATGCCTGTGCACCAGTGAAGTTGCAGTTTACATCCATGTCTGTCCAAACTCATATAATATATGTAGTGACTGATAGAGAGCTTGGTCACATGGTGCAACGACAATCACCTGAAGCACAATATCAACAAACTCAAAGAGCTTGTGGTGGACTACAATGCTTCAAATATGGATGTCCCTGCAAAGAAGCTCTAAATTCTGAAACAAGGATGCTTCACACACACGTTCAACCCTGGAACACAGACGTTTTACATAATCAGCACAGTTTGTGTAAAATTTTTGTCAGAGTTAGCTTATGAATTCTTGAGTTATGACTAAAAATGTGTTTAAGAGATCACAGTGACCTGAACTTTTGACCTCTGACCACCAAAATCTAATCAGTTCATCCTTGAGTCCAAGTGTATGTTTGTGACAAATTTGAAGAATTTCCATCAAGGTATCCCTTGAGATATCTCGTTCACACAAATGGGATGAATGGATGGACGGACAACCCGAAAACATAATGCCTCCGGCCACGGATATTGCTGGCACGGAGGCATAAATATCAAGTTTTACTGCTCATAAATGTAGGATGAATGTAAAACCTCATGTAAATGGTATCTCCAAAGAAGTAGCTTAAATCTGATGCAGCTATGACTTGTGTCATTACATCTAAAGGCCCCTTCTAAAAATGGCCAAGCTTGGCAAGTGAAGAAGTGGTCTGAGATTGACTGAAAAGTTCCCGCTTAGGTCTGCAGACTGCTTAAAGAGCATGAGCGCAAATCAGACTTGGAAAGTAAGTTAACAACTCCGCTCCATGACATGCTGCACCTCGAAAAGGAAAAGACATTGACATATAAGCTCAACTTACTCTGTGATACAACTTGTGCTTGCTGTTCAGTGACTCCAAATAGGAAAGATTCTGCTTGAAGATGTGGATGTCAGGCTGCAGGAAAGACTGTCCGAAAGCCTGGAAAAGTTATTTCAGCACAAGTCAGGAAAAGAAGTGGTATGACTGTCTGTCTATCCAAAAAGGTATATGGTGACAACTTTAGTCACATGCATACACATACCTGCATGGCTGCTGTGAACTGGGCCTCATTTTCCATGGTATCTTCAGAAGCCCCTCTTTGGACACTTGTTAAGACTGACGTTTTAAAGAAGTACCTCCAGTTTTGGTGAAGTATTTGGTATAACAACTCAAACATATCTGCTTTGACATCTGGGGAAGACCGCTATCAAAGACAAGAGATTCAGTGAGCATCTGCTACCCAGTAAATTGGATGAATGCCAAAGACAAAAAGACAGCATCAGAAATTATATCACTATGAAGTGCCTAACAATTTTTCTTTAAAGAATAGATTTTTCCACTTACCAACTATTAATTACGTTATTTACGTAATAGTTTTTTTGGTATGATTTTAGGTGCCAACAGGCAAATCAATCAAGATGCAAATTAAATCAAACCCAGAATGAATGTTAATTGAAGTAAGGTGACCAACTGACCTCTGCCACAACCGGGTAAACCTGCTCCATGCACAGAGAAAGGATGCTGGGCAGGAAGGGCTTGAAAGCATGACCAGGCTCTTGCACCACCACCTGCAGGATTTTCAAGAACTTCTGCACCACTCTACACCCTGCACTGCCCTCCTGCAAAATACTGGCTGCCAGTTGCTCCCTGCAGCACATGCGAGTGACATTGCATTAATTAGTGTGATACCAACATTTTCAGTGTTTGCCCCATGCCATTTGAACCTTTATCCATCTAGACAGGATGCAATACTACTGTGAATACAGCTAATAAAACTAGCAATTGTTTGTAAAGAATTAACCTGGTGAACATGCTGAGAAAAGTGTGTATTATCTGTCCCGTGAAGGCAACACCCATCTGGACTCGCAACGCCTGAAACAGCGTCAAGAAGAAGGCCAACATCTCATCTGTCACATCTGGGAAAGAGAAGTGACAATCAACAAAGCTAGCCAGGCAGTGTTTCTAATTATTTGCATTATTTATTATTAAAACAGCTATTAATTATTTCTGTGCAAAGAGAGGATAGTTTTGTACAGAGCTTGGGACGTAGAACTGTTTTTTGTTAAAACGATTCCGGTTGCTACAACGGAGAGTATGAAATAGTCACCAAGTCAAGACGGAGAAGTGTCTAGATTGTATGATGATGTTGATCTGGTCTTTAGTTACATGTAATGTTATCATCATGGAGGCACTAGTAGGATATCTACACGTTTTCCCAGTAGAGTATATACTAGTATGGGTGTTAGTGCCTCCTGTGTGACGGGACAAGTAGGTACAGGAAACTGAATAGATGGATCGGACGAGCTTCATACTGGAAACATTTTTAACAAACTTCATTGATGGATAGCCAAAAGGTATGTGAGACACTGACCTGACTGCTGAATAAACACTGGGAAAAGGCTGAGGGACACTTGGACAGACTCCTGAAGACTCTGGTAACAGATCTGACGTGATTTGGTGGATTCCCCAGAGATGCTGTCCACTAGGTCTCTGAGCACAGGCAGGGTCTGCTGTATCACTGCTTTCACTGGAGTAGAAAAAAGGTGGTCAGAAAACACACTTAGCAGGACAGGACAAAGCAGGAAAATGGAATCAGTATAATGAAAATAACAGGCCAAAAGTAACAAAACAATAATAAAAAAAAAAAAATACTGACTGTTATTCAAGTCGGGTTGCCTTGGAGGAATGTTCACTGTCCCTCTTAAAATACGATATTCACGAGTGAGTGCTGCCAGTAGGCTGGTATGGTTGCTGGAGCGCGTTTGCCACTGCTGCTCATTCTCTGGTAAATTCGGCCATGGGAGCAGCAGCATGTTAGACAAAGCCCTGCACACTAACATGTGAGCCTGTAGGAGCAAGCACATGCACACACAAACATACACAGAGAAATCACTTCATGTATTGAGCATTTTTCAAAAACTTCAAACTTTTTCAAAAATCCACATACTTTTAATTGTTAGCTTGTGTAGTGTTTTATT
This sequence comes from Hollardia meadi, assembly GCA_037974645.1. Taxonomy (NCBI): domain Eukaryota; kingdom Metazoa; phylum Chordata; class Actinopteri; order Tetraodontiformes; family Triacanthodidae; genus Hollardia; species Hollardia meadi. The sequence continues at coordinate 4,416,533 of JBBPCS010000672.1, forward strand.
GTATGAGGAATTTGGACTAAATATCGAAGAAGACTGACAAATCATCCATCTTACGAACTATGAGTTCAGAGTTCAGTCCTATGAATGTACACCTACTTTGTTACTTCTCAAAACAGAATAAATCCATTATACATGACATATGATGAAAAATAAAAGCAACAAACATTTACCTCCTGGGGAAGTCTGCGGGTCTGACTCTCTGTAGTAATGAGATTGAAGATGTTCTGAACAGCTGGCAAAGTGACCAAGAACACAGGCCGGACTGTAGAGGTTATGGACACCATCAGATGGCACGCTGAGAGTAGCAACTTTTCTGGAGCCTGGAAATAAAGACAGAATACAAGTTTTGAAACAAGAACCAAGCACACTCCATTTATCTTTTCATTATCCAAGCCCAACCCTAAATAGCTTCCTCCCCAAAACCTATATTTTAGCATTTAAAAAAAATATATCACTCAGTATGTGGGAAGTAGCTTTAAATTGGGTCCAAAATTAGACTTTAATAATAGTGAATAACAGCTATACTTTAATATCTTTTCTAGTGTCCCCAAACCAAAGCAAATATCTCACTGTTGTAGCTTGTTATGTTGTAGCAATTTGAATCAGGTCTGCTTTGTCATGTGTGCTTTATGTCTTACCACGTAAAAAAAAGGCAATACTGTCAATGATACACAGCTAATTAATCAGTTATGTACAATATGTGAAGATGTGAATGAATTCAATTGTACGATTTTATTATAATAATATGCAATGGGAATATTAACCAAAAAGGACCGGATAAATAAAGCAGAAAACACAAGAAAAAGAGAAGTTCCTGTGAACATGGGCTATAGGTTTTAAGCTGATTTATTAAGGAGAAAGTTTGATATGGAAATTAATAACTTACGTATCTATGAACTGCACTTTCTTTTATTTGACCAATCATCATTTTAATTCCTTTACTGACTCAAGAGATTCTGCATAAATCATATTTAAGCCCCTTAAATTTTTTAAGTTTATATGATAATGAATACATTAAATACACTAGCCTAACACCCTAAAAAAAACAAGTGAGATAAGTATGAGTCAAGATACCTTAGCTGTGATGAGTGGGCTACTAGCATCTATTGCAGATGTGATGAGGTTGATGAACTGGCTCTGGTTTTGACTGTGGACCTCACTGTAGAACTGTGCAAGCCAGTGAGAGTAGGCTTGCAAAGCAGCAAGGGCCTGTGCATGTCTGTAATGAACAAAACAACACACACACACACACACAAAAAAAACAGCACCTATTATAGCTATGAACAGGAGGCAACTTCACATTGTGCTAACAGCCAGGGCTGCTTTTCAGTGGCTTTTGTTATTGTTGTAACTTTTCACACACTCAGTTCCCCTATTGTTTTGTCATAGAGGCTGCAAAGAGTAAATGATAACGCAACAGTTAAGTCTTGTCATTTGTAATGGAAACACTTGTTCTCATCTACAAATAGTGTGGCGTCACGTGTTAGGTTTGAATTTTGCTTTAAACATGCAATACTTACACATCAATGAGATCCGGCTTGAGCACAGAAGGCACAGCTGTCTCCAGGTCGTAAAGGCTGGTCTGAGAGCCATAGCACGTCACTTCAACCAACCTTGAAAAACAAACACATGGCTTATTATGATATTTTTGTTCTCACATGGAGCATTATGAACAGTCAATAGAAAAATCAACCACCACTTATTAGGAGTAAATATACACCAGTACGTTAGTACAGTGTGAAAATCATGGAAAAGATTTTACACTAAACAATTTACACAAAAACTAGCCAACTTAAGAGTGAGTTGAGATTCAATAATATTGACTGTACAATGTAATGGAAACATTAATATAGCTTTATGATAGGTGTAAAATCATTTTTTAATAAAATTATTAGAGCACTGACCTCTCCACCACTGCCAGGGCGTCACTGAAACGTGTAGCAAAGATTTCCCCAATGAAATGCTCAGCCAAGCGTCCGACAGCCTGAAGTAGGGAGCTTAGATCCCTGAGAGAACAGTGAAGTCGACGGCAATCATTCTCTGCAGAGATATTAAGCCTCCGACCTAAAAGAAGAACATCGTGACATTACCATTTTACTATCATGAAGTAGTATCTCCCAATGTGACTGTGACTTAATACAAAAGACAGAAGGTGAAGCAAGAGAAAATTTGAAAAATAAAGAGAAGGATATTTACTGGTGCCAGTGGTGACAATAAACTGCTGCAAACCCATGTAAACATCCAAGTTTTCTTGGAGGACTGGAAACTTGAGAGAGAAAAGAGAAATAAGGAGAATGCTGTTACTGACTGAGATATATCATCATACATTTCTTAACATGTAATAATATAATCCATGTCAAAATAATGCAGTTTCTGTTGAATATACTTTAAGGTACAATCCCAATTCACCCACTTTGCCCTACCCCTTTTGCCTGGAAAGTGTAGGGTGCCCAATTTCTTTTGGGGATTGAGGGGTAATGGTCATCTATCCCTCCAAAGAGAGCTTTTTCAGATGCAGACTCATAATGCTTAGCAAACTGAGGCAGTGTGACATGAAACATGTGTCCTGGTGTGATGACAAAACGTTCATACCTTCGCAAATAATCATGCACATCTTTAAGGTAGATGCAAAGGAATAAGTAAGTGGATTGTTATGACAAGCATTTCAGAAAAATGCTATTCACAATGTCAATAGAAATTCATAAACACTCTAACACAAACAACAAATAATAAAAATGACGATTTGTGAGATACAGTAATGTAACAGGTTATTGTAGTTCCCCGTAGGCTTATATGAAGCTTGAAATATAATCCAGAAGAATATTTTCTGCACTTCCCTGCTCATTTGGTCAGATTTGACACTAATTGGGCCTATCATAGTTGATAAAGTTAGCAAACAACAGCCTTTAATAGTGTATACAGTATCTACATAGTAATAGTACTGTAATGCTATAATTACACCGATCAGCCACAACATTAAAACCACTGACAGATGAAATTAATGACATTGATCATGGCTACAGTACAATGTTCTAGTGGAAAACCCTGGGTCCTGGTATTCATGTGGATGTTCTTTGGCACGTAAAACCCATCCAAACATCGTTTCAGAGAAAGTAAACCCCCTCATGCCAACAGCACTCCATGGATCAGATTTCTCAATCAGATTTGGATCTGGGGCATTTTAAAGCCAGGTGGACGCCTTAAGCTCTTTGTCACGTTCCTTGGGCTGTTCCTGAGCAGTTTTTGTGGTGTGGCAGCACACATTGTCCGGCTGGGGGACCAATGTCATCAGGGTGTGCCGGTGCCATGGGGGTGTGTGCTTGATCTGCAAGGGTGTTTGGGCGGATGATTTGTGTCAATTGGCATCCACATGAATGCCAGTATCCAGGGTTTCCCAGCAGAATATTGCACTGTAGTGAGATGATCAATGTTATTCATTTTAACTGTCAGTGGTTTTAATGTTGTGGCTGATTGGTGTATGTTAAAATATTCCTTGTGGACACCTCTTTCCATGGGTTACACGTGCCATCGTCAGCTACTGATTCATAACAAGTCAGTTTGTCCCATTTCCTAGTTTAAGATTTCAAGCCTTACCCCTTGAAGCTCCATTCTGATGGGCAGCTACCCAGTAGAGGGCACTCCAAAACTAGGGGTAGGGACAACGGGTAGGAATTGGGATTGGGCTGTCTTTAACTTCTTAGACTATTGATATGCCACTGAATACAGCAGACATACAAACACACAACATACACAATGTGGAATTGAAAGACATAAAAAAGGAAAGAAAAATCCTAGAACCATAAACAATGTCTGTGTTGTATTTGAACCCATCTCCTGATATTTGCTGTTCTAGTCTGACAAGTTTACACCTAAACTAAACCAAAAATAACAAAAAAAAACCTGTCAACCTCAAAAAACAAAACAAACAAAAAAAAGAAACAAACTTGAACAGACTTGTTTTTACATGATTTGCTGTGCTCGTCTTTGTAATCTGAACTCAGTCGCTTGTAGAAAAAAGGTGAAACATATGATTCCATATCTCACACTTGCAGTGTGAAATGTCTATCTTCTCAGATCTGTAAAACTGCTCAACAAATGTGTGCAATATTGCAATACCCTACTTTTACCTCAGAGATCTTAAGTAAAAGTTCAATGTAAATGTGACATTCAGAAGGAAGAAATCAGAACAGAATCAAAGCTGAATTTAAAAAACAAACAGACCACATTTTAACTAAAACTTGACCTTCACCGTGTATATTACTCTCTAATCTTAAGACACCTTGTTGTGTGTTTGTAGTTTAACCTATTGTTCCATTAGTTTTACCACTTGGTAAGCTGGTAACGTAGCAGGGCACATTAAGTATAACTGTTCTGGGTAGCCGTTGTTTAATATAACATATTTGAAACAATGATTTTGAAAAGTGGTTCAGCTGTTGACAATGACTATGTTTGAGGTGACTTGATACACAATTTTAATGCGTACATGGCAACCAGCTGTTGGCATTGGTTGTTGGATGTTGGTTGTAAGAGGCCTTAACACCTTACAAAATGTCAATGTGACACCAATAATCTCTTACCAGAGTAGAGAATGCATGGGATGGGAGGAGCTCCATCACCTTGGCAACCACCTCCAGACTCTGACGCAGGTACCTTTGCCACTCAGTCTGTTGCTAGTTACCAAATGAAAGAGGATGTTCAAACTTTGAAGTGAAAGAAATATACCTTTATAACATGTGCATGTCTTAACAGGATTAATAAGCTAATAATATAATATAATATAATAATATACTGAACTTATACTTATACAAGATATACAGGGTACATGCAGTATAAAGTAAAAAGGTGCAGCTGAGACTGTGAAATATGTAAAATGTTCTTACATCATCATCCAGAGTCTCATCATCCAGCTCTTCCAACTGAGCCTGGTTATATCTGAACTGTATGCGATTCAGAACTTCCCTTAAAAGAAGAACTATGGCATCTTTGTACCTGTCCAACCAAACAAATTTTAAACAAGAACAAATTAATAACAATACAAGGGATTTTATACAATTGATTACCTTTATTCTAAAAGGTTGCATTAATTAATTTGAGAACATTGATCATTTTAAACTCACTGGGTATTTCAGAAAACCACTGAACTTTAAAAGGTATAAATAGACTTACCTATTTAGAACACTTTCTCTGTCAGCGAGTCTGCTTTTTATTTTGGTTGTTAGAAAATCCAAAAAGACACTCCATATATCCAAACAGGCAAAGTAGCCTTCATGGGTAGGCTAATAAAAATAGAAGCAAATTTTGTAATCTGTCAGAAGGAAACTTTGCAGGAAACCTGTAGAAATATTTGGTGTAATGAAAAAACAAATTAAGTTTGTTTGTACCTGGTTGAAGGTGTACTTAAAAAGCAGGGCAAGAAACTCTACAATTGGAAACTGAGGACTGGACTCAATCCGTCTCAAGTGAACACTGACAAACAGGCGCAGAAAATCTGTGAACTTTTCCAAGTAACTGCAAGATGAAAGAGAAAACATTATCAAATCAAAACATTAAAGCCACAAAAAATATTGTACAATCTGAAGCCGTATCACCAGACTACGCAGCAGCTTTTTTCCTCAGGCTGAGAGACTTCTGAATTCATCCTTCACACTCCACCTTAAATAGTTTTAATTTTTTTGAAATGTGATTATTTTTGCAGTGTGATTTAGGCTTGGGCGGTAATACCGTAATACCATATACCGGGGTATTTAAAAATAGCAACGGTATTTCTTTAATTACCGTCATGAAAAAAATCTGCTGTGT
>JBBPCS010000672.1:4437389-4453062 GCA_037974645.1 Hollardia meadi
TCTTCTTCTTCTTCTTCTTCTTCTTCTTCTTCTTCTTCTTCTTCTTCTTCTTCTTCTTCTTCTTCTTCTTCCACGTTGTGTTAAACAGCAACTTGAGGCGAGTTACTGCCACCCTTTGGAATTGAAACATGTGTTACTTATGATATTAGTACATATTCCAATAACCCAAATAGCTCGAACTAAATAGCAACCAGTTACAAGCCTATAGTGCAAGTTTTGCGGTGATAATAAACCTTTCAACTCCACACTACAGTAGCAGCGGACAAAATATTACAAACTCTGCTGATTTTGGCTTTCATTTTGAAAGGGTTGACCGGAAGTGTGATTATATTATTATGTCTGCCTTGACACAAGGTGGAGTTTCACGGTTAAGAACTGCAATACTACGATTAAATTAAGGCATAATACTATCGTTTTAAATATTATACAACTGCTACTCGTGTGATAATTGCAAATAGTGGTAACCCTTTAACATCAATTCTCATGTGTGGAGATCAGTCTACCCTTCTAACGATGTTCATTTAGCATCAAAGTGGATGATATTTACCTTGTTCAATCAGAGTCATGAGAGTTTACTGCCCTCTCGTGGTCAGAGCGAGGAACTTCAGTTATAAATTCTTCAGCGTAGGGAGAGCATACTTTCGGTAAATAAAGTAGCCAAATAAAGCGAGGCAACCACAAACAAACTCGACTGGACACTGTAAAAACAATAACGCCATATTCTTTAGCAGAAATAATACAAATAGTATCAGTAGTTACTTATTCTGTTAGTATTAACGTTTATCTGTAAAGATAAAATGCACCTTATAGCTAACAATAATATGTACAGCTCGTTATTAGCACATACCACTCTCAATGCAGATGATTGTGGACCATAGCTGTGGACCTGAGTGCATTTAGAATCATGAGTCGTTGCTGCCCTCCCGTGGTCATAGCGAGGAACTGCAGCATTAAATTCGTCAGGTTAGCGTCAAAGCAGAAATGAGAGCATGGTTACACTACCGCTAAATACTTTCAAAATAAAGTGGCCAAACGGAAGCAACCATTAAACCATTTACAGAAATGGTGATGTTCCTCGTTCTCTATTGGTCGCTGTACTACTTAAAAGTAAATTTTCATTTTCAAATCCGTTTGCCGAATGGGTGAAATCTTAAATGATGTTTAACTGTACACAGTTCAACATCTTTTAAGATTTAACTCCTGTCCCCACACGGTATTTTTTGTATTTCCTGTTGCCCTCTGTTGGCTGAAAAAATCATAAAACTTCAGAATTATCTCTAAAATGTGTAACATCTCTTTCCCATTGTGATTCTGGATGAGTTATATAGGCCTATATATGTATATATATACTAATAGACTCTAGTATATGTTTAGTGTATGCACAAGTGTAGGCATTACCTCATTATTTGGAAAAATAAAAGCTTGTTTGAACACCATTTTACACCATTCAACAGAGACTTTATTTCCAGTTCGGCAAATAATTTACTGCCTTCAAAAGAGTGTATTCATATATGAAGCAAAGAAATGCTACTGATGGTAAGAGAAGAATTAAGTCTACAAAGCAACAGTCTCCAAGATCCTTCATTTGGCACAGTGAATGAGACTACATTCACTGTTCAAACAATCAGTTGTAAATAAATGCATCACAGCAAGTAGCCAAGTTTGTAATTTTTCATCAACATAGTGCATACAACATCAAATCTGATAATAATGATAACTGTCAATAACTATAATGATAATGGCAAGATTGAGCAGAAGCAATATAATTTACAATCAGTGCATGCTCTAAGCATAATGACATTCATGTCCTCACCTTTTCTTATATGTCATGTGACACTGGGTGACGATGCACTCCAGAAACAGCGAAGGATAAAATAAACACTGTCTTTGTAAACAGTATTGCAACAACAGATGAAACACTTAAGGACATTAAATTATTTAACATTATATTTTGGCACTGAATTTCCATTACATATATAATGAAAATATATAACCTTCCACCACCTTGTATAAGTGTATATATGAGGCTTATATATATCATTTAGTATATATATATCAACCTCAATCAATATTAAGTCAAATATTTACATTCAATTTGTGTGTGTGTGTTACACAGAGAGAAAGACAAAGTGAGGAAGAGAGAAAATGACTGTTGATCTCGAACTTTTTCTTGTGATAGAAATGAAAGATTTCTTCCCTTTTACTGTTTCACTTTGTAAATTGTAACATGAGTCATGAAATAAAACATTGTGTGTACTGTATGATCATGACTGTAACCTTTGATAGTTACAAATAAAGTATTGCCAGGTTCTCTAATGATTTGGCCCTTTTCCCCTCTCATGTTCTTATGACTCCCACACTGTTATTTTTTTCCCCTTGATGTCAATTTGTTACCCTTCTTAAGGCACCAGTCCTAATAATACAGACATTAGACCGTGAAGTAGGACCCAAGTTTGGCAGACCACCATATCAGTGCAACAAATCAAAAATAAAGCACTTCCACAATTGATAAACCAGAGATACAGTCAAGGTAAAACAAAGATAATTTAAAATGAATGATAAAAAAGGGGAATGAGGCCGTATTTGTTTTCCAAAAGATTTGAATCTTTCTGTGTTTTTTTTTTTTTAAATTCTCGGCAAGACATTTTCTCCTTTAAATGGACACTTCATACTCCCGTGTATCCTGTGGTCAAGGTGAGAAATCAGTCAGTACAAAAAAAATCTGTTTAGAATCCAAAATAACAAAATATTTCCGAAAAGATGAAAAAGGTTTCATTTTATACAAAAACAAGCAGACATAAAATAATCTCAATTAGGATAAATTATTAGCCTCACACTTACCCCTGCCTCATAAAGAGGGTTGTTGAAATCCGACTCGACTGTAATGGGACTGTAGGAGTGTGTGTGAGAGAGAGACTTCCAGAAGAGCGGCTTCCATTCTAGTCTGCATATGCTGTGAGTGAGAAAATAAAAAGGCATATAACTTTGGGAAGAAAGGCTGCGATGTATTCATTACTGTGAACTGAGGTGAAGAAGAGTAAATAATGAGAGTAAAGTAAAGAGTAAATTTGGTTACCCACGACACTTACTTTGTATAGTACATGTATATTCCTCCAATCAGGAGGATGACCAGGATGATTGGCAGAATTATTGCCAAAGCAATGTTCTCACTCAGGATCTGATGGGAAGGCTCGAATGACTGGGACACTGAAAAATAGCCAAAAGGTAATCACAACCTTTTCATTAACCTTGATGTTTTACAATCTACTGTTGATTTGGTTTAATTTTTAAAAAAGATACTGCTAAATCTGTAGAAACTTAATTGAAAATTAATTGCACTCTATATATTTTGCTAGGTACATCGAAATGTTGGTTGTAAAAACTCTTGTATCCCCCAGTTTTCCACTGTACAAAACTACAAAAAAAACATGTTTACTTTTGTAGCTGCATCTATCACAGTGTCATTTGCAATACCACCACTAGATGGTGCCAAAGTAATTTGACTTCATACACGTCACAAACAGGAGAAGAGAAAAGAAATTACCCTCTAATTTGTGATCATCTATAAGCTCCTCGTACGCCACTGTGAGAAATGAAGATAAGATAAAGATAAATAAAATAAATGATTAAAATATATTAGTCGGGATACATTTTTATTACATATATAAATATAACATGTATCCTGTAAAATTTAATCTCTGTGCAATGATATTCATATATTTTCAGTATGATGCTACACACAATGTGTGTATTACAATTATCCCGTTCAACTATCCATGATTATCCATCATGGTCAAATCTGTATGACCTGTAAATTTTTGTCTTGTTTTTGGCAGCTAATCTTAAACATATAAAGTCCAGAGCAGTATATAAGAATGCTGAGACAATGAAAACCTTTACCTTTGCAAAATGGTGGTGGGCTGTTCCACTGAGAGGGATGGCCGGGGACACAGCTGATAATGACCTCACCAATAAGCTCGTAGCCTTCATAACAGAAGAAACGCAGAGTTTCTCCTGCCTGGTAGCTGTGCTTGTACAAGGTTTGGTAACCATTGTCAGGGACACCAGGGTTTGGGCACGGGTCATATTTTACTGTTCAGGGCACACAAAAACACACAGAGGACAGTCATGAATTTGCAGGTCAATTCTAAACTTGCACCAAAAAGCATCGTAAACGAACAGCAGCAGAGTGCAGGAAAGGGACTTACAGACACACTTTGGGCTGCGGTCACTCCATTTGGGGGTGCCAGTGTCTCGTCCATGGCAGGAGATTTGGCTGGGACCCTCCAGCTGATATCCCTGGTTACACGAGAAACGGACCACTGTTCCAACGGCAAAACCTGCTTCAGGGCGCACCGAGCGCGCTCCGTTCACCACCTCTCCTGGATCAGGACACTGTTGGACTGTGGGGAACAAAATGAGGCACATAGGACAGCATTTAACATTGCACTTCATTACAAATAGTTCAAGGCAAAAAGAAAAAAACAATGGTAATAGCAATATAACATGGATGATGACTGCCTTAACTGTTTGACTTTGGCTCTGTCCAAAGGTAACAAAATCCTCCTCCCAGCACATATAAAGCTCATCAATTAACATGTTATATCTAGTTTGTTTCACTGCATCAAACAGAGTATAAACAACAGTTTGCCTTTTTACGGGGAACTGTGTGCTGGACTATTTCTTGGCTGTAAAGAAATAGTCCAGCACATGCATAAAACCACAACCTGTTGTTTTTAACATTTTGGTTTTCTGAATGGATTAAATGAATGAGATATAAGATGGTAGTTAAGCAAGCTTCAGAGGTGCTAGTAGGAGGATTTTTAAAAAGCTTTGGACAGAGCCAGGCTTGCTGTATCCCCCTGTTTCCACTCTCTCTGCTGAGCTAAGCTAACTGGCTGCTGGCCCCTGCTATTTCCCAAAGTGTCAAGCTATTCCTTTGAAAATAGTGCAGTGTGTGCAGTTAAAATCTTTTAAGTGTGTCCCACTACTTGTCTCACCTTTAACACATGTAGGTGGACTGCTGCTCCAGGAGAGGTCCCACTGGCAGGTGATGATGTCAGAGCCACTGATGTCATATCCCGGTTGGCACTGATAGGTCAGCACACTGCCTCTCACAGGGGAGGAGTGGGACGAGCTGATCCAGCCAAACTCAATTTGGGGGAGGGTAGGGCAGGTGTCATTCGGCTCAACCTCTGCACGGCACAGAAACCGAGCAATGAAAGAAATTCAAATATGTTGTTCAAGATCTCTTTCTCACTAGTGGCAGACTTCACTTGTCCTATTTAAGATAGACTTCAACATAGGCGTACTGTATGTAAAAATGTGTAGGTTCAAGATTTTTACACCTAAAGCCATAAAAGTCATTAAGGAGTGTACTTACCACGATAATGAATGAGGAATCCCTGACTCAGGATGAAACTGGAATCAACTGGATCACTCTGAAACTGAATGGTGACCTCCGACCCCCCAGAGACAATCTGGAAACGCTCACTGGACCTCAGGTATTGCCCGATCGCATGGGACATGAGATCTTGTCCATCAAAAATGGTCAGCACGTCGGTGTGGCGGATGTTTAAACTTTAAGAAGAAAAGAGGAACAAGGTTTCACTCTAGAGAGATTCTGTTTTTTAAGACGAGCAGTCCACCCACCTGACGCATTTTATCAGTCAGTGCACAGAACAGAGAGGAAAGGAAAAAGATTATATAAAGCTACAACATGATGTTATCTTCCTTTCTCTTTCATTTGTTATTTTTATTCTAATGAGGTATAATTTACATTTCTTCAAAGGGTGTTCAGTAATCTATGTACACTCTGTAAATACATATTTATTCCATTCCATTCCATTATCTATCACCGGTCGCAGGGGGCTGGAGCCTATCCCAGCTGTCATTGGGCGAGAGGCGGGGTACACCTTGGACAGGTCGCCAGTTCATCACAGGGCTGACATATAGAGACAAACAACCACACGCACTCACATTCACACCTATGGGCAATTTTAGAGTCACCAATGAACATAACCTGCATGTCTTTGAACTGCACCACCGTGCCGCCCAAATACATATTTATCACAATGGAAACTTGCAATTAGATGTTAGAGGGGAAAAATAGAATTAGTTGAAATTGTGTACATGTGGTGAATACATTACTTGATTTTGATACCTACATGCTGGCCAAATTGATGTTTGCATGTTTACTACATCTGTGTTTCTGTGTCATCAACAGTGTTTCTACCATCAAGGCTTTTCTTCAGGTAAATTGTATTTTAAACCATTGGCCTGTAAGATGTTACAGATGCTGTCAGTATGAGATTATCTGACACATGAAACAACAACTAATCTTTACATTTTGTGTTCAGGCGTTGGTGATTTTGCAAACCAAAAATTCATAACTGAAACCATTACACATTAAAGACAATACTGTGCTGCATTTAGGTTGCAAAATTTGTAAGATATTTTTCTGGCTGTGGGTGGAATAAAAAAATTATGCAACACCCATTCGCCTAGCTCTGACAGCTGTTGGAATCAAATTGAACTCAGCAAACAAGAGGCAACAACAACTTAAATTAGCAATACTCACATCTGGACATCCAGTTCAATGCGTTTCTCCTCGTTACCATGGATCTGCCATACACAGTCAAGCCCCTTGGAGTAGCTCTGGGGCCAATCAGGAGACAGGATGGTACCCGAAGGCTCGGTCAACTCCCCTCCACACAGAGCTGACAGAGCAGAGCAGACGAGAGGAGAGAAACTGAGGTGAGGACTGGGAGAAAATGATGAAAGGTTTTCATTTGTCATGTCTCACATGTCTTGTTTGAATGAAATTAAGCATAGCGTGAGTTCAAGCAGGCCATGGTAGTCAACCTCAGCTCGCAATTCCAGCTAAATCAGCTAATTTCAAGCAAGCCCACATCAGCTGATGGCTCAGCTGATTCCCTTCTATGCATCCAATTGGCAAATCTCATAGAGGGCGCACTATTTAAGCTGCTTTGAGTCAGTTCAGTAAAAGAGAAACTTGAATTCAGAAGGTGTATGGTTGTATTTTATTGTTTAGTAAGGAAAATAGGTGTAAGAATTCTTTTAAACTACAATTCTGTCCATATCTTACAAATTGCACCCTTAAGTTTAGTTCAATAAAGAAAGACGCAGAAGTGATAAGAAAGAGAAATAAGTTTGGGATTTCACAAACTGCTGGTTAGAGGGTGAACTGGACTCAGCCAAAATTCAACTTTGAAAGTTACCTCTGCACACAGGCTCACTGTCATTCCAGTGGGGGTTACTGGGGTCGACACACTCAATCGTCCCTGAACCTTGCTCCATGACAAATCCCGGGGAGCAGGTGAAGGTAACAGTGGTGCCCAGCTGATATGTGATGTCACTGCTGCTAAAATTTCCATGGGGCATGTAGGGCTCCCAGCAGTGTTCATCATCGAAAGCTAAAAAACAAGACAGATAAAAAGAAATTAAACAAAGTGTGAGCATGTGTATAATGATCACAAAAAAAAAAAAAATTCCATAGACTATGTTTTTGACTTTTTGTTTTTCCAGTAGTTGTTCTCCTGCTTGAAAACATTAAACATGCACATTTTACTGAGGAGGCAGCGTAGCTTTTCACTTGGGATGAATTTCAAGCCGTCTTGGCCAGAAGAAGCCCAGGTGTAAGACGTAAAAAAGCAAAAGCAGTGAGCATCTCCAAAGCAAAATAAATCTCAATGAAGCATCTGCACACTGTAAGCACTTATGTGGCTAATAAAAATGCCTTGGCTTTTTACACCGCTGTAGTCTATTAAGCTCCATAGATATAAAATATAACACAATGAACAAAATTAATATTAAAATCTTATCAAGTTAAGAAAGGTCAACCTTAGAAAATGTCTAGGAACAGTTTTTTTTTAAAGATTAAAATAAACTGTAACGAGTGACTAGTTACCCCCGAGGCTTTTGAAGTCTCATAACTGGTAGTTTCTGGTAATTCTATAATGAATCATGTCAAACTTGTTTGCAGGCAGCAATGGTATTGAATATTATACAATAATGAGGTTAGAGGGACATGCAGCGATGCCGCTGCCTTTGTGTTTTGCTGAGTGTTGAAAAGACCACAGCATCTAAAGTCTCTCTGCTCACCCTCATATCGCAGAGCCAAAAGCAGAGGGATGGACGAAGAATCAGCTGTGAGCTCCAGGTACAGTGTGGAGCCCTCACTCAGCAACCCACGCTCTGGGACATCATCCAGGTCTGAGTCAAAGAGCGGTGAAGACAGGGAACTGTTGCCACTGCGCACAATTAACCTGAGAGGAACAAACCACAAAGACACCCAGTGGTGAGCTCGAGAAAAGGGGGAGATGTTTTGATCAATGTGTGAATAAGGAATATGAGAATGTAAATGGATAGCAGATTGAAGGTAATCAACATCAATGAGTCGGGTGTAAAATATACAACAATGGTGTAGAATAAAAAAAAAAAAATTGGTTTAAGATATTGGCACTTTTTTTTCTATACATATGTGAAATCAAGAACATTTTTTTCTTTTGTAATGCTTAAATTAAAGATTTCATTAAGTTAGAAGGTAATTGTAAATGTTTGTTTTGCAGTTTTATATATGTAATAAACAGTTTTATTTGTGCATTATTTATGACAATTGCATATGAGGTTTGCCTATTAGTAAATGATGATGCTGGGTACTGTTGAGATATTAAAAAACAACAACTAAGTTACAGCCCACCTTGCCTCCCTGGGGAGGGTGTAGGCAAGAAATACTAACTATTTGCATTATGGGTAACGTATTACCTAGAATTTTCATAGTAAAAAGGGAATAAAGGAGAGGCCAGCACTGCATCACTGGTAAAACAATTATTGTCTTCTCTACTGTACAAGTGTTGTAAATCTGGTAGCTTTGGGGATGTGAAATTTTAGAATTGGATTAGTATGCTTTAATAAATCAAAAAATAAAACAACATTTCAGTCCTGCTGAACATTAAACGAAGGTCAGAAATAATGAAGGGAATCTGATTGGACTGAGTCAGTGCTTTAAGAGGAAGTTTGTGGAATGCTACCAGAACAAAAAATACAAACTTTTTTTGTCACCAGACAGAGCACTGGCAACGAGTCTGATATATGCATGGTAGAAGGTTTTAAGTCAATTGGTGAAGTAATTCAGAAAACACAAAGCACAAACTTACTTATCATCATCTTCATCCAGTGCAATCCTCTCAAAGTGAAGGTGGAGTCTGTGTCCCTCTTTGGCTTCTATTAACCAGTGGCAGCTAAGGTTATTTCCATTACTGTGGTTGCTGACAGATGGAGGGGGTGGAGACAGTATCCGGCCCACTGTTGCATTACGAATCCACCCTCCACAAGACACAGCTAAAACAAAAATCATATACCACATATTATTTTCAGAAGATTAGTTAGTATTGGTTACATTTCATTCAAATCACTTTACTGACCAACACATTGTGGTTCAGGGGTGCTCCAGTGGGGTTGTGTTGCGTTGACACAAGAAGCCACCTCATGGCCACGGACTTGGAAACCCGGATCACAGTGGAAGTGTGCCTGACCTCCAGGATGGATGTCTGTCACTGTCACTCCGCCGCTCTCAGGAGACAGAGGGAATGGGCAGGACAGCAGAAAGGCTGTTGATATTGAAACAGGACTGGTATTAATTTAAAATGGAAGATAAAAAATTGAGGTGACAGTTCAAAAAGAATCTTGTCTCTCGCATTTGAATAAATTTATAAATGATGATGATAAATTTATGACGCTCTTCTCATTCACAATTTTCAAGGGTCACTATTTCTGAGCCTTCAGTTTTCCCTCTATATTCTAATAATCTGTTGATCTGTCTGATCATTAAATCTTAGGATCTCTGTGATACTGTCATTCTGGCTTTCATCTTCCACATCACCGCCATGTTCACCAGATTGTTGCAGGTGACTCGGCCGAGCAGGTGCCATCTTCCGCCAGCTGTCTCTTCACCAACACTGGCATCGTCTGTCATCATGGGTCCTCATTTGATGGAGATACTACTGAAGTCTGAACATTTCTCTGTTCCATTCTTGACTTCTAATAAATGTTTTGTTCATTGGTAATCTTTTTCTTCTTATTGAACTTAATTAACTTAATTAACACTAAACCACATCTATGCTTGTGTGCTTTTAAATATGCAGGTATGCAGGTTCATTGCATGCATAGAGGAAACCATAAATCATTAAATCATCTAAATCCAATGTCAGCAGTGGAAAGAGCATTTCTAGTTATTTTATGAAACCTTAAGGCTTAATTTACCTTGATAATGGAGGCTGAACATGCCATGGTTGGTCTGTTGGAGGCTGCGATAGTGTATGTACACCTGATTGGTTGTGCTGCGAATCACCTGACCCTCTCTCATCAGGGTCTCGTTGGCTAAGAGCTCAGGTCCCAAACCTCCGTACCCCATGATCGTCAGGGACTCTTTCTTAGACAGGTTCACCTTCTTCACCTAGAGCGAAAAAGAGGGACATATTGACATGAAACCTGATCTACAGCCGTTTTTACCTGATGACATACAAGACGTGCAATGTCTTTCTATGCAAAAGTGGCACCTTTAAGGTAAACAAATGACAAACAAAAATAGAGCGAGTGCTGTGAAATGATCTTAATTTAGTTTGATATTAAAGTTAATAGTGTGTAGCTGAATGACCATAATGCTGCTGCAACATTGTTACTATTGGAATTTCAGAGTACTCCCATGTGATTACTGCTGCATTTTGTTTCTAATATGCATCTAATTATAAATGGTTTACCTTCTCAACATACACCATCCACCCTCGCACTATTCATTAGAAAGAAATTGTGACACACAGGCTTGTATATGTTTCGAAATTTGTAACTAATTTAACCGACATCTGAGATCAAGTGAAATAGAAATATTTGAGAAAAAAAATATTTTGAGCCTCATTTTTGTACTGTGTCTATATTCCTCTCATTCATTAGAGTACAGTTAAACCCTAACCCTAACCCTAACCTACATACTAAGTGCAAAGACAACTTTAAAATGGACAGTGGAAGAGTGTCATATTTGAAAAGATTAGTGTTTATGCACTCACAGGAGATAAGCACATTACCTGAATTTCAACTCCATAACCTGCGTACACAGTAATGCTGTAGGTGCATTCCAGAGGTGAGAAAGATGATGTTGATGCAGGATCTGGTGACTCCACAACATCATCCATTGCTGACAAAGTTGCATTGCATTGTACTGTGATAAGAGAGAAAGGACAGGAGGAAATTAAAAAAAAGTGTGCTGAGAAATACATCTAATGCTTTTTCTTTTTTTTTTAAAACCACTTCATAAAGGAAAACTTTAGAAAACATGTAGTTATTTATAGCAACAGCATTACTCACATTAATGAAGTTTACTGTACTCAAAAATCACAGATCGCTTTTTTTACCCACTGACATGTTCACAGCCACTCGAAAGATTTTTGCAATCAAGGCGCACCCATGGGCGGTGGTAACATATTTACATACATACAGTACAACCTTGGTACAGTGGGAAATGCAATACAATTATGAGAAATAAATGATGATTGAATGTGCTAGGGGTTATCATTAATGATGGCTATTTAAATCAGCTCTTCTGATCCCCTTAAAGCTTTGCCCTCCCCACAACTACTACTGCTGTTAATAATAATCATCCCTTTTGCTGGTTGCTATGTGTTTTTAGGCTATTATTAAGGTTGTAACACAAGTTACATTAAGCTACAAATGTTTGTGGTTAGCATGAAGTTATATGTTTGTTATGTTTTATGAATGTCATAATTTATGAATGTCATAACAAATGTAATAGCAACCTTCACTTACTACTTTAAAGGTGCCATTACTCAACTGAAGGATATTTGTGCATTTTTGGCAAGACATACAGTATTTTTATTTGATTTAATGATTTTAATATGAATGACCAGTGCGGCCTTTTATGAAGAGTGTTTCATTTCTTGATACATTTCTCTGTATTGAGAAACAGCAAAAACGGATTTCTGAGGTTATTTTGATGCAAAATACCTCCAGTGAGTGGGCTGGACCACATCCATCTTAGACTGGTCCTGCCTGCTGTCTCCATATTGGTACTATTGTTTATTGGGGATAAAAGTCTAAGCTACTGATCAATTATGGGTCAGTCAGTTCTTCTACTTCATGGAAAGATTGTGGATTAGCTCAACTAATATGAAAAACATTGAAACTTTATTTGGTTAAAAAAAAAAATTGTCCAAAATATCCACATATTATTTGCGTGAGGGTTATTTTTAGTACAGTATGTTTGATGTCACAATAATCAATCAACTACCAACTAGAGATCACATTTTTCATCCCAGACAGAAATCTGAGCCTCTTGTTAACAATCCTTATCATCACTAACTGGCAGTATGCAGTTGTCAGAAACAGTAAACCAATTAAATTGGGTAAAAATGAAAAGTAATTCCTATCAGTGAATACTGGCTGAATTGAAGCACTGTCTTGGGTGAAGCAGTGATGTGTTGGAACACCGCGCATTAAATTGCTTTATTGACGGCATGACTGACTGAAATTGCTGCTATGCTACGGCAGAATTAATCATTGACCATCACTTGTAATAGAAATGGTATGTGGAGAGGAAAGGGCTTTAAGGTCCATTTGGCTAACAATGAACAGCAACAAAAAATGTGTCAGCTAGAAAAATCAATGAGGAGAAAGCAACACAACACCTTTCACTTATATGGCAGATTTTTAAAAAAAGAAGTGCCATATACAGTAGTTACTCAGCACAGTGTTAACTGGGCATGCAGACATGTAAGAAAAACCTGGCCACTTAAAGGAAGAAACTCTACAATTGTTAAAGACAAATTGTTAAAAATTTGAGACACTTGTGTGCCATCAAGTAATTCGTTCATAGCAAAGAATGTATAGTAAGCCGTGTCCACAACATATATTCTAGTGAGCATTTCAAAGTTGAAATTCTTTTCAAAAAAAGTTACTGTGACATTTTCGGAAATATGCTCATTTGCTTTCATGCCAAGAGTTAGATGAGAAGATTGACACTACTCTCACTTCTGTGCTGTTAATGCATTATGTAGCCAGAGCTAGCAGCTGGTTAGCATTAACTTAGCATAGTGTAAAGGGCAGAAACAAAGGTTAAAAAAAAATCTGCCTATACCAGCACCTCCAAAGCTTAATGTGGAACATTTTGTGTCTTGTTGATCTAATTCTCTAATATTTTGGCCATCTGTTTCCCCCGGTTTTCAGTCTTTGTGCTAAGTTAAGCTAACTGGCTGCTGGCTGTATCTTCATATTTACTTTACAGACAAGAGAGTAGTCTCAATCTTCTCATCACACTTTTGGAAAAAAGCTAATGAGTCTTTTAGCTGAGCCACCTCCCACCTTCTCAACCACATTTCCTCAACTCTTTGTAGCCATTGTTGCTGTAATGGTAACAGTAATTCACCTGCAGCGAGTGTTACACAGGCACCCCAGTCAAAGGAAATGCTGTAGTGTCTCCCTAAAGTATGTTTCTGCCAATCATTAATACAGGCTGCCATTCTGTTTTTCACCTCTACGGGTGTCCCTATTAGAACTCTGGTCATGATGGCATTGTTGACTGACTGATTTGTCAAATTAAAACTTCTCCTCTTACAATATTAAGACAATAACAGTGGCTGTATTCATATTTATGGCTTCACCTGTTTGGTCTTTATTCAATTAATTTGTTGTTTTTATGCCCACTACTTAAGCTTAATTTGTTTGTTGTAATAAAAACTAAAAGACAGAAAGCGTATTTAGACTTTATTGTCAAGATTCTTCTGGATACAGAACTTTTAATATGACAATGTGTACGAAGGGGACACTACACTGTGACTGCACGTACAAAATTCTTGAGTCCAAGTCCCTCTTGTATGTTTCATATCTTGCTGGTTAAGAATCAGAATCTCAATAATCTGCTTCTCTTTAGCTCCATACATTTTTTATGACTGATTATTGAAGGTAGTCAATGTGATTCTTTTACTTAAAATCATAAGTAAATTTCAAGAAAGAGAAAGAGATCTATCGGAAAAGTTCATCTGTTCATGGTTGGCCACTTAGGAACAAACCATATAGATCCTGGATTCTCCAGACACTTTCATTGCCCTTTGCTGTTTTCTGGGTGTATGTGTTTCTCTAGTCACTGACGGCTTCCCTCCCACCATCTAACTTCCATACAAGACATATTCTGATACATATGGCAGTGGTCTTCTCAAAGCAGTTCAGGTCTTCTGTGTATGCACTCAATGCATTGTGCCTCCAAAAGCTTAAAGCATGAATCCTGAAATGTAGAAATACAAGACACATAGTATTCTTGCAGAAATAAGATCAGAGACATAGACAAAAATGTGTGTCTGTTCTAAACCCATATTGTAACCAAACATCTATTCCAACGTTAGCAGTGAGCTAAAAATCTAAAATCAATACTGTATACTGAATATGTTACAGAATGTGACAGGTAAACGGAAGCATTTATAGAGCAGGTAGCTATGTTGATTCCCTAGCTAGCCTAAAAAAAAATGCATTAAGTCATTAAAGACTGGTTATGTAACTGTGTTGAAATTTTCTAAAAAATATAAAGTACATCTGTTTCTGTACAAGTAACTCACATTGTAAAGCAACTTGCTATTTCATCATTAATATTTATGACATTTTTCACATTACCTTGTCTGTCAATATCTCCTTGTTATTTTGTCTTCAAAGAGAGGCAGAGGAGACAAATGACTGAAGTTGCGATGGGAACCAAAGTCATTCAGCTGGAACTTGTTGTCACTACCGGCGCCACCAAAAATTGAGAACTTCTGATGCCACAGGTTAAATTGCGAGTTATTTGTTCAAGCTTTTTTTTTCACTTTGCTCTACCATAACTTGCATCAATAAACAACCGAGACTCAGGGGAAGCCAGGTGGTGGCATGCGAGTACCTGGCATGTGCATTGTTGTTATTGTGGTCGTGGTGATCAGAGTGGTGGTTGTCTCCTCCTCTATGGGCAGCGAGGACATGGTATTCCTTGATCCTGGCTGGCTGGCAGCAGAAGAAGAACTTAAAGCTGTGGTGAGCAGCCCTGGTGATATGGCTGTCGCTGTTGACTCAGCCTGTCCAAGCCCAGGCACAGCCTGTGTTGGGTTGGTGGTAGTACCTGCAGAGTCCAAAGATTCAATTCAGTGTGTGTGTGTGTGTCATTTCTAATGAGCAGTCACATTATATGCTACTGCTGCATTACCTAAACTAATACGGCATGTGTTAGTGTACCTGTGCCGGCAGAGGCCTCTCCTAAGTATTCCTTACTCCGAAGGGCAGCATGGATCAGGTCACCCAGAGGATAAGAGTCTGGGGTTGATGTTGGTGGTGTATCAGGCTCAGCAGTCATAAAGCTCATACCTGAAATAGTCAGAACTTGTTTTTGTTTTTTGTAAGAACTAAATTAAAACAAGCCTTGTTAGCAGGACATGGCAAGAAAACTGCATAGAAAAAAACGTTTTTTAGATTTGAGATAAAACAAAACAAAACAAAACACTGCATTAGTTCATGATTGTGATGGGACAACAAATGTCCATGCCTTAGAAAACACACACACACACACATACACACACACACACACACACACACACACACACACACACACACACACACACACACACAC
>JBBPCS010000672.1:4453162-4463939 GCA_037974645.1 Hollardia meadi
TCTCTCTCACACACACACACACACACACACACACACACACACACACACACACACACACACACACACACACACAGAGTATATCTTCGATCACATCGAGTGTAAACCAATTTTCCAGACCAAATGCTCACAGAACAGAACTCATATAAAATCATAGTTGCAACATTTGGTCCACTTTGGCACAGACTTTTAGTACACTTCAGAAGAGATACACAATAGCATTGTTTACTACCCATGTATTGCTATTGATTGATAATTGACAACATTATCTGCATCTTAAATTACATTAATTCCACTGAAGTCAATATTATAACTGACAAATGTTATTAATGTCAGCAACAACAACAGCTGAAAATAAGTCAAGCCTAGATAAACAACAAAGACCAATCTTTCATAAGTGGCTAAACTCGAGCCTTTTAGACCTTAGTGTGGCAAAGAAAAAACACAATGAATTTATCACATTAAAAGGAAGAAAGATATATTAGCAGCCAAGCTAACAGTGTAGATGGAAAGCCTTATTATGTCTAAACAATAATGCCTGCTGTGATATCTTTAGCTACGTCTGCAGCTGGGTTGACCCCTTGTTCAGAGAGCAAGATCAGGACTTACATAACACCATGAAGAGTCTCTGAGGCAACTAAACCAAAGGGCTGGTGGCTCAATGGACCAGCAACCTGTACTAAATGTTCCACTAATTTCTTCCAAGTGCATGCTGGGATTGGCATCAGCTCCCTGTAAACCCCTGAAGGAGATTAAAGCAAAGAAAATGAATGAGCAGGCTGTTTAAATAAAGGACAGTCCATCATTCTCTTTAGACTGTTGGCAAACACAGCCTCATCTTTCCTTACCGTGATCTGTAACAGTTTGAAAAGCCAAAAATATATTTGGACTGTATAGGAATGACTGTATAAGAACACTCCTGTTGTTTTTATTCTGTGATTCAAGAAAAAAAATACTGCACACAAAGTCTGGTGTCACCTACAAATTTAGTTCTATTTCAAAACATCATTTTTATTTTACTGAAATACTCTGACATGATTTTACAGTGCTTGTATTAATCCCTCAATCTGTTTCTTTTTCAGAATTATTGTGTCTCACAAATTTAAAGGATGCACTGGTCAATGAACACACTGCCTTTATATATTGAGATGGGTGTCCATTCACTGAGTGGCCTTCTGTGGACTCTAGTGCTACTTTTCCTTTGGCACTGTTATCGGATGGGCTCCGACTTGCCAATCTCAGGCCACATGCACGCTGGAAAGTCAGGCTCTAGGCGGTCCATGATGTCCCGTTGTGGTGGCTGTGCTGGAACAAAGTGTAGTGCCCGATCCAAACTGTTGAGGAGTGATCAAAT
Organism: Hollardia meadi; assembly: GCA_037974645.1. NCBI lineage: Eukaryota > Metazoa > Chordata > Actinopteri > Tetraodontiformes > Triacanthodidae > Hollardia > Hollardia meadi. Next base: position 4,454,514 of record JBBPCS010000672.1, read on the forward strand.
TACCCCCTTTATTTCCATGGAAACAGAGGAGGATGAGGAGCAGGGACAGGACTACCTCGCCCCAGTGCTGAGTCATGCCTTGTTCCCAGCCCAGGCATCTGCAGAAGCCAAGAAATTGTACGCAGCACTGCAAGAGTATGCCAAGCGCTACAGTTGGGTGGGCATGGGCCGCATTCATAAGGGCCTCCGTGAGCAGGTACAAGTTTATTCCATGCAAACCATAAGTTGGTGCTTGCTTTTTGCAGTTAAGTCTTGTGCATTTCAGATCAGTTGAGTAATGCATTTCAATGGATTTTATTGTGGTCTGTTTGTTTAAAGCATACAAACTGTATGAGCTTGTGTAAATTTGTCAACACCTATTTATGTCGAAAAAAAGGTTAAATAAAGGAAATAGTTCCTCCAAATGATAGAGGAAGGAAACATTGTCAGGAATCACTTATTGATTTCTCATTGTTCTCACTATAGGTCAGACTAAATGATCACTCCGCGATACAGAAGCCTCATCTCTTCTTCCTGCCAGATGTCCCAAGTGTTCCTTTCTTCCCCCGTGATGCTCACAGACATGACATTGAGGTCTTGGAAGCCAACTACTCTGTAATCTTGGCTGAATTCAAGGCTGTTTACCAGCGGGGGATTGAATCAAAATCAGGCTGGACCTGTCTGGGGCTGAAGGTACACAATAAATTCTTTCAGGCCCATAAGAAAGGGGCAGAGCAAGAAACGCTTCTCTGCTTTGTATACAAGTTCAAATATAAAGAATATGAAAATACTGGTTATCATCAAAATAGGTTTTAAAAAAAAGTTAATTAATCACATAAATGATCCTCTTTAACTCAAAACCTCAAAAGATATAAAACAACTTACATGGAAAGTCTCCACCTGGTTGTTCTATAACTGAATGGCCAAATGTACAATATTAATCAAAAACAAGTAAGGTCTAAATCTAGGTCTTAATGTATAATTGTAGATATCGACAATTGTCACTTATCAGGTCCATCTGTGTTACTTACTTTGCATGCAGACTGATCCTTTTTAATTCGGATGTATTTGGCTGATCTGAGTCATGTAAATTGAAGGTCATTGTCTCTTTTAGGGCCAGGCAGTGTTTCCTTTGTACAGTGCAGGTGTCTGTATGGCAGGCAACTGTCGCTCCTGTCCCCGCACCTACCGGACACTTCTCTCTCTTCGTACGTTTATAAGCAGTAACTCTTTGGGATCTGCTGGATTTTGGTTGTTGGGACCAGGAGCTACGTTGGGGAGCTCATATGGACCCACCAATACACGCCTACGTTGTCATCTTGGTGAGTGAGAGAATTACATTCATTGTGGTTGGTCTGCATTTATCTGCATCTTAGACAAATCTGAAAGACACCGATCGAAAAGTGGAATTTGTTGCAATGCATGGTGCTGTATCTGCTCAAACTTTGATGAAATATGAACAAGAATATGAGGGGTGATCGATGGGTTCATGTCCTAAGGTAGAAGGAGTCAATTTTAGAAAATTTTTTGTTTATTTTCCAATAAAAGTCGCCTACATTTACACACTCTGATCAACACTGATCACTTCTTTGTCTTGGACCTCCAGAAAGTGGTCCACAGCAGTGACAACATCATCATCACTGTCAAAATGGTGCCTACTCAGCTCCTTCTTCATCTTGGGGAAGAGGTGGTAGTCTGAGGTGCCGCACCCTCCCCGAACATGTACTTGTGGACCTCCTTGGATGATAAGCCTTTGAGAAGGAGGCAGCGGATGACTGCACGAAGGCCAATGTCCATTTTCTCAGACAGTGCTGACTTGCAATTTTTAATTACCCGAAACAGAAATACCACAAGAGTTATTAACTTCAAACTGTCTGCATTGAACTGCACACACATGGAATGAGACCTGTATAACTCATCTCCTTCTTCATTAGGCCACAAACCAAAATATATAAATCAAACCTCAATTCTAACTTAGTAGTAATTAAACACATAAATTTACCCTCGAAATCTACCTGCATCTAAAGGAATAATGTTTACATAAAATTTATTGACCCCTCATCAAATGCACGATAGTCCTTGGCTGACTGTAAAGGTGATTACTTGCAACAGTGGTGAGTGGTTTGGCTGAACGTTTGCTTCATTCATATGCTAGTACCAACCAGAGTAGATGATATGTGCTAGGCACTTTGTAACAAAACATTTCAAATACATCAACATGGTTTCTGTAGAAATACTGAAGGAAATATAAGTTGTTAGTGAAGGGCTAGCATGTTATGATGCACTGTGGAACTGTTCCGGTGCAGCTAACATATGATGATATTGTTATCAGACTTTACTGCACCAAAAATGAAAGTAAAATGGGCTGGTTAAATACTAGAACATTGTGCAATGTGATACTTAGTGGGTCAGGTTTGAGGATCATTTCCCCTTAGCCCATTTTGTGTGGTGAGCCGTCTGGCTATAATCCTCTCTTTTTAAAATACAAACCGGGATAGAGTGCATGGCCTTCTTAGCTGAGGGAAAACGCAATATTTTGTCCCTGAATTTTAAAACCACTTTTGTAGGTCTGCAGACTCCACCCTCGTGTGAGCTGGTGGTGGGAGGGGAGCCTCAGTGCTGGTCAGAGGGACACTGCCTCCTTGTTGATGACTCGTTTCTTCACACTGTCTCCCACAAGGGTCGGTGAATCACACACAACTTTGAGAAACACATTTTATTGTAATTTGTGGCCATTTATTGTATTTCTCGGTGAGTGGCACATTATGGCATTTATTCATTTCAATACTGGAATTTCAGTCGAGACAAGTGGTAACATTAAATTGTGACGCTAGCATGCATACAATGCTTTTAATATTAATTTCACTCTCATTTTCACTCTTAATTGTAAACCCATGCACAACAATTGACGTTTAATGGACTCTATACTTTTTTTTTTTTTTTTTTCATGAACAGTTGAATCCCCATGGCTGTCACATTTTAACCTAAAATTGCACCTTGTTCCTATTTCTAAAGGGCCCTCAGATGCTGGACCCCGAGTCATTTTGAGTGTGGACCTCTGGCATCCAAATGTGGCTGCAGCAGAGAGACAAGCTCTGGACTTCATGTTCAGCCCTGACCTCTGAATTTTCTCCTGCACTACAGTACATGCAGGGATGCCTTACCTTAGCCCTGCTTGTTGTGGGTCATGCATCTCATTCCAGTTGATGAATCACTGTGTGAATCTGCCCTAAGAATTACATGAGCCATTAGCCACACTTTCAAGTAGTGTTTGAGTTATGGTATACACCAGGAAGTGCCACGTGAATGCTTTATTATTGATAATGTTAGACAAGGCTTCATGCTAGACAATTAGGCTGCAAAGTACGAACTGACAGCACTTGAAAGCACAATGAGAGATAACCTAAGAGGAGCAGATGTATTGCAAATCTTATCTTGACTTCATATACTATGCTAGTGAATGGTACTTGCATGTGAAACCTATCTGTCCTGATTACTGGACTTTGTTTTGAGATGCTCATGCATGCACTTGTATGCCTTCAGGATGGAAAGGCCATTAGAGTCAGCACGGGATGCTTTATTTTGAAATTTAGGCACATTACCCACGGCTCAACCAAAAAACTGTGAAAACGTAAAAATAATGTAAAATTTCTATTTATTTTTGTGTCTCCAAATGAATGCTAAACTTATATAAACTTTTGCACACTGTGGTTTTGGTTCTTTCTCTTCATACTACTATCTATATGTATGCATGTATATTTCTATCTGTAAAGCTATAAAACATTTTTTTTGTTTATTAAAATAATTGGTGTTTTACATAATATATACAGCAACACTTTTGTCAATATCTTTTGCTTGGAAACCAAATAAAAAATATATAATAAACAAGTATTGATTCAGTGTTTGATAATAATAATTAATTAACAGAGCAATAGAATAATACACAGGTATGTCCCTTTTTATTGATAGAATATGTGTGGAGAAGAACTGATTGTTTTGTTGGGCTCTCAAAATAGGTAATAAACTTGTATGCAGAACACATTTATGTATCTAATAATTAGCTATTAAAGTAATTAATAATTACCATGTTGACTTGGTTTGTTAAAAAATTAACAAATAAAATGTAAATGTGTTTATTCTCTACGAAACTCCAAAATCGACAGTAACATTGTTTGGAAAAAAACAACAATAAAACAATAGTCTATAGCATATGTATTTCTAATGAATATGTCTTTTGATTCAGACACACTAAAACATCATTTTGAAAACACATTCTGGGTCATTAAGCTCCCTTTTTTGGTTACTTTTTTCAGTCAGTAGATGAGAATTAGAGTGGTGATTTTGTCTTATCTGCCATCTGTTCATCTAAGGGTCCCATGATGAGGATTACAGAGACCAAACTAATCCACCCCGGGGAGACAGATTATTCCTGAGATTGTTTATATGTAGTTGTATATATGTTGTTTCGTGATGCATGATTTGTTGAGCACTTGTCATTTATTCTATGAGCTGTGTGGGATTGGATGGAAGCTTAACATCATTGTCAAATACACATGAAAATAATGTAACAACTCAAATATTGAGTAATGCTGTCATCAGTCAGCATTAAGGGATGACAATCAGACGACAGGAACCCCCCCCCCCCCAAATAAAACCCCTCATGTTAATTTAATCACACACATCAATGTTTTTCACTGGCAATCTTTGACAAGTAAAAACTGTGACTTGCACATTTATTTGAAAGACAAATATAGCTATTGTCACACTGGACAACTTTCATGTTGGCCTTTTGTTATGCAACAGCATTAGTGACCTTAGAGGGATTATTTTCAGTGAAAGATGCCAAAACAAAGTGGTTGGAAAATAAATACATTATCATTATTGTTGGCAGTCTGCCATTCAGAAATCATACCACTCATACTTGTTAAAATTTAAAAATTAATCTGCTTGGTATATAGTACTGTATTAATTTAGGGTTTAGTTTATTTAGTAAGATGGATGGCAACTGTTACATCCCATTAAGGGCACATATTTTAATTTGTAAAGACAAATGACAAACTTATGTTTGTATACAGCTAGTTTGCATCAGTAAATAGATTAAGGGACATCACCCCCTGGATGGGGACGATGGTGGGTGTATAAAGTACAGGACTCTGACACCATGAAACCGTGTTTCGAGTCCAGACTCTGGTCTGTGGTTAGGTTTAGGCAACGAAAGCACTTTGGATAAGGATAGAAAAACATAATTTTCTCGGTTAAATGTTCTGGAAAACAAATGGAATAGGTTGTAAGTGAATATTTTTACCAATATGTCGTTTATCAACATTTGCAACTTGCAACGTACTTTAATAACGTTTCATCATTATTTTATTAGAAAATGTATTTGTTCGACATTACATTTCCTGTATAAATATATTTGTTGTTGTAAATGATTTGTATATACCAGTAAATGTAATTTCTAGGAGACATTTTTGAATACCACTGAAATTGGTGAAATGAAATGGAAGACATTTCAAGTGCTCTCCATTGTTGGTTAAAAACAATGAGTTTATAATAAGGATGACCAGCTCACCTACTTGCTGAGGGAGATTAAAAGGGCAACGTCCAGAAACTTGTATCACACACACAAACGCACGCACGCACGCACTGAGCAAGACATTGTAAACCTTTACTTTAGTTCTCGAACACCAGCCCACAGTGCAGCACACACACACACATCAGCTGCACAATACAGGTTTGTGGCACAGACCTGCTTTCTGTACTTCGCTTAGAGACTTCAAATTTTACATATTTATTCGTTGTTCCTTTTGGTCTGGGGGATTCAGGGCAACAAACTTTGACAACAAACTGATGACAACAAACTTTTAAAAAAAACGCTGAATTCAACTCCAAAAACATTAATCACGTGGCTGTCTAGAGCTATCATTCAAATTTTAACAATTTTATACCCATAGATTTTAACAAAAAGAACAAACTTCTACACTTAAAACTTATGAGCTCCACATGATCATATATGAGGCAGATGCCACTGTAATAACAGGAAGTTACGCTAAAAGTATTCATAAGAAGTATCATCAGCATGAAATTCAATAAAAAAAATCCATCCTTTTCATTCACAGTCATCCATTCATTGTTGTCCTCATTTCTGTGACATCATTTTCACAAACTCTGTAAAGACAATGGACAAGATATTGGTTAGTTAAAGTCTTCGTTTATGTAGCAAACAGAGAAAATGCTGATAGCTAGAACTCTAAAATATATATCCATTCTGCTTTTGCAATGAATGTAAATAATAAGTAAAGTAACTACCTGGCAAATTTGACAGGTCACATTTATAAATCGCTGTATGAACACTAATCAAATAAAACTGTTGCAACAGTAGATTTTTTTCCATGGCAGACATTGTGATCTCTTATATCAGCAAAAGCACAGGTAAAACTAATAACATTAGTCATGCGTCAGACAGGGGCGTAACTATAGACTGTGCAGGCAGTTCAGTTACACTGGGGCCCATGGGATGGGGGCGTTCATGGTAAGATTGGACCATCATACAATGTGTTTAGCAGAGAACAGGAATTGCACGTGATTCAGACTGACTCATTAGAAATACATGTACTCTTTAAAGTAAAATTGAATTAAAAACAGTGTAATTTGCTATATTTGCCCTTGAAAAAGCAAACCCATCTCTGCTGGTTGCTACCAGGTCAATAGCCAGCCTTTCAGTTATTTTGGTACAATAGCTAATAGCCTGGTAGATGGTATATTGGCTTTTCCTAGCAGTGAGTGTGTACATGTGTGTGCTTCATAATTAGCGACATAACTAACTTGACATTTAGACAGCTGAAGTTAATATAAATCTCACCCTCAAAGTCAACTGTTCCATCTCCATTGTTGTCTGCTTCTTTGACCACTTCCTCAATTTCATTTTTGCTGGTTTTTTCTCCTAATAACTTGATCATGGCATGTCTCAGCTCTTCAGATGTGATGGACCCATCACCATCTATATCAAACTGCAGGAGAAGTGGGGGTGGGGGATTTAAAACTTTGCAAAGCTTTAAGGCGTTTTGGATTCATATTGCAATCATAATTTGCCAGATCTCAGCTTTTACAGTATGTTCATCAAATATCCACTGTGGGGTGCCAAAGACCAAAAAGAGAGAATAGGTATGTCAAGCTCACCTCTTTAAATGCATCTTTAAGTTCCTTTAACCCAATCATCCCAGCAGTTTCAGCCAGAAGCTTGGGAGTCATTAGTTCCACGAAATCTTCAAAGTCCACCCGTCCCCCCACTATGATAAGACAAATGATTCAACTATAAGCAGGTAGTAGTCAGAAACACGACTTAAACAAAGTCAGTGCTACAACACCAATTTTGAAAACCCCCAAAATGTTCTGTCTTGGTTTTGGCTTTCTGTTGAAGAAATTCTTTGGCATTTATTGATGCTCTGCTGCAAATTTTGATAAAATTTAGATCATACAAGCACACTTATGCCACTCTCTCTGGCCATTTATCTTCCTCATTTTAAATTACTGACTTTATTCAAAATCTAAGAAATGCTCACAACACTCTGTGTTCGGTGAGGTTTCATCAGTGGCCATTAGATTGGTTCACATTCATCAGATGTCATTGGATTCGTCAGATGTGATGTATAATATGATAACTAGACATCATGAATCACTGACATATGAAGCCAACAGACACATGTTCCACCAATGGAGGCTACTTTCAAGATAGAACTATGCAAATATACTCTGTGTCTCCAGAGACGTGCCTAACAGACACATTTCCTATAAGTTTCAAAATGATAAATCATCCTTGACGATGTTTTGCATTATATTTTGAAACATTTTGGAACATTTGTTCTGGCCAAATCAATAAATGAAAACAAGTGTTAAATGAACTTTTTCAAATCCTCCAAAACAAAAATGAAATCCAAAAATGATTTTGTATTTTATATTTTCCTATTGGCCTCTATGTACCAGTACTAATGCACTGGTAAGAAAAGGTGAAATACCTTAATTACAAAATTGGATTATATATATGTGTTAATATGAGTGTTAGTAATTAATGGAGTTTTGCTTCAACCTCATAGGACATCACTCACAATTCATGTTGATGTTCTGGCTCAGTTCTATGAGCTCCATTTCAGTTGGCATGTAACCCATGGTCCTCATCAGGTTCCCCAGGTCTTTACAGGTTATGAAACCATCCTTGTCTTTATCAAACTCTACAAAAGCTTCACGCAGCTCTGCAGAGCATACAGACACAAAATTGAGAAGGGAATGTGACTAAAATGAAATTCAGCAGTCTAACAAGTATATCTGAAAGCATAAAAACAGCAGTTACCTTCAATTTCGTCGTGTGTAAGAGCTCTCATCTGTACAATAATAATGACATGAATACATATGTTAAAAGTACATTTTCTATAGAGTAGTTTACCACGAAATGACATAACTTTTGTTCTAATAACTAACACCTCAGTTATCCACATTGTGTTCTTCTGCTAGGCAATGACCTTGTAGGTAATTTATAGCTGAAGCTCCATAAAGTCCATATATAAATATATAAATACGTAATGCAGATGAAAAATTAAATCATGTGGAATAAGTACCTGTTAAACACACTAAGTGATCTAAGTCAATAAGATTTTAAGGTACTTGTAAGTATGCACACAAATTTGAATTGCTCCTTTTTACAAGAACTAGATTGTTTTTAAAACAGGAAATTAGTGTTTAAAGGTGGGAAAACTGTCACTCAAGCATGAATGAAATGAAAATGAAATGCCATGTGTCATTACATTTTCTGTGTGATTTCAGACTATTTTATGTGAGGACTTTTACAGATTCTTTTTTTTTTTACCAGTTCCAAATCATTTTTTTTTTTTTTTTAACATCCTGGTAAAAATGCTCTCAAATCTTAACATTTGTGGATTTTCACTGTAACTCCTGACATTAAGCAGTTTATTGTTTTGCATGAGTAGTTCATGTTTGTGCCCCTGTAACATTGTTGTGCATGTGAACCTATAATACATAATTTCCTACATAAGTGAAAAAAACTATTTACTTACATATTTAACATATTGGCTTGAACCTATGTTTTAAATGCATTTGGAATCTATAGAGATCATTATTTTTTTCCATATTGTGAAATAAATCACAATATGAAAAAAATCATACCATATAAATCAGCCTAATAATGTGCAGAAATACATATTGTATATCTGTACATTATGTGAAGAGTTGGCAATAATAGTCACACATTTCTGTTTGTGATCTTCTATCTGCACATACTTTATGAACGCAAGTGATGAGAGCAGAATGCAACTTATATACATATGTTTTGTATTTATGTATTTTATTTCATATTTATATTATTTGGATATAAAATACTGAGGTTTAAATGTTGCCTATTCATTTAAAATCGGCACATGAAAATGACTTAATGCC
>JBBPCS010000672.1:4476227-4489497 GCA_037974645.1 Hollardia meadi
CCTACTCTACATGTTAAGTGTCATGAGATAACTTTGTTGTGAATTGGCGCTATATAAATAAAATTTGATTTGATTTAGATGTTTGCTATAGCGCCACCATCAGAACTATCTGCACACAACGTCAGCTGAGGAAGTTTGGCATAGGACAGGGCCTGTGTGCAACTTTGTAACATTTTTACGCACAGGAAGGCAGATTTCCCCCGGAAGAGGAGCAGGAGGACGATAACAACAACAACAAAATAAGTTACAGACATGTCTGGTGGATAATTTGTTTGTATGATACTCTCTGCAGGTACTTCAGTGTATATATCGCGAGCCCAGCTAATGAACTGTCATGTGAGCGCAGGGACCAGACACAAGGTGCTGCTGAGGAGGCTGCTGGCTGCCTTCTTTGACAGGTTTGTTCCTTCTGTCTGCGTGAGTCTGGGTCTATTTCTGCAAGTGTTTCATGTGAAGTTAGCAAAAGCTTCGATTTGATATAGAAATTAACATATTTTTTATCTGCTTGCATTAAAGCAATATAACAAATTTTTTTTTTTTTTTGTTCTCCTCTGCTCTGTGCAACTCTTTCTTGTTTGAATGTATCAGGAACACTCTGGCCAACAGTTGTGGAACAGGCATCCGCTCGTCCACCAATGACCCGAGCCGCAAGCCCCTGGACAACAGAGTTCTACATGCGGTCAAATGTGAGCATAAGCATGCAGACAATGTAGTAGTGATGACAGATAGAGGGGAAAGTACATGCAATCATTTGTATGTAAACACATTGTACGTACATAATGTGCAACATGTTGCGGAATATAATGATTGGCTGTTAAATGTCATTTAACAGTGAAACATGTCCGGGTTAAAGCTACTTTTGAATGAAAGTGCAAATGGGAGATTATTTGCTACCTTGTGCACCCTATGATTAACATTAGGTAATAACACACAGTGACCACTAGATGTCACCATTCACCCTGAAACTAAATAAATTGGTGTGTGTGTGTGTGTGTGGAAACAGTTTGTGCTTCCTTTGTGAAGATGAATATTGATGATGAGTGTTGATGATGATTGAGTTTAGGCAACAGGATGCATTTTAAAGAGTTCAGCAGGAGTCCTGCAAATGTTTTCTGTTCTTTTAAATGTGTTCTCTTCATCCTAACACGGGGAGATTGTCATACTTGCCAGCATCAACTGAAGAATGTAAGGCATTTTTCTGAGGAGGCCGATTTTAGCGCTTTTTTGATTTCATTCATATGGTTCAGGGTTTTACATGTACAGTAAAATCTTGGGGAGTAATCCCAAATTGACAAGACGCAATGAACTTTTATACTTCTGACAACATTTAACAAAGTATGGAATTAATGAGCACCATTACTCATCAAGTAATCTGTATTCCACTTGTGAATATAATACTTCCCGTGACCACTGTTTTTCTTATATAGGGTTCTGTCTGCTTCATGACACCAGTTCAAGTCGTAGTTGTAGTTCACAGCATAACATGCAATCAGCCTAACCGTTCCGCTTTCCCTCTTTCCACGTCAGATTATTGCCAGAACTTTGCCACCAACTTCAAAGAGAGCGAGATGAACGCCATCGCAGCCGACATGTGCACCAATGCCCGGCGCGTGGTCCGTAAGAGCTGGATCCCCAAGCTGAAGCTACTGATGGCTGAGAGTGACGCCTACAACACTTTCCTTCCTGACGGCGTCAAGATGGAGGATGACACCCTGGGGGTGGAGCCGAACTTCGACCCCGCCTCCCTGGAGGCCAGCGGCGGCGCTGGCATGGAGTCAGGTGGTTCCTCAGGTGAATCGCTACCGGGTGTGGGCGGGGATGGAGGACAGTTATTTTGAACATTGTGTCCGGGGGAAGGTTGAAATTTGGTGGCACGCATACCAGTATTCCCCAGTTCTGCTTGCCTCTTCACTCTCTGGCCCACGCTGATCTCTCACATTTGACTGTCTCTACTACACTGCTAGGGTCAACAGTTGTTACCCTGATGTAACCAGGACATGAAACCTTAAATTTTTGCTTAGTGGAGTTAGTTAAGAAAAGGGAGAGAGTAAGAGGATGTGAAGTTTTTTTGCCTAACTGCCCTCTACCTCCCCTTGTCTTTTTAAGGTGTGTAAGTGCATCCACTGTTGCATATTAAATACATTCCCTGAAATGCAGGTGGTGGGGGTGGGGGGTGGGGTTCCAGTGCAGCCAGGAAGGGATGGCTGGATGGACAGGCTAGGAGTAGAGGTAGCGAGTATATTGAATGTAAGTGTCAGTGGCATTTTTTATCTATGCAAGCCTGACAACTTGTGTTCCAGCCTCGGAAAAGGAACGAAATTTGAAATGGATAAAGTAATTAAACGCGTTAACACTACCTGTTCTTCCCCCTCCCCTCGCACCTTCCACTCATCACCCTGCAAGTATTCGTCAACCCACATCACGTTTTCTTGAGACCGGAGAATCTCACCTGAGTGTTTCACTGTGCCGTGTCTTACAGAAATGTATCTCATCTTTTTGAAATGTTAGCATGTTTCTGTCTATAAACCGAAAAGTGATCCAGAGAGAGGGGGAAAGCTTTTCACTGAGATGACTGTAAAGAAGATTTAAGGGCAACAGGTAATCAAAGACGGTCATATTTTTAGAGGATAAACTATATTTATAAATACAAGTGCCCATGCCTCGAGTGGTGTGAGCAAAAGAGAGTAAGAGGGATTGTTTTAAAATCTCGATCATCGTGTTTTATTGAAAGAGGTCCTGTCAAATAAGGAAAAGTGCTATTTTTGCAGAAAAAGGAGTATAATAAAGCAGTCTTATCATAGGACTCTTAGTCATTTATTTTTATCTTTGTTTGACAGTGCAGAGTGATGGAATGAGCAGTTGAACTGCTAAATTTGAAGCATTTCATCTTCTGCTCAAACTTAAAAGGAATATTAAGACTGATTCAGCTGGCTTGACTGTTGTCTATGATGACCATTTCTTGTTAGGATGTGAATCTGCGGCGTCTGCCTCCTTCGATAAAGCATCGGCCCACAATTCTGAAGATGACTTGCAGAAATATAAAGGTTATATTTGTCTGACAGCTCAGCTAATTTCTTCTTTCTACTGAAATTATTGTAAAAGGAAAAAAAAAAACTGCTGACGTTTTTGTGCAAATGCAAAAGTCACAGGAAATAATTGTGGAATATTGGAATGTGCCTTTCTAATAGAAATCAATAAGCAGAAGCCTGGTGGGTACGGTGATGTGATGGAGAGGCAATATTGCTTGAAGCAAATAGGTTTTCTGGTACTATCCGTGTGTGTGTGTGAAAGAGGTCTTTGGTGAAGAAGCGGTCTGTATTGTGTGACTGTGTCTTTTGGTCTGTAGCTTATTCATGTACCTAATGCACCACCTCTTTGATTTTGCACCTTCCATGAGAGGTAGAGTGGATGTTTCTGCACCTTAATGAGAAGAACCAGTGGTTCACGCACCTTTTTTTTTTTGAGAAATATTGTGTAGCAACTGAACCCCTGTAGGTGGAATTTGACGTTTTTGTTTTTTTCCCACGACTGCCTGTTTCTTGTTTAAAAAGTGGCACAAACTCCTACTTTGAATAATTAAGAAGACTGTTAAGTTGTGTTAATTCCCAAGTGTTCTTCCTTTCTGTTGCTGGATGCATCTGATTATGAAATGTCAACAACTTACCTTTTTTTTATGTGAAAGTTTGTGTTTGCTAGAAGCTTTTTGCATGTTGACCTGTCGATCACAGGCCAGTACAGGGGATTCATTATTCCTGTTGCGGGTGGTCTGGAAGTGTTCTTAACCAGTACTGCTCTCACAGATAACTGATTACTTTGTCCTTCTGGAAAGGTCCTATTTTTTTCTGAAGACAGGTACGGCATAAAAACATATAGAGTTAAATGCTTCTTTTTCAAGGCAGTTGAGCCAATCTTATTGAAAAAAAATAAAATAACTTGACGTATAAAAGCTATAGCTCAACCTATTTTCATTACTGATTAAAATTATATGGATAAGTTTACTTAAATGGTATATGGACAGAACAAGAATGCAGTACCTTGTAAGTATTCCGTTATAAGGGTATTGACAACAAAACCTCAGTTCGCTTTGCATTTGACTTCAAATGCCACATGATCACTCCCCCACTTACCTCTCCAGTATCTTTGAATACTGCTGTGCTTCCTGTCCTTCATGCAGCTGGTGCCATGTGTCACCTCCACAAGTTAATTCATGCGTTTCCGAGGCAAAGCGGCGGTTTTAGGTAGTTTAATTTGCTTAGAGGCTTTTAACTGAGCCAAGTTTACACAGGTTTCCCCCAAACCTTTCTTAATTATGATAATACTTAAGTTGGCCTCTGCCACATTTATTACCATAATCCCTTAAATAGTTTATCATATGATAATATACAGAAAACCTGTTCATTTTAGAGATGAAATATATCAAACGCAAGGTTTTCAAGTCTGTCAAAATAAATTGTATAATACCAGATTCCTGGATAACTGCTTTTTTGTACAGAGATAAAGGACCAAGAGATATGTGCTCAAGTCCAATCACTAGGACCTCTGGATTTAATGAAGGGAGTTTGGGGACATTTAATCTAACAATGAAATAAGTTCTATGAAAAATGTAGTAATTAATACCTGATTTAGTGTGGTGTCTCCTAAATCTGTCTGTGTTCCTGCCTAAAGAAATAAAACAGGTATGACAATAGCCACAATTACTGTTTAGATGTCTGAATTTAGTTCCACTATTAAAGGACTGTTATTGATTGTGCCCTTCACAGAGGTGTTAGTGAATTGAGAGTATAATAACCAGTGACACTCTTAGAAACACAATGAGTCTCCCAGAGAAAACAAAAACAACAACAACAAGGCCTTAAATGAGTTTCTAGAGTTAACCATGTTAAATAGTGGCCCACTGAATGACTTGTACTCCATTCTATCTCACTTGCTAGAGCTGAAATGTCACCAGTGAATCTGCATTGATCCTAAGGAAGCCACGTTAGTCTACTTTCACAACACAGAAACGTCCACACTGCAGCATTGACCCAGTCAGAATATCCTGCTGTCCATGTGCCTGGCTTAGAGACACTGGTGTAGGGCCTGTGCTGCGATCGATCGAACAAGTGAATTAGAAGTGACTGCGGTCACAGTATACGTCAGGGCCAACTCTGGTAAATGTTCAAAAAGTCCTTCGCTCACAACCTACTTGCACAGAGCTTTTTGTGCAATAGGTGTTTGAGTGTGGTTGTGTTTTTCTTTTGAGAGACAGCAAGTTTCAATACTTTTTTTTTTTTCCTTCTCAGTGTGTTCTGAGCAAATTGTAATATCTGTACCTTTAAACGTGCGTGTTTACACTTCACAAAACATGTAGACCTACACACTTGAATGGATAAGGTGTGGCACGGCATGGGGAACCTTTTGTCACTAAACAGTACATATATAAATATGATTATACACATGTATAGATAAATCCTGTATATTATATATAGTCGCACACATAGAGCTCAGATTGTTTGTTGTGCACTCGCAGCATGAGGTATATATTTACCCAGAAACGGCGCTTCTTCACAACCTGTTTAGTAATGAGTCTGCCCATGTCTTTGCCCCTGCTCCTTACTCTCTATAACCCTGTAGTGGACATCCTGTACTGCTCATCCTATTCTTTCTGTGTTCCAAGTGCCAATAACTTTGTGAAAGCCCTGTAACTGTGACCCAACATTATCAATTGCACATTAACGACTGTAAAATAAATACAAATCATAGAAAAAACATGTCAAAATGGATTCAAAAATGAACATCTTAATAAAAGATTTGTAACAACTTCTCTTTGACTGCCTTTTTCTTTTCTTTTTTTTTTTGCTTGTTTTTAATACAAACATTTGGCTTACATGTGAACTCCTAAAACTGCACCTTCATGGCTCCTACTCATTGAGGTACTTTCCATTTATAGAAAAGTGTTTCCTAGTGATTCTTGGTTGATTTACTGAAACCAGAATTTGATTAAGAAATGGGGAAAAAATGACAATTGCCAAGAAAATAAACATGAGCATTCCTTCTTTAGTTTAGGTTCATTTATATGCTCAAAATTAATTTACAGCAATGTGTAAATTAAGAAGTCAGTCAGTCGGTATATTTCTGTGGAGAAATGCTTTTCACCATGAAATGTGAGTAAACAATCTACATAAACCTACAAAACTTCAGGCATGCATGTCCTTTCTTGAATGTTCCTCTTCATGCACACTTCAGTAATTACACCTGCAGCCTGCCACATATGTTTGGCTATCGTTTCACTTTCAGACTTACTATACAGTACCTCACCTAGTTGTAAAGAAAGCTGCCTCGTGACCATTATTCATTATATTCTACTCTGAACACTTGAACACAAAATATAAAACGTTGGGCTCAAAAATACACATTATATATCTAAAGCTACCTTTTCACAAAGTGAAGACCTGTAATAAAAAAATTAAAACATCAAAACAGTAATTTCCCTCTAACTTTGGCACCAAGAAAATTGAGTCTATTTTAATGGCTTAAATCATGGACAGGCTTGGTCCAGTTTACTGATGGTGGTTCAGCTGAAGAACTTGGAAATACTTCATGTCAAAAATTCAGTCTAAGAATTCAAATATCCACATTATTTCTGATGCAATTGTGACTAGATCAACACATTCAGAATGGTGTGCTGTGATGTTTTAAATATGGACGCTGTAAACCATTTGCACTGTCTTCCTTTTGTTTGCATGGCCTTCTTAAACCTTCACTTTGTCTCAAAAGAAGACACCAAATGCCCAAAGCGGAATACATTTTTTTTAAAATCCCATCGTTCGTACACCACCCAGTGTTGAAAGGCTGACAGGACAACTGTACAGCTCACTGAAATATTCACTATTTTGCCAGAATGATGCGTTAGCACAGTAATAAACTGTGCTCTAACCAATGAAGACGGTGTGCTTTTAAACCTGCATTAATCCATATTTTTACATCACCATTGGACCAATTAACTATGAAATGGCTAAAGGTTTGTTCATAGTGCCACAATTGATTCTATGGTGCTTTATTGCCTCCGTATGTATTTTTATTTCTACTTCTTGCACATTTAATTTATGGTTAAGTCTGAGCTCTACTGCTGCACTATTAAGATCAACTACTTTGACTCAATGTACAGTGTACCCAATAACAAGTGGCAGGGAGATAAATTAGCATATAGCTGGTGAAGAAAATCAAACATTTAAAGGAGCAATTTGTAAGATGTTGAGTCTCGTTCCCAGTTCGTCAAATACCGACGCTTATGGTTGGTGGACGGCCCGACCCACAAATCTTACACGTTACACCTACAATGGGTGTAAGAACCAAATCTTTTTCATGAGTGGGTGGATAATAAAAGCTAATAGGTATTTTGTCAGTGGCTCGAAAACTACATTGAGATGTAATGGCCATGTATCTGCCTGCTTGTTGTGATGTTTATTGTAGAAAAATGTTGATTGTTATCTGTTTAAAGACCCCCTCCACTAAAAAATGTTTTTTTTCTTACATTTAACCGCCCTAAAATGTCTGAAAAGACTATACTGACTTGTATCTGTCCAAAGTTTGTCACGAGAGAAGTGTTTTCACATTCCTCTGATGGAGGGGAGATGTCTTTAAGGCATAATATCTTTATATCAGGAGGAATTTACTTGCCCAATGTAGTAGTTACCAGATGCGGGACACAGGCATCTCAGCAATACTGCCTGGCATATAGGAAACACATGATGATGCACAAACATATTCCTGATTCAGATTGAATCAATAAAATGATTAACTCATGCCAGCCAAAGACGTAAAAAGAGAGGTTAAAAAGTAAGTGTTACAATGCTCCAGGCTGTGGAGCATTGTATCATAGCTACAGGCAAGTGTTATGTATTATTGTCATGAATGCATCATAGTTCTTTTTTTTTTAAATAAACCTATGATTATTGTAGCTCATTAATGGGCTCCAGTCTCCACTATTCAGCTTCAATTCCATAATGTAACCACAGGAGGGCACTCTTCAATTTATTGCTGAACTGAAATGTTGTTAAAGCACTTGCACGTTAACCAAAGTTCCCCTCCACCTATTGGTGTTTTGAAATCTACCCATGAACTGCGTTGCCTTTAAAAAAACTTCTGTAGGAGGGTAAGAGGAAATGTTTGTTTCCCAGTATTGTTGACAATCACAAATCCAGACAGTATATTTAAGAGAGGCAATGGATCAACTAAAATTAAGGTATTAACTGCTGTTAATTATTTGTCATTGCCACAAAGGAATTTCCTTTTGTTTTTTGTTTTTTTTTAACTTCCTTTCACATGGCCACCTACTGATTTTGATGCATTCCTACCACAATTGGACAAGTATATTTTTTCAGTCATTTACAGCATGCCAGTCATTTATTGCACGCCACAGATTCCTCTGGAAGTACAGGGCAGTTTGGGAAAAAATGGTCTCTCTTTTTCTGTTCCTCTCTAAGAAGATCTGTAACACACTTTCAAAACGGTGTTCAAGAGTGAAATGTATAGTTTTAAGTTGTCATATATTAAATGTATCCAGTTGTAGCCGTCAATGGAGTATGACAGCACTATGCAGTTTTTTGATCGTGATACATCCAAGAATGGATTCCTTTGTCCAAATATGGGCTGAGGGAAGTAGAAAGCCCTGACGCAATCCTCACTACTGTTACTTTAAATGGCTTCAGGAAACAAGGGCTCCCACTCACGTCATGGGTTTTCCTCTTCATGTGCCACAACAGCAGGATGTGCTTAATATGGGCATTTGTCTGCTAACCTCCACCCCGCTTTTCTTTTTTCTTTCATGAGGAAGCAACACACTGGGGGGATGGGTGAGACTGGAGCTCAGGGACTGTTCAAAGGCTGTCCTGACTGTTCCACATAACTAGAGCAGAGCATGGTATTCATCCAAAGACTAAATATAGACACAAATATCTTTCACCGATTAGACTTTTCCTGCTGCAGGTTTTGCTTATCAGACAAATACACGATTGTCAAATTAAAATGTATTGTTCATTTTGAAATCTGACATTATACCTTCCAAATTGCCTAAAATGTTTCTTTTTTCACTATACGGGTTAACTTACAAGTCAGGTCCTTAGCATATCTGATGGCTCACACCTAACAGAGAGTTCAGGGCTCTTTAAATGAAGTTTGAACATTTGAAGGCATTGTAGCGATACAGCATGTTAACAAAACAAATGACGCTCATGTGACAGGCTCATTCAGTCTGACCCCATTTAAAGCTGGGCCCAGAATTTGAATGTAAAAAGCGCACACAGTAGCCTGAACCTTAAATGAATATTTTGGCTAATCTGTGATGGAACACCAGATAGGTGGGCGAGATGTGACGAATCAAAACTTAATGGCAAACCTGAGCAAATGCAACTTAAATGTCAGCTTTAATAGCCAAAGTCAGAATCATTAGTCTGCAAACACTGCAAGGCCAGATCTGTGTGTGGCTTAGCTTTGGAAAACTAATAAGGGGAACTGCTAGTCCAAAGTCCAAACTCCAAAGCTACGTGCATGTGGTAACCTGTTTATGCAACGTGTAGCAAAATGCCTAAAAACTAAGAGGATTAATTTTACAGGCAGATTGAAATTATTCAAGAAGGGATTAGCTGAGAAAATAAGAGATAAATCACAAATCGCCAGAATACATGGTTTTTGGGTAAGCTCAAAAATGTCTCTTGGAGCTGCTGTGACCTGTTGCCAGGCTTAGTTGTAGGAATGATAGAATACAAGCCCATTTCCTAAAATGCCAGTGTTCCTATTATTATTACTATTTATTTTTTTTACGCTTGTTTTGTATAGATGGTCACATCACCAGATAGGTGACTGTTTTCTCCACAAACCTACGCTTTGTCTTAAAGAGATATATATTCATATCCTGATACCAGCAAATGAAAGTAGCCACAGCTGCTTCACCAGTTGCTGCAGGGCTGCTTGAGATAGCAGAACGGGGCGGGGCTCTTTCGTATTCATGACGCGGAGTGAGTGACGTCAACGAGGTGATAAGTATTTGTCCTGCACCCACTCCGGTCTGAACTGTGCCTGTGTGTAAAGTCAGAGGGTAGTGACTGAATCCACATACCTTACCCCTGGTTGTTTTGTCCTGTTCTACTTTCAAAACAAGCTGTGATATGGAGGTCAGCGCTGAGGCCAAGAGGATCATGGTCGTGGCTCTAGGGAAACTGTACAGCTCACGCTCCCAGCGAGGGGGTCTCCGTCTTCACCGGAGCCTCCTCTTGACTCTGGTGATGAAATCCGCCCGGGACATGTACCATGCGGCCCAGGCGACGGCAGAAGGTGTTGCGTCAGGATGGGAACACCAACACTCCACGGCTGAGACCGAGATAACCACAGAGCCTGATGGAGCTCGTCTGGAGCCCCAGGGTTCCTCTTCGCCTGCCACCACGACGCCTCGGACTTCACCCCGAGAGGAGGTCGCAGGTTCCCCCACAGAGCTGCGCTACGACGCACAAGCGCGCACCGGCGCAGAAAACAAGGAGAATCTGTGCCCGAACAGCCGCGCGCAACACTCGAGGAAAAGACGGGGCAAAGCGGCCGTGGAGCCGGACTTTCTGCCGTGTAAAAAGGCAAAACTTGAGCAGGAAAACTGCGCTCAACAGCTCATTGTGAGTTCCGTTTTGATGGACTATGTGAACTGCGGCAGTGAACTAGGAAAACCCCCAACCCCCATGCCTCTGCAGAGAGCCATTGCAGCGTGTTGAAACCCTGAGCTGATTAAAGGCATTGAAGTTCTCGACACGGCCTGGGAGCCTGAACGCGGGCCTGTTCCAGGATCTTTTGGGATTAACGCCTCAGAAGTCCTAAAGCAGGGCTCCGAACAAGCCGGGGCATGTTAACAGGAGTCACGGACGCAGCCCTGTTAGTGTGTAGCAGTCTCTGTGACTTTTGGCCTAATTATTGGCCTCGGCTCACTACATGGACTGACTTCAGCTGGTCAAAGGCGGAACTGAAGGATCTGGTTCGTCTGGATTGGGGCCTTGACCTGCTTTTGCGAACATTTTACACAAGTGTGTTCAGGAGACAGCTTGTTGATCAAATGTAACGTAGTATGTTTGTGTCTAGTGCTGAGTTAAGCTTGGAAATGTGTTGATGATCAACTAAAACTACCTCAGTATTTATTAAACATTTTTTGTAATTAAATTGGAGTGATGTGTTATTTATGACCGCAACTATACTATGTGTCCAAGAGAAACGGAAGCATGGTAGTAATGGGGGGTGGGGGGTGGATGTGTAAAATCTTAGTCATGATGTATATTTTTTTTAATGGTGGTGCAAGAAAGTCCCTGTGAAAGTGGTATGTGGGTGTGTGACAGGAAACTGGTTTGGGCGTGAAGAAGATCGCCTCCTTCCCCCACAACTTCACAACCCCCTACACTTATTTGCGTAACAAAAGCAGCGAACAGTTCAGGAGATTGTAGTAAAGGGGAGGGGGGCGTAACTGGGAACAATCACGATACACTAAGTGTTATTCTGTGACAAGAATATGATGTAATGCCAAAAGTATTGTGGTTCAGGCCCAGGTGACAATGGTAAGATAAGTGGATAGAGTGGAGCTAACAAATGATAGCGTGTATAATGATCCAATAATAATCTGTACCATAGACTGAGTAAAGAAAATGGAGTTTACAGAACGCTATATTACCCCTTGATCCACCTGTATCTGAAGGTTGGTTTTTTTGGTTGTTTTTGTTTTAACTATCAGTAATCTATCATAAAATAAAATGGTGCTTTTATTTACTTTTATATAAAAGCAGATTTTACGTTTCGGAATGTGATGCCCCTAAAACTGTGGAGGTGGTGCAACAGGGGATTCACCCGAGTCGGAAGGGGGTGGGGGTTAACCCAGGAGAACAGAAGAAAGAATGTGGGGGGAAGTGCCTGTGTGAGCCCCCATGAGGCCCCGACTGTGCTGCTTTTTCTTCCGGCTGAAGCCAGAGCACCCTGTCGTGTTTACACAGGGCTGCCGGAACCGTCTGGACAAGCCTGTGAAAATACACACCTCATACACGCCGTGCAAACACACACACACGTTCGCCTTGTCGTGTCTCTTCTGATCACTCCAACACTTTCGGTACTCTCTCTCTCTCTTCCCCCTTTGCGTGAATGAATGCTGACACATCCATGTCTTCTGCATGACTACGCATCAAGATGTCATTCTTTCTAGGCTCTTGTATTTTTAAAACAATTCAAGCATTACAGAAATAGAGCTTAAAAAAACCTCCAAACATTGCAATGCATGAGCTGAATTCACTCTGAGCTACTGGTCACTGTCCCTTATTAGTCCATTAGGTTTGTTAACCTAAAGCTGCACAATTTAGGATAATATGTTCACACTAACAGTGTGGATCAAATGTTTAATGTGAAAGGTGTTGCTCATGGTGACCACGCAGGAAATTACTCAACTCAAATTCCTCTCAGGTCTGCAGAGGGTTTCACCATCTTACAGCTCACTGTTTTGGGTTTTATAGCGTTCAAATATACTGTTTAGTCTCACCACTCATATCAACCCTGTTTCCAGCAGGCGGACAGACAAAGGAAGTGACAAGTTAGTGAACATAGTGGAGGATTTCTCAGCTATGGGGCCAGATATTTCTATGAGGAGCTGGCGAAACAGAGCTTAAAAGAGAGTGAACATTGGGTGGACAGAAACACGACTCCAAGTGAATGATAATGCTGCTCTGTGGCTGCTGGATGTGTAGTCAACTGTTTACAATACCATAAAGACTTCAAAAGATGATAAGCTCGTTGTACTGCCCCCAAGTGGCAAATGAGTGGCCAAGGAGCACTTTTCTTGTGTGTGAGCCCTTGTCTTGTTTGTCTTACACAGGTGGCAGTAATGCAAGAAACACACAGCAATGCACCAGCAAATATAGAGAAACTGCAAGCTAGTGGATATAAACAATGCACATCTGAAAAAACAGGGCACCTTTAAGCCAAGAAAGGAACCATACACACTAACAACACACACCATACACCTATATACCTTACTGTTAAAAAGAGCAGAGCAATAATGCGGACAAGAAATGACGCCAAGCGGTGTGCATTCTCTCTGGATTTTATTCTTTAGGAAGAGTTCTGTTTGGAATTACAAAATGCACTGGTAGAAATAGCAGTGAGACAGGTTGAGAGTGAGACAGATAAGAGTGTGAGAGAGACAGATTTAGAGAGAGAGAGAGAGAGAGAGAGAGAGAGAGAGAGAGAGAGAGAGAGAGAGAGAGAGAGAGAGAGAGAGAGA
>JBBPCS010000672.1:4498860-4532760 GCA_037974645.1 Hollardia meadi
CACACACACACACACACACACACACACACACACACACACACACACACACACACACACACACACACACACATACAATTACAATAGGACAACAGAGTGACAGAAACAGTGTGAATTTCAGGGCACAGAGGACAGTGAGAGCACAGAAAAACAGCAGAGCACACCCATACACAACAAACACCCACACCCACACAGACACACACACAAACACCCACACACACACACACAATGTCATGCTAGTTCCATTCCTGGTTGTAAAAACCCCTCCAAAAAGGCCCACAACATTCAAAAAGAGTTCAGCACAGGCAAATCCTTAGATAGGAAGGAAGAGACAGTTTAGTACAAAAACAACAATAAAAGATAAAAATAAACAAGAGTCTTGACAAAAGAAGAGGAAATAATGGGAGGCAGAGAAGTGTGTAAACTTTATGTGTATGTGTTTGTATTTACATTTGTATTTATAAGTATGTTGTGTGCATATGACAACCAGAGCACTCATTGGGATATGAAACAATATAAAATTGGATGAGTGTGTTCGATGGAAACAGGGACAACCACGGTTAAAAACCTCCATGCAGGTGGAAGGATGAGAGGAAGAGCAGAAGACAATGGGAGAAGAAGAGAAAAGGAGCAGAAGGCCCGACTTTGCCTTGCTATGGTCCTTTTCAAGTTCAGCATTTCAGTAGAACATTTCCAGGTTGATCGGATATCTTGTTTACTATTCTGTTGGCTAAAGAACGTACCTACAAAAATGTTTGCCCAGTGACATACCAGTGATAGTATGCTTTTGTCATTATGGCCTCCATAAATTCCCTCCAACATAGATTCGAGTAACCATAGCAATACATTTTTAAACAAGTCAGACCTTTGCAAATATGATCCTTTTTAAACAAAAGGAGATGAGGAACAAAGAAAATGGGGGAAATAGAAAGAGAGTGGAAAGATGAGAATGCTGCTCACTTGGTTGTCGCCTGGGAGGCGGGGCATGGAAGCGGCCCTGCCATGGCCTTCCATTGGTGGAAAGTGCTCAGTATCCGAGTAACCATCCTGCCCCATCTCTCTCATCTCTACCGTCTGTAAACATAGCAGGAGAGCAGGAGATGGTGTAACGGCTGCCATGAAAACTGATAGGAGGTAGGGGGATAGGTGGGAATGTTTGTTATCCAAAGAGAGCAGAGAACTGAGGGTCTCAGAAGTAGTCAGTGGGAAAATTTGGTGAGTGTGTGTGTGAAGAGGGACTTTCTTCTTTGTTGTTTTAGTTGAAGATGACTATGTAATGAATGGAAAACAAAGGAACTAGTTTGAATGAGCCACTCTCTTCTATCAAGTTTAAATTTCTCCAGACCTCTGTTGATTGATATGGAGGAGCGGCTACAGTGTGTTACAGGGCTGACTGATACAGAGTCCTGTCAGGCCCTCCAGGAGGTCTACAAGCAGAAAGGTTTAAGAGCATGATGACAGGGGAATGAACCGCTGTGAAGACAGAGACCAGACTCTGGATGAAATGTGAAAACGTCTGGCGAGGAAAGAAATTCACAAAGAAGAGACAGGTTTGAGAGATGGAAATAATTAAAGAAGGTTTAAGGCAATGTGTAAATTCTACGTGAAGAATCGAGGTAAGAGAGATTGCAAGAATGGAAAATGACCTACTCAGTAGAAATAACACAGGAGACAAGGCAGTAAAGGTGGGACAGTATAAGCTCTTAATATTTGTTCCAAGGGGGCTTCAGATTATACAGTGCATGCAGTATTTAAGAAGAATGGAGATCATTTTCATAAGATAATATTGATCATATTGATTGGACTGGAATGTAAAACAGAAAACACAAAGAAAGTAAATTCCCTGATCAACAATTGGTTGCCGTATTTCTACTTTAACCTTAGTTAAATGAAGGGGAACACAAACCTGAAGCCTGTATGCCTTTAGGGGTTGTGAATGAGGAAGACGTTGCTTTCAATGGAGAAGGAATTGCAATCTGTAACACTATCTGTACCTTTTACCATTTTAGTGTCCTCAATGGTTCTTTGGGAGTTCATTTGGGAGCAATGACATGAAAGTAAAAACAAATGTTGAATGGATCAAGTGTTTGTTGACACTTGGTGTGAAGATGTATTTTATTTGTACAATGTGTGTGTATGCGTGTTGTCCTTCGTGTGTGTGTGCGTGTGTGTGTGTATGAGCTTTCTACCTGAGAGTTGGTCATGCTTCCAAGGCCATCCTCAGGGTGTCCATCAGGACTCCAGCTGCCGACCTTCTGAGACATCTCCTGAGCTCGAGCTGTCACCCATGAATGGCTCTCTGGGACGCCTCCCTCCACTGGCCTGTGACACACACAACCACACAAAGTCACAGACACACCTTTAACCCGTGTGCTTTCAACAAACCACCTCTTGTAAAGTGCCAACAACATCCAACTCACAGGCTGTTGACAGTGTCGGTTGTCTCAGGTGGAGGGAGGGCATTGTTAAGTCCCGGACCACCATCTTGGGCGGAGGACAGTGGCTCCACGCGCTGAAACAGTAATGGCGTTCGATTCTGTGTGAGATATACAACATAGCCGTCGCCAGCTATCAGGCAGACTGATAGGAAAATGGAGGGAAAAGCGGCAGAGCAGGAACAGAGTGCATGTAGAGAGGGGGCTGAAGCGAGGCGAGGCAAAAGAGGTAATGGAAGAGGAATAAATAGGGGCAGTGATGCCCAGCAGCAAGAAAGAGAAAGAGAGGGTGGGACCTGGCAACCGTGTGAGGGGTCCAGGTCCAGGACTCTAACTAGTAGAGTGCTTTATAAAACCAATCACAATCTTTACTTACAATAACGTCCAGGTAAAAAAACAACAACCCTGTGCCATCGAGCTTACGTCCAATTTAATTTTCTGTTTCATGATGTTACCATAAAGGGCATACAACTCATTCAACTAAAATGCACGTTTCATGCTTTGATATAATAACAATCCTCTCACTAATCTTAGATTGGAGATTGAGTTGAACAGCTTGAGTTTAACCAACACTAGCAGTAGCAGTTAGTCTGACCGGCGGTGAGTTGTCACTGTTGGGTTGATACGACTTTAAAAAATAATGAAAAAGAATGCAATTATTTGCAAATAAACTGTGTTTACTGTTCCTGAACCAATATTGTAATATCCTTTATACAATCTTGTGTTTCACAAAGTGGCAAACCTCGCCCCAACCTAACTTGTGAAAGAATGAGCCATCAGAGGATGCCCCTTTCATACGCAAACATGATACTATCACCTGTTAACAATAAACCTGTTTACCTGTGGAATGTTCCAAACAGGTAGTTTTTTAGTATGCCACACCTTTTGTTGTCAAATTTATAATAAGCATATGTCAATTAAGTTAATGAGGTAAAACATGAAAATACACTGTCGGAACTGTAGGTGGGACCACCATGTTTAAGTAAATGTCTACGTAAACAATAAATAAACAAGTTTGCCAATTTCACATAACTCTGCAATGCGAATCAACTGCCAGCTGTCTACCCGGAAGTGACGATGTTGTTTGCACAACACCATGGTGATTCAATCCTTTGAGGTCCAATAAGGAAGTGAGATTCACCCACTCAGTCTGGAGCACCAGGTAGGATCAAAGAGAATGATTGGTAAACATTCTGGGTTTTAATCTGATGATTAGTCGTCTTCTGATAATGGATCTAAATACTATGTAATAATATGTTTATATATATAAAAAAGTGAAGAAAATACATTTCCATAAAAACTAGAAAAAGAGTGGAATTGATAAAAAAAAAAGGGGAGCGATAGAGGGGCCTCATTCAAACGAGGGATGGAGGACATCATGGCATATAAACACTGCAACAATCCTGTGGAGGGGAACATACAGCAGGTGAAATGCATGATGGGATAAATGCTACATTCATTGTTATTTATTTATTCATCTACTAGGAACTTTAGAAGTTTCAAAAATTCTACCTAATAACTACCTTTAATGATTACATTTTTAAAATTCCCTCTACCTTTATTTCAATCCAAACTGTGGCAACCATGAAGCACTGCTATCCTAGTCAAGAAAGACAGCTGTCTACAATTTGGCAGGTGGACCAGGAGAAGGGATGAGATGATGTACAGTATGTGTGTGGGGGGGGAAGATGTGAAGAAAGTAAAGCAATGGGTCAAGTGTGGAGCATTGTGTGTGGCAAGAGGACCCTGAAGGACGGAGGAGATTTGCTGGTGGTGGTTCTCGAGAAAGCAAAAAAAAAAAGGGTGGAGGTTTGCTGATGATTGACACATTTAATACGTGCAATGAAAAATCAGGCTGAAGAATGTCCTCAAAAGCATCTAGATCTCCAAGCTGGCTGCGTAAACCTGTTAAGGACCATTGCAATTCGTTTCTGAAATCATCGTATAACCTCAATCACCAAGATGATTTACAGCAAAATGAATGTGGAAGGTGGTCAGCTCTGTCACTGAAAGCCTCCTCTCCTTTAACCGGGGACAGTGTGCTGACTGAAGGGTAGGTTGCAGCAATATCATAATGCAAATCTCAAACATTCCAAGGTTTAAAGCATGGGTGGTGGGGGAGTAAAGAGGTACAGTATCGTTACAAGCAGCCGACACAGGAGAGAACTGAGCTTCGCAAAATGAGCCATTATGAGGACTCCCATGATGTTGAGGCATGGGCACCTTGGGGGCTTTGATAACCAAACCCTATGGTCTCTGTGCATATAAAAAGCTAAATAACTGCAACATGTTGTTGTAAAGCTTCTATTAAATTAGCATGAGTTATGTTTGCATTATACCAATACTACAATTACTGTAAAGGCAAGAAATAAAAAAAGCTTTGCCCAGCAGATGGCAGCATTGAATAAAGGAGATTACATTAGATTGTTAAAGTATTGTGTCCTCCCCCTACAGGCCTTTTTAGGTGACTAAATGAGGACTCTTCCCTGGGTCAGGACCAGGGTAGCCACAACTCAGGCTTTTGTGAAAGGGACTACAGTCCTGCAGCCTTGGTTTCAGTGTGTCATGCTGCGTTTCACTTTAAAAGGCTCGGATGCATCTAAAGCCAGACAGCAGTACCTGCTCATCACGAAGGGCCTGCGAGCGCTTGATCTTGCTCTGCCGGTAGTACTCCATGATCATCATGGCAGCGTAGATTTTTCCCACTGTCAGGTCTGTTGCTGCTGAGAGAATGACAAGTTAACCTGCAAGATTAGACCTTTTGGAATGGACCCTGAGCGCGAGGAATGGTAGAAAGGGGTGAGGCATGCACACAAAACAGAGAAACACACTTGGACTCTCACACACAGGAACACTGAGCAAATAGTCTTTTCACAGACAGATTTTTTTTTTTTTTTTTTTGTAAACTTACTTAAGGTTAACTCTTTACAGCACTTTGTCAAAGGTAAAATCTTGTGATCAAAATATCTCATTGTGATATAGATCAAACTAAATACGGTTGCTCCATGAATCTGCAATCATGTGATCGCAAAAATCAGTACAAATTTCACAAAGTCATTAAAAAATAAAACAAAAAATATAAATCTATGAGATCTGATGACTTCTTTGGACCTAATGCTACACACATAATACACACTTTGCTCCTAGCTAGTTTGACAGCAACTCTCATGCATTTTACAAAATAAATCAATTACTGTATTATGCAACTAGTGCATTAGCACCTGTGCATTTATTCTCAGTGCAACAGCACTTAAAATATACAGTATTTTCAATCAAGCACAGTCAGCCATCAAGTGTACACAGTTGACTGCCCCTGGAGTGAAAAGACGTCTATAGAGAGCTGATCTATAGTGAGGCACCCTCTGATCTCAGGCACAGAGAGGTGGGGAAAGTGTTAGGGTCTGGGATGTTCTGGTGAGTGTCATGTAAGACATGAGTTTTGTGAGTGAGTGAGTGAGTGAGTGAGTGAGTGAGTGAGTGAGTGAGTGAGTGAGTGAGTGTGTGAGAGTGTGTGTGTGTGTGAGTGTGTGTGTGTGTTTGTGTACTTTCGTGTATACCATGCAGCCTGTCCTTTGTCGTTGCCTCTGTTTTAATTCATGTTCACATATGATTTGTGGGGATATGTGGGTGTGCAGGGTTAAGGTGCCAGGTGTATCAGAGGGTGCAGCAGTGAGAGAGACTGGCTGAGAGAAGCGGTCCTTAGGTGGCGTGAAGAGAAACAACGTTGGAGCACTGGGTGGCACAAGGTGGCTGCATCCAAGCCACTTTGCTGTGCTTGCACCCACACTCTGCAACTTACACTTATGCGGTGTAACCAGCAAATCCAGAGTCTTCTGGGAGAGATTGGGCCAGATTGCCATCATCTCTTTCCTCAGCTCTGCGTCCATCTGGTGCTTGTCAATACCACCTAGGCAGATTCAACACACAAGTGCATGCACCCACATACAGACACATGCGCACATATATAGATACAGGAACATCCATACCCAAGACATGCGCATGCAAAAATGTACATAATAAAGGTTTTCTCAGACACACACAAGTGCACACAAACCATTCATAACCATACAGATTGATACCAAATGTATAAGAGAGGACATACAAACATGAAAACAAAGACAAACAGAAGAAGTCATGTTATTAGTAAGGTCATGATAATAGCTGTGATCAAATCATAACTGCACTGAAAACTGTACACAGGCAATTCAGTATTTAAGCTGAAGTGACACAACCTCGATTCCACAGGATCTAAACCTTCAGCCTCACACACTACACACAGGATCTACTGCCATAGAGCGCACACTGTACTTAAGCTACAGTAGGAGAAGCATCGCAAGGAGCTGAAGGTTTCTGGGCTCAGCACAGAAATAGCAGACAGCACTGCACTAAGAGGGAAATAAGAAAAAGGAGAAGAAAACGTGAAAATGGGATCAAAGGAAGTATGAGAGATTCCAAACCTTCCGTACCCTTGGCGATCTTGATGTCCAGCGCTGTGCGGATCAAGGCCATGAGAGTGGAGTTGAAGTGGACTGTGTTGTCATCAGCCACAGGGAGATCCATACGGAGCAGCCTCTGTGGGAGAATCAATCAGGGTGAGCAGTGAGAAAATTGGGAAGTAAGTGGAGTGCAATGGATGTGGAACCTCCAGGTGATAAGGGGGGAGGGGCAGTGAGTTGGTGGCAGGAAAGGGGAGGGGGAACAGGGAGAAGTGGGGGTTGAAGGAGCTGTGCATAGCATCTGTAGCAGGCTCTGACTCTGTCCGTCTGCCTATAACAAATGGCTCAGACTCAGCTCCAGTTTCAGATTATTCATGCTTGATTTTCAGACATCAGATTCACACCTAGTGATTTTTTTTCACCTGTTTTGTGATATGAAAGAACCTGTGAGTGCAAAGGTATTAAATGAAGACTTCTTTTTTTTTTGCAGATTCATCCCTAAACTAAGCTTAAATAATTGAATATATTTCACAACCACTATTTCATCTATGTATGTTTGGTGACATCTAAAAGACCTCACAGGTTGGTTAAACTGGCGATCTTGAGCCTTCCATAAAGAAACCATATGGAAGAAACAGGAGGACAGGCTGAGCAGCAGCTACTATTATCCAGAGCTCCCCCTAGGGGTTTGGAGGTTCACAGTGAAAACAACACAGACCAGATGATAAACCAATAAACCAAAAACAACCCTGGGACTTATCTGAGGAAGGGGAACGTTTTGGTTTCTGTTTATTGGTTTGATCTTTTATAGGTCTTGTTGGTTTACAGTTGAAACAGTCAATACAAAGACACACACCAACTCACAGATGACAGAGTGACGTTTGTGTGTGTTTAGTGACAGAAGACGGCGACAACCCAGACATGCAGTATATCATGCCTCCCCCCACATCCCGATTAAATACCTCTCCTTTAATCCATCCATCAAAACTTTTTTTTTGGTTAAAATCTCTTTTACCCCAAACCCTTCTTGCACAACCCACCCCCATGCAACATGCGATGCACACGCAATATGCCTCACAGGACAAGCAGCTGCGCAGCCTTACACAGAAAGCATCCTCTGTTGGCGACATTAAAATGAGTTTGTGAGCTGTTTTAACGTGGCTGTTACTGGACGGAATAAGAAAATTTGTACACAATGGGGTTAGGCTGAGATGATAGAGAAACTAGCTCTATCGCTAATTATCTGATGTCTATGTGTGATAAATGGGAACAGACTTAGAGGGTTAATAGGTGAGAGAGAGCAGCATAATATGGAAAAAGATAGAAGAAACAAAAAAGAAATGGCCAAAATGGAAGTGTTGTTTTTGTGCTAAGATGCTAAAGATTGCTCGGGTGAACATAATCAAGATATATGTAGGAAATATGAGTTATAAAGAAAATAGACAAAATTAGAGTTGAAAGGGAACGCTTAAGGGGAAAAAAATGATAGAGAAATATAAATCAATAGGTCGATAGGCTGTGAGTGGAGCGTATAAAGAGAAGCTAAAAAATAGAAACATCACCACACTTAGTTGGCAGTGTCTATAAGAGAGCGGTCCTGCCTGAAGGCTCTGCTGAGAAGATCGAAGGTTAAAGGCAGTGGAGCTAGATGGGTCATTGTTCTGTGGACCGGTTGGAAGGTCAAAGGCAAGGTTTGGATTTCTCTCATTGGCAAAGTGCTAAGGGAAAGTGGTAGGAGAGGTGATGGCTACCTTCTGGAAAACTGTTCCAGTAACAATTATTAAGGAGCAGATTAAAATGTCAAGGAAGTTTTGCCAAAACCATGAATGTAAAGCATGTCAGGTTGTTTGGCGGGGGGACTGAGAATCCTTCTATTAGTTCAGGGAGGAGGCTTTTAGGAAAGATGTTTTGAGGGTAAAATCAAAAAGATGAGAGAGAAAGAAAGCATCTAGTTTGAGGCTGGGGTTAAAAATATGAATATGATTTATTTTTAAAGAGAAAAAGACAGAACTAGAGGCACAAAACCTGGGTCAAATGATATATTTTAGTCCAAACATGATTTTGTTGTTTGTTTGTTATTAGTGTAATTAAGAAGAGATCATAGCTAGAGATTTCTCTATAACACAATAACTTTAGACTGTAAGAGCAAACTAGCCTATTAAAATATTTTTGTATACTTTTCTTAACTGACAACATCTTTGACACATTATGACTGCACTCATATTTAGGCTCCTTCTATGTGGCACCGTAAATAGTATAAAATTTGACCCCAGGCCTGCCGGAGAAGGAGAAGGGAGTTGGATAAAGCAATGATTACAGATGGAGAGATCTCCTGTGTCCACAGGCTGTTTGGCTGGCTGCCCCCCGAGGCACACAGTGATCTGCCAATGATGTTTCATGACGTTGATCACAAGGTGTTTCAGGAACACATGGTAACATAGAGGTAAATTTCTTGTTATCATTCTGCATATTTCTATTCTGATAACAATTTGTGTTAGATTAGTTGTATCTGCGCTGATTATATGAAAGACAGGGATCTTGGGGTTGGTGGTGGTTATTGGCCATGCAGAAGGCATGTAAGGGAGTGTATATGTGTGGGGTGGGGAGCAATATGCAGAGATGAGGGGGGCTGGAAACAGAATAGAACTGCATTGACAACAGAACCAAAGGACAAAGAGAAGATTGGACTTGCAGATAGAAAAGCCTGCTTGGGGGGGCTTGGAGCTGCTATATGAAGGGTAACGGAAAAAGAACTGCTTATGGCAACCAAAGGCTCTCTGAGGAAAACACATCACTGACACAAGCTCTTCTGCTCTCTCTACCATTAGAAATAACAAAATATCTATGTGTAGGTTGAGTCGACTGAATTCTGTTGTGTGTGTGGGGTGTATGTGTGTGTGTGTCTGCCCCATCCACAGGACGGAACGAGTCAGAGGACTTAAGTCTAGCGGACCTTCCAAGCCCTGCTGCACACGCATGTTTCTGTGCAAGAGTGTGTGTATTTAGCAGCGTCTACACGTGTGAAATGTTTGCCTAAGTACTTATAAATAATTGCATTCATGTATATATATTTACTACCATCACTTTACTTGAAGAATAATATGACATTATTGATTGTTATTGCGTGTGTGGCTTTTGCATGTTTGTGTAAGTAAGCTTGTGTGTCCATTGTACACGGCGCAAACGAGCTGAGAAGGTCCCTCTTTTCGTCCCCTCCTGTGGATACACCCCCACGCCTAACCCTTCCCCCTGATTGTCTTGCTACCTCCACCCACCAATCCCACACCATCACACAACGCCACAACACCAACCAGCCCACCCCCACTTTCCACGAAAAAGAAACTGAAACAGAACGAAAGAAACGGCGACACTAAAGTTTACACCACGTTGAGCGCTTAAATCGCTGCCCCCACCCCCCAAAACCCCCCTCGACACCCATAGGAGACTCAGGTGAAGATGGGGTCCTTTCTGACCTTGTAGGCCACCCGTGCTGGACACCTCTTCCCAAGGCCTAGTGGAGGACACATGTGCCTCAGCATGTCATACATTTCCCTGCAACTGATCCTGCCACTGCATCATCAGCCAGTGCCACCACCCCGTTAACAAAGGCACAAAAAAGGGAGAGATAGAGAGAAGAGGGGAGGAAGTGGGAGAAAAAAAAGATGTAATGAGGAGACAGTTGAATAAAGGATAGAGTTGAAAGGAAACAAGAGGATCACAGATTGAGAAAGAAAGGGGCAGAAAGAGAGACCCAAACAAAGTAAAAGAACAAAACAACAGGAAGACAAGGTTATTGGGCTGATTTGGAGAGACTGTGGCCGTGTGGCTTTTCTGTGAGCTACAGTACTGTCTTACAGTTCATCATGTCAAGAAAGAGAGGGAGTAAATGACAGAGGGAAGGGAGATTAGGAGGAACAGGAGAAGGATTAGGACCGGACTTTGAGAAGTAAACACACAGGTGTGTAATTGTGCGTGTTTCCAAAAAGAGCAGGGCAGAGCTTGACGGCAGACACCAAGCTACTCCTGCTCAGACGAGGAGAGAGGGGAGGAAGAGGATGGGGTGTCAATGCAGTTTCTGTCTTTCCCCCAACCCCCAAAAAACCAAGAACAATGCAACACTACAGTGGGCAACCGTAGCTTGCCACATTATAGCCATGGCTCCACAGCAAGCAAAATAAAAGAATATTCCGAAAAGAAAACCAAAAAGACTTATTTTACAGCGTGATAAAACTTCTTAATGTGGATTTTTTTTTTTTTTTCCCCATTTCACGTAGTGCATTTCACATGCTTCTCTGGGTGTCTGCATTGTCCCGCACATTCTCTCAGCAGTTCAGAATGCAAGTCGATAATGGAGGAAAAGAAGTTGTAAAATTGAAATGAAAAAGAAAAAAAAATATATAGAAAGCAGCATTCACTCCATTCCTGGATGCTGTGGCTAGCAAGTGTGATTTAGAGATTTTGTTTGAATGTAAGTCAAACCTTGCAGGCCACCCTATGGGGACATTTCTTGCCTAAGCCGAGAGGCGGGTCGATAACTCGTAATAAACTGTACATGTCCTTATAATGAATGCGCCCGCTGCAAGAAGAATACAGGGGAGTTAAGAAACACACATGTACACACAGGAAAAAACACACACACACACACATCCAGAAAGAAGAGAGAACATTGGGAGGAAGAGCACAATATTGACAAGTACACAGTATCTGAAAATACTTTACAATAGGTTTGATGTAAATGACAAAATCTGTAGACACATTTACACCTGAATGCACCTATAGACACACTCTAGACTGCATGCCACACACCCTGAAATGTGGTTCCCTTTTCTTTCTCTTACTCCTCGTCCTCAGTTTGACTGCCCTTTCCTTCTTCTCTCCAGTCCAACCCCTAACTGATTGTGTGTAATTAAGGAATCGAGTAGAAAAGCGTATGCTTGGCAAACAGCTAAATGTTTAATAGCTGCTTGTGGTGTGCAGATCCCCTCCCTCTTAAATATGTGTTTAATGTCAACAACGTGTCTTTGTTCCCTGTCTTCTGTTTCCCATGCAGTGCTGTCCATGTCACAGTCAGTAAGGTGGAGTTAAAAAATAGCATGTTAGCTTCCAGAAAGGGAATCTTCTCACAATATGGAGCAAAAGTAACTGTTTACCTTTACTGGTTACCTGAAACACATAACATTTTATACATTTCTAAACATTATCTATAAGGTATACAAACCACAGAGTGTAGCCTTTGATTACCTGCCATCAAATCTCTCTCTTTTTTTGTCCAATTAGTGTTTTCTACCTCAATTTAATCTTTCCTGTAAATTTGATCATGCCTTCCATCCTTTCCTTTCCTTTCCTTTCCTTTCCTTTCCTTTCCTTTCCTTTCCTTTCCTTTCCTTTCCTTTCCTTTCCCACTTACCCTGTTAAGAGCAGTCCATTTACAGTCTACAGGACAGCAGGGGCAACACACAGGCACTGGAATACAGATACCATGAAACGTAGCATGTCTACAGTAGACATTTAGACTACGGAGTTGGACAGGGCAACTTTGCTTGGAGTGTAGACGTTGCCACATGAAGTTGTTTTTAGCAGTATGCAGATTCCAGAAGAGGGAAAGGGTTTCTGAAGGGTTGGGGGGGGGGGGGGGGGGGGGGGGTTTTCAGGCCGGTTTACAGAAAAGAGGAGGAAGGGGAAGAGGAGGTAGGGGTTGTACGGTGTGAGAGAGATAACCAGATGCCTGATGAGGTTATACTCAGATCCTTAACAGCCCCTTTGCAGCTCTTTTGCTCGAACATTTTGCTCTATCAACCAGCTGACACTTTTGTTTATTTCTACACCATTTGGGAATGTTTGATGTTTTACACAATTAGAAAAAAACAGACACCGCTTTGTTGAGAAGTTACTGATTTCATTGCTTGGGCCTTGCTCTGTGTGAACAAACATATCAAAAAAGCACAAGGAATATACAGGTCTTAAGAAAACTTCTTTGTAGTTTTATGTGGACTACAGGTGCAAACACAACCAGAAATGTGATACGTTTATAGATATATTTTTGTTTTCAATTTGTCATTACGTAATCACGAAATTAGCATTGTGTTGTTAATAAATCCATGTGCACCTGAGAGTGTGTATGTCACCACTCACCAGGCAGCAGGGTCATACTCGGCCCATATCCTGACATACTCATCCAGGTGATGAGGTCCCAGTATGGATGAATCTCTAGTCAGATACTCAAAGTTGTCCATGATGACGGCTACAAACAGATTCAGCATCTACACACGCGCACACATGAACACACACACGCACACGTACACACAAGTACAAAAGTGAAACATCTGATCAGACAAAGAGATCCACTCAAAACAGTTTGGGGCTGCCAGTAATTATTATTTTCATTATCGATTAATCTGACAATCATTTTCACGATTAATCCATTCATCGTTTAGTCTATAAAATGTCAATAAATTGTGAACAACGCTCAGCGCAATTTCCCAGAGAGCAAAGTGGCGTCTTCAAATTTCTTCTTCTGTCCAATCAACAGTCCAAAACCCAAAGACTCTTTATTTACTATCATAAATGATAAAGAAAAGCAGCCAATCCTTACATTTGAGAAGCTGCAACGAGCAAAAGCTTTGACTGAAATGGGTAATAAAAATGATTGGCAATCAATTTTCTCTCAATCAATTAATCGACTAATCGTTGAAGCTCCACAACTGGTTTCACAATATCATCAGTTTAGCAATTATGTTTTTTTTATGGAACAGCACCAGAAACACATTAAGTTGCCTGTACATTGGTGAATTCCTTTTTTGTTTTTTTTTCTGAGCTGTAGCTAAGAAGTGCAGAGCAACCTGAGGCACTAAAGAAGGGCATAGCTGGTCAGTTCTTTGTTTAGATCTAAAATGAGCGTGGACTCTTGGGTGCAGATGAGGGTGTTGGATCATGAACTCACCAAGAACGAACAGAAGAAGATGAAGGAGACGAAGTAGAGGTAGGCAAACTGGCTGCCACACTCCGGGTCTGTATTCCCTGACAGGGGGTCACACTCATTACCCCCCAAACATGCCAGCATGATCTCGTGCCATGCCTCTCCTGTTGCACTCCTAAAAGACACACACAACCTTCCTTGATTTTGGAGGGATTTGGAGTATAAAGTCTGCTAAACTAACAGGTTTCAGATGGTTATGCATAAAAAATCTAGAATTTGTTTAGATTGAAATCAAGCAAACAAAAACTGTATACACACAGATTTTTACGCAGACACACATGTTCACACAAAATCACCTGAAGAGAAGCATGAGAGCCTGTATGAAGGTTCTGAAGTTGTTGTGCTGGTTGATGGCACTGTCTCCATCTTCTTCAATAGCAATATTCCCAAACAGCTGTTGAAATACAATTACATTGTCAACACTAAAAACCATACTATAGTTGTTCATCAGTGACCTTTCTGTCCTTATTTGCCACTAAAGCAGAGTTAATACACCATAGCACCCACTGCCATAATAATCCTCTTCCTCCCGTTATGAACCAAATCCTTATGACTATTATCATCATCCTCATTCTCCTTCTCCCCCTCATCATCATCCTTATCCCATAAAAAAGTTTTTAATGTATCCCAAAAGCACTATACCGATTTTTAGGTTAAGGCTCTCACCCACCTGCATCCCGATGATGGCGTAAATGAAGAACAGCATGGCTATGAGGAGGCACACATAAGGCAGTGCCTGAGGAGAGAAACATTAATCGTTTGGTATTAAGTTTAATAAATATGAGCGCACTGTGCATAGTATAAGAGACTGCGCCATGGCGTTGTCTATGTATATATACACACACAATATTAGATATGTGTATTTTTGTAAAATCTACAAATATTAATGCAAATGATTTCTGTGTGCGTCATGCTGTATAATTGGGTGTAAACCTTGAAAGATTGAACGAAGGTCCAGAGCAAGATGCGGATGGTTTCTCCCTGCCTCAGCAGCTTGATGAGACGAGCTGCCCTGAACAGCCTCAGGAAACTTAGGTTGATGAAATTATTCTACAGCAAAGCCATAACATAACAGCAGAGGGAAGGGAGAGGGGGTGGGTAGTAGAAAGGATAAGGTAAATGGGAAAGGTAAGTTGGGGTTGGGTGGGGGATAGAAGGATTTGGGGTTGAAATAAAGGGAAAGAGTAGTTTTAGTTTTAGAGCAAAGTGTGCAAACAATTTTCCTTAGACAAACAAAACATAAAAAATGAGAGAAAAACAGTCAAACTCAAACTAAGGGAGATTCAAATTCAATATAAATTAAAAAAAAAAGGAAGGAGCCAGACAAGTCAAAGCAAACCAAACTCAAATCAGCAAGGCTCCAACAAGCTTTTCATATCCATTAAGTTCGAGAAAACCAAACCAAACTACACAGGGGAAAGGACATCATCCAAATCTAACTAGTTTCATCCAATTGGGTTGCTTAGTAATAATTGTGGCAGGAATGGTGAGTAGTTAAAGTGCAGGGATGTCAAGGCGCTTCCTAAGGAAAGACAACCAAATGCACTAATTCTCTCAAGGCAAAATATGCAATATTCTAATATGAAGCAAGCCCACAGCATGCAGATGTGCACTAATACAATAACAGCCAGAACAGCTAATGGCAGCTGATGCACCATCCAATAGGATTGGCTGCAAAAGTCATGTGACATTCTGAAGCGATGTCACAGCCATATGAGAGCAAGAGGGTGGTTGAAGGACCAACTGAGGTCATTAAGTGAATTTCTTTAAGTTAATATATTTTCTATTTAATCAGTGTGCCTAAAAACCTGTGTACACACTTATTTTTAATATTAAGCTATAATTATTCCTATAAAATGTATGTAAAATTGCCAATACAGAGTTCTTCAACCACGTACCACAGGTAAGAGCAAAAGATTAAAGCTCAGTGCAATTAAAGTGAGACTCAAGTGCTCAAAAGGGACTGGCAGCAGTCACATGCAGGTTCCATCTACAATAGAGAATGTATTACATTGCTCTCTGTGTGTATGTGTGTGCATGTGTGTGTGTGTGTGTGTGTGTGTGTGTGTGTGTGTGTGTGTGTGTGTGTGCGCGCGTGCGTGTGTGTGTGTGTGTGTGTTGTAAAAATTAAGGGTTTTTGCCAAAGACATGCAAGGGGCAGCATGCATCACTTGTTCTCACTGCCAGGGGCAAAGCTTTGGATTTAATTTGTGGTTACTGGCAACACTCTCCCAGTCACTGTCATATGTGTGTATGTGTCTACGTATGTGCACACAATGAGCAGCCAATATCAATGGGTAGATGTAGCAATCTATTCCAGTTTATACAATCCTATCCTTTACAAATTGAACACTAGTTCACAGTAAAGGATGTGCAGTATGGAATTTATGGCTGAATACAATATTTGAAATGAACAGTGACTGGTAGAGAAGTTAGTAAACTTGGCAACAAACAAAAATTTGCCAAATTTAGAGCTCTGTTGTAGATTGTGGGTTGTGGGGTCAAGCAAAACATGCACATTGCAGTTAAAACAAATGCAATAAAATAAGATCTCCAAAATATTACAAACCATCTACATGTAGATGTTGCAGACATATGGTTTATAGCAGCAAATTTTGGGATTTTTGGTTGGTTTGAAGAACAACCACAGAGATTGACCAAGCCAGTTGTCATGGGTGGACACAGAGGATTCATAGTGCATTTTGATTGGACGGAATTGCAGGAAGTAGTAGACGTTGGGGGGGAGAAGGGGGTTGGACGAGGTAGGTTACAGTAGAGCATCATTAGGTTTGTGGACGATTTAAAGAAAGCATGTAAAAAGATAAAAACAAGAAAGAAATAAACAATCAATACAGAGATAAGTTAGCACAAACAGCAGGTTTCTGTCTGCATCCATGTGGCGAGGATACCAAGGATCAAGACAGGAGGGGATTTGTGGAAAAATGTATGGAAACTGTAGAGATTCTAAATAACTAAACATGATTTTTTTTTTTTTTTTAATCAAAATAAAGACCAACCAGTCCGTTAAATATTTACAAGAATCTGGCTGGAGCATCAATTTAAACCTCGAGAGGGCTTGAATCATTGGTATCCCTTCCTGAGACAGAACTGGTAGGTAAAGTGTGGAGGTCGCAGCACTTGATAATGGCTGTGCAGCTCTTGAATATGGTCTAGCAAATACTGTACAAATTTCACTTTGTCATTCTTGAGTATACCTTTTTGAACTGCTTTGGATAGAAGCTATCCAACAGGGTGATACATGTCTGAAATACAGTTAATGTACCGGTATTCCATTCCTACCAGGTCTATCTGTAATTCTGCAGGAGTTCAACAATTAAGACAACTGTGTGTGTGTGCGTGTGTGCGTGTGTGCGTGTGTGTGTGTGTGTGTGTGTGTGTGTGTGTGTTTGTATGTGTGTTCAGAGAGAACGCGAAGCAAATTTTTTACCTTGCGTTGGTTATTCACTCCAAACTAATGTATCAACTGTTTAGATGTTAGCTCCAGGCTAGCAAACAAGTGCATACAGGTGTCTCATTTTTCCTGTCATACTTGTACATTTGTGAAGTAGACTTATAAAGCCCCAGGATAAGCATGAATATTTTTCTCTGGTTGTAAGTGTCATGTGACCATTTGCACCCTCCTATTGACTTTGCGTGCAATTGTGCCATGTCTTAAAATCTTCTCATGTTCTGTCTCAACACACCCCTAGAATAATTTTGAAAACAAAAATTTTTCAAAACATGGCTCTCTCCCCCAAATGTATGTACTTACACATAGACTTGTACACATCCCAACAATTTCATGGCCATATGCTACCTCATTCTGGCAAATAAAATAGTCACTGTTTTTTGACTGGTTCTCCATATGTGCCTCTTCAGCTTCAACTTCAAGCAGCCATAATGGAGGACTAATTGTGAGGGGAAAAAACAACTGAATGTAATCATTAGTGTTTTTAAATGACAATGGGTGTCACTACATTAAATAAAAATATATCTTAGCAAACCACATAATGTGGTCAGATAATGAATAAATGTCATGTTGTTGCTTAGCTAGCTAACTGGCCACCAATCATCAAAGCAATTTAGTGCACTGTGTAGCAATAATGTAACTCACAGAATCTGTTCGATCAGACCACTCTTTTTTTTTAGCTATGATGCTAAAGAATGGACCCATAACTTTTATCTTTTTGATATTTTTTTTCTAGTCGTTTAATCTTCTAGTTGTTTTAATTGTGCATAGTCAGATGTACAATGGACATTCAAAACTTTAGCTGTACTAACAGATGTCTGACGCAAGGCTCTGCAAGGCCTCCATTGGCAACATGCAATGCAAACTAATGATTTGATTGGCTACTCGGGTTGCTTGCAGAAGCTGTGCACTGGCTGACTACAGAGCAACAGCATGCTTCCTGCCTTGCTATCAGTGGCTCAATGCCTGCCAGCTGGAGTCTGGTCCCTCCTCGTCCCACCAACTGGGACAATTATATAAGACTTTCAAGAGATGTTCGTGCATGACTGAGCAATGGAACACTCAACAGTGTCCTCTAACTCATGCTCTCCCCTACCTCCTTGTCTTGACTACTGTATGTTTTTTAGACAATGGGACAGATGTACAAGCCCATAGACGTATGCTGAAGCTCACCTAACAGGTAGTCGTACTTGCTCAACAAACATACCCTTAAACATTGCTAATACGACATCATGTCTGTGTGTTTACAGTTTTGACTTCTCAGTGTAGATCTCTTAAAAATGCAAATCTACAGATTCTTCTACTTACCCCAAGCTCTGTCACCAGGATGTCAGTAATGCTGCCCAGAACTGTCACACAGTCAAAAATATTCCAGGCATCTTTGAAATAATTCTGTCAATGAAAGAAGA
The DNA here is from genome assembly GCA_037974645.1 of Hollardia meadi. Lineage (NCBI taxonomy): Eukaryota > Metazoa > Chordata > Actinopteri > Tetraodontiformes > Triacanthodidae > Hollardia > Hollardia meadi. The sequence continues at coordinate 4,517,583 of JBBPCS010000672.1, forward strand.
GCAGAAAGAGAAGGGAGAAAAAGAGGGAAGATGAGGTGGAAATAGAGAAGGCGAGAGGATGGGGAGGTGACATGAGACAGGAAAATAAAGGGGGGGGGCAGGGATGTGGCAGGGATGGAAAGGAAAACGGATAAAATATTGACAGAAAAATGGAGGATGCAAGGAGAAGGAGCATAGACAGGCCACATTGGAATAACAAGGAAAATAATATGGCAGGATTGAAGTGAAAAAAAGTGGGAAAAAAAGAAGTAAAATACAGAAAGAGGATGAGAGAGTGAGACAATGAGAGAAAAAGCAAGAGAGAGAAAAAAGTAAGACAAAGAACGAGAAAGTGAAAAAAAAAAGACATGTCAGTTTTCCACAGAAACAGGAAAGAAACTAGATAAGACAAACGGACCACTGGTGACGGCATGTTGAATGGATGCCAGCAGACAAGCTGGGGACAACTTCTGCTGCATCAGAACACTATAACAAACATCGCATATACTGCCGTACATCATCACGCAAACCAACAGAAAGTCATTCTGAATTCTTTCCACTTTCTCATAAAAAGGGTATAACATCCCTCTGCTGTAATTAACTCCATTGATAAATCTGCACAAACATATTTATCCACACACATGCATAATTACACGTTATAATTCCTGCTTTGAAAGTAGAGATCCCAAAGAGGAAGAGGGATAGTAAGCTGATGATTGAGGTCTGCTCCTTTTACTCTCCTACATATTGCCTGCAGCCGAACTGTGCATTAGATAAGTAGAGAGAAAGAAGGACAGCAAGGGAGGCGGCTATTAAAATAAACCACCTTGACATACACACACACAGACTACTTGTGCGTATGATTGTGCATGTTCATTGTGTGTATGAGTACACTTTCCCAGATTCAAAACCTACACTGCTTAATCTCCACCCTCTCTGTAGTCTTTGCTTCTCTTTTTACCGCCTATCTGTCATCCACTCTCGTTCTTCTAATTACTGTATTACCGTCCGCCCTCTGTCCTGTATCTCCTCCCTACATTTATCCCTAAACTATCTCTTCTATCCGTTCTTACCTTGTGTGACTGCACACTTTACTGCTGACTTCTGGCAGTTTATTTCCTCACAGTCTCTCGTAATATGTGAGCAGTAATGCACGACAGACAATGTGTCCCAATGTTACAAAATAATGGATGGGGCTGCAGTGAAGACCTCCACGACATTAAAAAGAGTGATATTTACTTTACAGAATAGTCTCTTTTAGCACATTGTCTTTGACAACAGGCATGCATGTATATTGAGTCTCACTGTTCTCACCAAAATTGCTAAGAGAACTACTCGCATAGTGCTTAACTACTAATTTTCCTGGGCTACAAAGGTAAGAGTGGATTTCAGGCAGGGTGCAGTGAATCTACACAAAATTTTAGGTGCTTTCATCAGTTGTCGTTGGCCAAGCACACATTGTAAGTCCTAAATAAAATGTTTCTGGAGTGTTTTTCTTGTTACGTTTGCGTGTTGAGTTGGCTTTGTCTCTCTGTTGTACACTGCCTGCAAACTACCATGCAGTGATACCATGTCATAATTATGACTGATTCTTTCATCACTTTCTACAAAGACACAGTAGAGCAATACATCCCCACCACACACAAACCCACGCGCACACACATACACTCACCAGTGCTCCAAAGGCGATGATCTTGAGTACACACTCCATGGAGAAGAGGGAGGTAAACACTATGTTCAGGTTGGCTAATACAGCTTCGTAGGTAGTAGAAGCTCCGTCATACTATAAACAAACAGACACACACGCACGCACGCACACACACACACACACACGGCCAGGGACAGAAAGGAGGGGGGAGTATGAAGACATATAAAGAGACAAACAGTTAACCAAATGGAGAGACATATTCATTAAAATGTTCTTTTAGCAAGAGATGCTGGTACAAAGAGAGAGAAAGATGTTAACTTCAGCAGCTCAATAGTCAGTGGTTAAGGTGTTTTTATGTTAATGTGTGCATTACGGTTTCTATGTTTGTAACATGTGGACATTTTACCTTCATCATCAGCACAACTGTGTTGAGTGCGATCATTGCCATGATAGTATACTCAAATGGCGGCGACACCACAAACTCCCACATTCTGTATTGAAAGCTCAGCTTGTTCTGAGGCATGTGGCGTGTCAGGGGCCTGGCGTTGATGGCAAAGTCTATACAGGCTCTCTGCAAAAAACACACAAGAAACGTTTTGTTCTCATCCTGCCAAGATCTCCCCCCGTCTTCCCTCTTTCTAACTCTTACTTATTTTCTACGCAGTAGTTACAGTCCTCCCTCTTCCAGCCTTTCAGTCACCCTCCTAACACTGCTTTTATCCATCCTTAATCCTCACCTCGTTCTTTTCCAAACTGTAGTCCTCCATCATCTTGTCCCCTTGCTCCTGAAAGGTGATGATGATGAGAGCCACAAAGATGTTGACGAAGAAGAAGGGGAAGACCACGAAGTACACCACGTAAAAGATGGACATTTCCATCCGGTACCCTGGGCTCGGGCCCTGGTTCTCATAAGTCGCATCCACTGAATGCTTCAGCACCCTGCAGATGAAGAGACAGGAAGGGGGGAGGGTTATGCGTTTGTCAGAAAGGATGTGTGCGGCATGTGACCATGCATGTTAACGTATACTCACTGCGGCCACCCCTCTCCAGTAGACACCGTGAAGAGGGTGAGAAGGGCCCAAGCCACATTGTCGTAGTGGAAATCGTACTTCTTCCACTCCCGCTTCTGCGCCTTCACTTCATTATCACGTTCATACACCAGATACTCGCCCCTGAAATATCACATCAACAGCACGATGCGTATACATTTTTGCGTTTCTGAGTAGATGCTGAAGACGAAGAGGAATCATAAGAGAAACTTGAAGTGTTTCAAAACCATATGAAGTGAGCAATATGGATGAAGGGGCCTAGTGAATATAGAAATTGACCAGAACATTTTCACCGCTTAGCATAAATACAGTTGGGGTACTTCCTGACCTGCAGTCGCGCTCAAACTCTTTGGATTCATCAGTGCAGTAAAAAAAGCGTCCCTTGAAGAGCTGCACAGCCACCACGGCGAAGATGAACATGAAGAGTAAGTAGACAATCAGGATGTTGAGCACATTCTTCAGAGAGTTCACCACACAATCAAACACAGCCTGAGGATAACGCAAGAGAACAACAGAGGGAAAGGTGTTGGTTACTGGATGAAAGAAATACATTTTATTGAAGTCATATATGTGGTTTGGTCTTGAATTTGTCTAAAATACAGCATCTGTTATTTATAGTGAGAATTGAAAAAATAAGAACAGCAAGTAATACGTTAAACCTCTATTTTGATTCGATGCCCCCAAATGCTTCCAGAAAAGTAAGACTAACTCTAATCTGAGGTCAAACATTTTTGACGTGAACATACCTTGAGTTTGGGAAGACGTTTGATCGTCTTCAGAGGTCGCAACACTCTCAGTACCCTCAGAGACTTGATGGTGCTGATGTCTTTTCCCTTACTGCTCCCCCTATATGTGTACACACACGCACACCAGCACACACAGACAGAAACGTACACACACACACACACACACACACACACACACACACACAGAGTCAGAAGGTCCACGTGAATATGACAGGCTTAGTCCTCCTGATTCCAAAATGGCAGTGGGCAGCCATTCCTTGATGGTATTTGTGTCCGAGTTAACTCAGAATGAGTAACTGCGTCTGGGTTAAATACATAGCAACACATGCAGCATTGCTATTATATTACGCTTTAGCCTTACTTCTGTGAGGTTAGCATTGTAGCTACATGCTAGAGTTAGGTGGCATTTTACAACTACAGTACATGCTATGGGATCAACTGATGCCATTCCTGTCTGAATGCTATCTAGTAGCTACACTTGTTTAATACTTTGTAATGTATTTCAATGCTTTACAAAGATGGCTAAAGCCTCGACTTGCACATGCCCAGCTAAGGGTGAAATATTTTCATGCTGCATTGAAACCTTGTTTTCCATGCTGCAATATTTCCTCTTTTAAGCAGCAGTTTAAAGAGAGGCATTTGCAGAGAGAGTTTAGTCGTGGTCTCAGAGAGACATAAATAAGCCAATATTTTGTGTTGGCAGCTAACTCTAGGAAGCCTTGTTAGAGTGTTAACTTGCAGCGAAGTGCCCTCCTGTTAATGACATAACTTTGAAATCCTCCCCATTTTGTGGTTTCTTCTCACTCTTTAAGCCTTTAACATAACTTGCAATTTTTGGTTGGGTCACAATGTGTATAAAAGTGGTAAAAACAGCCAAACTCTCTCTTTTGATGACTCAACTAGTGAATTTCTATCAACTCTAAACTACAATTAGGATAGGCTGCTTTAACAGCATTGTTCAAACAGCATGGAATCTTGTCTTGTAGGCCACGTTGGCAAAGACAAAGATATTTTAGCGAGCATTCCCTGACTGAAATGCTGAGCCAAACCTCTTTGTTATTCCTTCCTCTTTGTTATTTCTGTCACTTTGGTTTTCTAGGTAAATGTGTGAGGAAAACGGAAAAACCTTGTTTGTTTTAGTCGCACTCTTCACAAAGCTAAAAAAACCGCCCAACTATTAACAACTAAAAAAACAACTACAAGAGAGCCTGCCAGGTATCAAACTCACCATGCACTTCAGTATCAACACAGTAAATATCTAATGAGATTCTAAAGAAACAATACAGGAATTAACTGCTGCTAAAAAAAAAGCATACTCTTCACTTCTCAGCATGACTTAAAAAAACTTTACAGTAGTTTAACTCCCTGCCCTGATTTTTCTAAATGTCACACATATCCGGTATGAAGCCTGAAGCTCTGGGTGAAGATATTAAGGTCAAAGGTCACTGACAGTGATCCTTAAGGGAGAAGGGAGCTGTTTTTACAGCTGTTTGTGTCTCACAGCTGTTATACCAAATGGTAGACTGCTGGTGATTGTGTGCATGTAGACTTTCTGCATGCAAGTATGCACACGCATGTATTGGTGTGTGCTTCAAGTGTTTGTGTGTGTGCGTGTGTTTGTGTGTGTGTGTGTGTGTGTGTGTGTGTGTGTGTGTGTGTGTGTGTGTATTTGTTTGGTCGCCTTTTCACCTGTCTTTGGTGGAAAATCACCCAGAAGTTTGCCTATGGGTTCATTTGTGTTTAGGTTGTGTTGACATGTACTGCACTGATGAGAATTTTTCTGTGATTAACCTGTGAGTAGCAGAAAATATCAAATCCTATCTCTGTGATTCAGCACCTGAACTTGAGGTTTAGTTTGAGATAGAGCTGTTCCATGGTGAACAATGGCAAAAAAGGGAAGAACAGACAAGTACAAGAGTCAACTGTGATGAGGGATGGATGATGAGGAAACAGATGTGTGATCAGAAGAACAGGCGTTGAGAGTGCAGAGGCAGAAAATGAGGAGGAAAAAGAGAGAGAACTTTACCCGCCGCCGCTGTTGGTGGTCCAAACGGAGAAATGAGAAAGGGGTGAGAGACAGTGAGACAAGGAGAGAGAGAGATGGCCACAGAGAAAAGAGGGATTTTCAAGGGGAAACATCCATATGAGAGACAGAGAGAGAAAAAGAGAGAACACAAGGCCTGCCTTTTATTAGATCATCCCTTCCACCCATGGACTACTAAATCTAACACACACATGCACATCAACGCAGAAAAAAAAAAGCATAACTTAAACACAGCTCCAAACTACTGCCATCATCTGACATTTCATTAATGGTGGGCTCACATGCCAGATGTTGCATCTGGGAATGACTATTACTGGCTTAACTGGAAAATATCACTGGATAAATAATTAAGTTCTTATTTATAATAATTTAATCATACTGTTTCGTGATTCAACCAAAATCTTCCAAATCCAACTTTTAAAATATGTAAATTACCACTCTCTTTCAAAACCCTAGATAAGCTGCGAGCTGAAACCTCATGAGTTATATTGTACGTCAGTGTTTAACTTAACTACTATTAAAAGGGAGTTAGAGATGCACAGTCGACGTGTCCATGTGTAAGCTCTTTTTAAAACACATAAAACCTACTAGAACAAACACTGCCTGATGAAAGAAAACGGAAAATGTCAAGGTATCCCTTTAAGCCAACCAAACTCGGTCATGCAATGCTTATCATGCAAGTGTCTCTGCATCGGGAGCCTGTCTGGACATCAAGCTCAGTCCTGCTCCAGAAATGTGCAGGACAGCAGCAAAAGCGGCCCAAGATACCAGCAGCCCTCAGACCAGACTAATTGGATTAAAGGAGCGATAAACATTGCCAATAAGACTCAGGAGCCTTTCTGGAGATTTGTTTCATTTCCACCAACTGAATTAAGGCAGTATCTAAATGTGCGCGAGTCTGTTCTGACTGGTTCCCATCAGCCATTAGTGTTGTTAACCACTATCATTGTTAAATCTGACTAAATTGGATGAACTGGCTTGATTGATTGTTTTGTGAGTTTGTCTTGAGGTTAACACTTAGTATGGCCTATGCATTTAGGCTGTCATAATCATAAACGACATGGCACGTTTGGTGTCAGGGTGAAACAAATACTGTCATATAGACCAAAAAGACACATGCATAAACATTCATAGGGACGCCAAATTGTTCAGAGTTTCTATTATGTTGTTTGGTGCCTCAAACAAAATCATGCATTCAGGAAACTGCACCGGCAGGGGAGGAAATACTCGTCGCAGATGGACAAAGCCTCCCCGGAAGAGTTGTTGCAAGCCAAGAGCCAGAAATCGGGCGCTATCCAGGTGGAGTTCACAGACCAAACAATGATACTCTCCCAGTTGTGTCCTCCCAAACCACCGCACAACCCTGTGCTAATTGCTGCAGCACCTGATTTGATCTGAATTAGACCTATGTACCAGAATTGGATATTTAATTACACTTTTCTCTCTCTGGTACTCATTTATTACTCAAAATAACTTTAATTTGTAGCATTCATGTAAGAATCGCTTTAAATATGTAAGAATCGCTTTAAATATGTATAGCTGCTGTGTCGTTTTGTATGCTCTTTGATTATTTTGAATTTGTCTGATGACCGAGATTAGGTTTCATGATTTCTGTCTAGTAATTTAATCTCCCTTCTATCACTGCACACATCTATTTATTAGTCCACAGTTAACATTTCCCTGGGAAGTAAAGACTTAGTCAAGGAGACAGGAAATACATACACATATAAAGCTGATGCACAAAGAAATATGTAACACAAAGAGGTTAGAGGGCACAGAGTTAAGGACAGAGGCACACAGATACATACACACAAAGAGAAACACAAACAGGTTTATGTGTACCACATATACAACTACAAATTAGAGGAAGAGTGTCAGTGGAAAAACACATAAATAAAAATGATACAGAGAGAAGGACTTGAGGAAAAGCCAGTCTAAAAGATGGGGCACCACCACTATAGAACCCTGGAGCACCTGCCAAGTCCATATTTTCTTTATAGGACAAGCGGTTCTTCATCGTCATGCTGGCCTGCAATCTGTAACATTGTACTACTGTGCAAACTACTACTAGGTGACCAAATTGTTGAAATTTGTTTTAAAAAAAGTGCACTTTAAAAAAAAAAATTTTTTAATGATCTTTGACAACCAAATGCTGTATTGCTGACATTTAGCCTCAGCTAAAGAGACATCCAAATGTCTCAGGTTGGCTGTGTACCTCGTATTCCCAAAGACAGGTTACAAAACTTGGAAAATGTGCCACCATGTTGAAAACCGAATCAGAACAGCTCCCTCAGAATAAGAAAGCTGATATTTTTTCATTTATTCTGCAAAATCCTCAATGGAGAATTCCATCAGAGAAGTGGCAGAAATTCGTTTACTGACAATAACCTTAACTTACCACTGTGCAAAGCAGCCATAGAACATGAAATAAATGAAAGAATGTGTGAGGATCCAACCTCAAAACAGTAGATTAAACAAGTTCCTCAAAATTAATAATGGTAATGATTTCTCTTTCGAGGTAATAATGCTACAAACTACAGTTGCTAAGCAAGCAACCATACTTGGTCGGGGATATGTAACAGTACATTTTAAGAATCTATAGTAACTCTGTAATGAGCATGTTAAAAGATACATTCTCCCAGTTTATGTGTGTGGAATCTTTTTTTCCAAATATTTATTGTCGACCTGAAATATCTCTATTATGTGAACACTTTTGAGGCCAGAATGATGAGGAGAAGGAAGCAAGACAGCTGTGTAGTGTTGCTACGAATGGTAAAAGAAGTGAAGGGATGGACAAAGATCAAAGCAGGAAGGGGAGATGGCCGGGTATTTTGCTCAAGTCAGACTACAAATGACAACTTTAAGCTTTACTGCAATTCAGCTTGCACAGATTTAAAATCTGTAGTTTAAAATCTGAGGGATCAGGACATACATGCATTACCTCATGGTCAAAAAGCAACAAAAACAACAAAAATCTATGTCTCTGGTATCCCACTTTTTTTGAAGAGAGCTGAATCTCAGGGCCTGATGGAGTGTTTGAACATGATTTCAGAGGACTGCAAAACCACAAATATCAACATTCATGACTGAAATACAGAAAATATCATAAATGGTGATATTAAACTAAACATAAACTAAGCCCTAACTTAACACATTTATACAGATTGAACTGTATTTTATCCTCACAGTCATGCAGATTAAGTAGGGTTTAAAGTACCTGCTTTGCCGTGGAGAAGGGTGTGGAGAATTTTGGGAGCCAGCTCAGGATGACCTGGCTTGGGTTTGCATGGGCCTTTAACTCTAGAACGCCCTGGGCACTAAAGGGTTACAGGTGCAAAGAGTGGTCCTCACCTCTCACACAGGGAAGAAGAGGTGGATAGGAAGGGGAAGCTGGGATTTTTTTTAACATGTTGGGGCATAGAGGGTTGTAGGAGGGACTTAGAAATGGCAAGACGTTGGGACGTTGAATGAAGGAAAAGGCAAGGGAAAGTGCCAACTGTAGAGAATTGGCCATTTGTGAGCATAGTTAAGAAAAAGTTTAATGGAGGAGAAGACAGGAGAGTAAGAGAAAGTGAGAGAGTGAGAGAGTATGAAAGAACAAAAGTCAGAGAAAGAGGAAGAGGAAGGAGATGCCCGAATTGAGCCATGGGTGAATAAAGAAGAAAAGGGGATGCTGTACTCCAAGGTGCCAGCGAGGCAGTAAACAGACAGGAGAGGAGGAGCGACAAGGGGAGAAGAGAGGAGAGGAGAGCGGGAGGAGGGAGGGAGACTTACGTGAAGGCGAAGGCCACCAGAGCACCACTAACCACTATAAAGTCAAGGATGTTCCACAAGTCCCGGAAATAAGAGCCCTGGTGTAAAACCAGTCCCAGATCCACCATCTGCAAGAGGAAAAGAGAGATTATGACATGTGAACTGAAATGTGAAATGGATATTATTGTGTTATGTTATTTGGCCTAAGAGTGCATTAAAGTCTCTAATCCTCATTTAGACTAGGCTTCTCAATACTTCTAGAAGAAGTTAATTCCACACATTGCCTTACCTTTATTAGCATCTCAAATGTGAACACTCCAGTAAAGACGTAGTCAAAATAGCGTAGCACCTGCACAAAGAAAAAGAGGGAATGATCTTAGGCTACATCCCACTAGTGGAAAGAGTAACACAATGGATATATGAATAGTCTGATCATTTTTTTTAAATTCAGTTGTCAACAAATAATTTCACATTAGGGTGCGATTTATTCATTTATTTTATTTTAACCGTTTTTCATTAATATTGTAATTAATTGATTCAATATTATACATATATTGTATTATCTGATGTTATCATGTACACATGGCAGAAGCAGTATTTCCAAATGATAATGTAAATGTTTATTTATGGACCTGCATTAAGATGCTGTACAATAACAACCCATGAGTTTGTCTTTTTCTCATCAAGTCTGAAAAGTTGAAAAATCCTAAAAAAGAAAACATAACCATTCCTTTGAATTTTCTACCAACAGTCAAAAATAATGGAAGCAGATTGAAGTGCTTGATTTACGTTTTATGTGATACTTTATATGATTTATTTATTTATTCATTGGTCCAGATCCACACATGTATGGGCATGTATAGGGCTGTAGTGATGCTACCAAGAAAAGCAACCATCATATTAAATAAAAAAGCAATAACATACACACGTGTGTACACTTACATTGTTGCGAGGGGATTCGGGCCAGACAGGGTCTTCAGCAGCTAGGGCAATACTGCTCATAGCAATGACCAGCAGGATACACATCTCAAAATAACGCAGGGTGCAGATGTAGTGACACGCCCGGCGAAACCTAGATGCAATCAACAGTTTTTTTCCTTGCATTTGTGCTATGCATACCATTAGATCTGCTTTGTTAGTATAAATGGGGATGCACGATGTGTGTTTCTTTTTTCAAACGATACCAATAACCAATAATTACCTGCTTCTCGTGGCCGATAACAATAAGATAAGCCATAATTTCACATTTCTGTATTTTAAAAAGAAGTTAATGACCTGTAGCTTATGAATACCTGAGGGTATACAAAGCTATGTGTTCTTCTCCTTCTTTCTTCTCCTCCTTCTCCTTCTCTAAACCCACAAACTGCAAACCAACTTTAAGATGCATGCAGCCAGCTGCTGTATCAGGATGTGTATACTGTATGCTGTGCTTGTTATGTCAAAGATAGCAATTTGGCGTTGTATTATCAGCTCTATTTATCAACTAATAATTTCATTATCGGATGATAACCAATAATATAAAATTTCCCTTTAAGGGGCATTATTTATCGATCTGAAAAATATCGTGCTTCGCTAAAAAAAAATTCGCTATAATGTATTTTCTTTTTGCATCTGTATGTTTTAGTGTGTGTGCACATGCAAGTGTTGTAGCTGTGACTTTATAGTAGATCCAGTTTCTATCCAGGATTCAGTTCTGAATGCGAAGATCAGCAACAAAGTTGGGCCTCAAGAATGTATTCCTGCTATGTGAATTCATATCGCGTAAGTGCCTGTGTACGCATGTAAATGTAACCATCCCACTTACGGGTTGGTGGTGGACAGGATGAACATGGAGCTGAAAGGAGGCATGGGCCTGGGTCCTCCTTCACCTCTTTTATCATCATCATCGTCGTCCTTATCCTCCTTCGCTGGCAGAGGCTCCGTGTTGGCATTTTTATTGACTGGATCAAAAGGGGAAGATAAAAAAAAGGGAGGATGAAAATGAAAAGTTGTTATTCAAGAACACAGATAGATAATAAAAGAAAAACAGCACACATTCATTCTCTCCTTACCCTGAAGTATGGCATTGGTGGATGGAAAAATTGGCATGTCCACAGCCGTGTAGTCGGGGTGGGGCAGTCTGATGACACTGTTAGCACGGTGATGTGCGATGCTCCCATAGTTATCTAAGGTGACCAAGCTCCCATGAGTGCCACTGTTAGCAAGATGGAGGGCAGATCCAAAGCCAGGGGCCGCAGTGTGGTTGGTAACTGGATTAGGGTGAACCTCGCTGGGTGGGGTGGAGCCAGAGACCAGTTTGGTATTCATGAGGTTGTCCATATCCTCACTGTACTGGCTGTCCTGCCTGGAGAGGCTCTTCTGGATGGGCCGTGTGGTAGAGAGGTTGGGGACACTGCAATCCCTAGAAGGAGGGAGTATGAAAAAACAATTGGTGATATTGTTGAGATAAAGGAAGGGGAGGCAAGAAGGGAAAGGCAGAGATGAGACAAAGACAGACAAAGGTGTGAGAGGAGCACAGACCAGAGAAAAGGGAAGAAATATTGCGGATAAACATTTTGAATCAGAGGACATCAGAAGCCTTAGTCATTGTTGTAATTGATATTTACATCATATCTACAGCCATGTGCAACGGACTTACTTTCTTCTGTGCTGACATGACCTCTTCCCCTCGCCGTCTGTTTGGTTGCCGTGACGATTTCTTCTTGGCCTCCTCTCACTGCCATCGCCAGCTCCCTCCTGCTCCCCCCCTTCTCCACCTCCGCCAACCCCTTTGCTCTTATGTCTCCCTGTTTTTACAGCTCCTCCTCCGCCCTCCTCACCATCTTCTGCACATTTTCGATGTGACCTGGGCTTCCTGTGCTCCGACTGCCCTCCCCCTCGGCTGCCACTCCGGGTGTGGTGATGGCGCCTTGACGGCCTCTCCTCTGAGCCTGGCCCAGGGATCGCTGTAGCATCCAATCGGCCATGCGAGCTGTGGTGGTGGTGATCACCTTTGCGGCTCCGCCTGCTATCTGTGGACTCTCCCCGCTCTAAAGGAGGCCTGACTGGACCTGAACCTCCTCCACCACCACCTCCTACTTGGCCACTGTGTTCGTGGAGTCTTGTTTGTCTGTGGAGCTCATCAACAGGATGGTGCTGGCTGAAGCAAAGGTCTGAATTGTTTGCAGTCATCTTGTTGGTGTTATTATTGCGATTCTCATGAGGGTCAACCACCAGGGGTCGATCTAGGTGGGTCTTCATGTCTGGACGGATGTGACGTGAATAGTTCACCTGCAAGGAGAGGAGAAGGCAGAGAGGCAGCATAGAGGCAGAGATTGAAGAGGAGACAGATGATACAGTTAAAATTCACAAGTCTAGACACAAAGTGACAAAATTTCTCAAAGAAAAAAAGTCATTTTCCAGCCAATATATAGATTACAATGGCAAATATACCATTCACAAATAATATAAAAACAAAACACACAAATAATATTATACATAATTAAACACCAGGTAAGCAACGGGTTAACATATGTCATCATCATCATTGCCGTCACTTGTGTACACTGATAGCACAAGTCTAGGGGCCTTTGTTTGCCTTGTCCTTTACATTGTTTTGCTCCTCCCTCCCTGTCCTTGCCTTCCAGCGGTCATCAGGGTCCAGCTCATTATAGAGGGCCTCGCGGCTGGACACCAGAGTCTGCCTCCTCAGCTCCTTGGTGCGTTGTTCCCACACTGACTTATTGATCCCCTTATTGTGGTTCTTCTGCTGCTCCTTACTGCAAAATGAGGCAGGGGAGAGAGAGAGAGAGGAGGGGGGTTAAAGATTACATTAAATATATGTTTAAAGACATATTGCTGAGCAAATACACACACAAAGCCATGAGAATGATGCAAAAAACCAACACCAAAAATAGAAGTACATAAAGTAGCCAGGATGTAAAGACACACCAAGGGCCACAGACATTAAAAGGGTCATTTTGGTGCATCTATAGAACAAGGCAGCTAAACAAAACAAGGTTCTGGGCGTCTACACAGCTTGCCAAAGCACTGGCCAGAACAGCCATAATTTGGTAACCTATGTAGGGGCACAAAATGAAGGACAACACTGAGGCAAGGTCAGAATATTTTATAATATAATAATTTATAATTAACCTACCAAACTAAAATATACACAATTAAACAAACAGGATTTATGCAGGACAAAAAGCTGAAAATAGCAGTGTTTTCGTCAGTGACCACCTCCTTTCTCACCCTCCAAAACTTCTACTAGTAATCAACTGTAACTCCCCTTTCTCCCAGTGCCAATAGTAAACAATAGAAAAGCAACAGCCTTACTGCTACAGAGGAATATGTACTCTTAAAATGAGCCAACACAATGCTAAAGAAAGCCAAAGAAAAAGTTAGGAACAAAGGTACAAGGAAAGGATGGCGTTCTAAAACAAAAGAAAGCAAGGAATGGTTGGAAGGTCAATCAACAGAAGGGATTCAGAAATGAATAAACAAATAAATAAATACCAGTCCAGAAAGGGGTCGGTAGCGTTGTGACACTCACTGTGTACTTTGTTGCTGAGGAGGGAAACAGCTGGTGAGTGAGATGGCACGAAAGAACAGAAAGAGGATTTCATTCCAAAATGGGCTATTCATCCACCATTTGAAAAAGTTTGAGTCTTCCCTGAAAAAGGGCCACTATTTAAAAAAAAAAAAGATGCTGTAAGGGCTGTAAAAACTGAATTACTACAATAACTAGAATATATTCCTGAAATCCAAAACTGAACAAATCTCAAGAAATGGTAAAAGTTTTCTCAAAGAAAAATTCAACATTTTGGAATGCAACCCTTCACACATTCAAACACACACACAAAACACATGCACCCAGACAATCACACACATTCACCTCTGCAGTTTGTTCCCCCACGAATCTAAAGCAATGCTATTTATTTTTCACTGTCCTCCTTTTTGCAATATCCCAAATTTCATCTTCCTTGCATCACTCACATCCCCTACATGATTGCAGCTGTTCTATCCTGATCATTCTTTTCATCTTCATTATCTCATCTTCATTATCTTACCTCTGAGGTTCCTATTTGTCTGTACAGTATCTTCAATCCAAACTTACACTTAAATGTTTCTAGCTATCTTTTTAAAGTGAATCACTCCCCTGTTCTACTGTATTCTTCATTTCTTACCTGCTTGTCCACCAGGTTTTTTAAGTCATTTAGCAAATTCCTCCTCTGTTATTTCTAATATACCTGAGTTTACACTACTTTACAAAAGTATTTCCCCACTTTCAAAAACCCCTTATAAATTATGGTCCGCTGTGTTTACCATGCATAAGAACTTTGTGCACTAAGCCATTTTGACAGTACTAATTAATGTTATGTAGCCTTTACAACCATTTTCCTTTAGCTTTCACGGCAGCCTCCTTCCTGAACCTACCATAGAATATCTTCTTAAGAGATTACTTCATGCACCACTGATGTTCCAAAGTTTAAAATCCCTGCTTGGAGAAACTATCTCCAATGGAATTTCAATGCCTTTCCTTTTTTGCACGACAGAAATGAAGGGTTTGGATTTACATTGATACAGTGGAGTGTAACCTCAGAAGAAAAAAAAAACTGAAATCTGATCCAAGACGCTGGTGTTGACTCTACTTTTACCTTTTAAATTACAAAAGGATTAAATAACATGTAGAGACACCTGTCATATTTTTTATATACAGTATGTGTAGGTGGCTAGTTATCTGGGTACATGTTACTGCAAAGAACCTTAGCAAGTCTGATGCAGGATCCTGGTTCACTATGCAAATGTAGCATTTCTAACTAAACCAACACAATCTTTAATCTTTCTCTCTATAACACCCACACAGACACAGACACAGACAGAGACACAGACACAGACAGAGACACAGACACAGACAGAGACACACACACACACACACACACACACACACACACACACACACACACACACACACACA
>JBBPCS010000672.1:4546475-4560452 GCA_037974645.1 Hollardia meadi
ACACACACACACACACACACACACACACACACACACACACACACACACACACACACACACACACACACACAGGAATCGTATATATCAAGCAAGTCCCAAGCGACTGTTCGGCCATTGCTAACAAATGTGATTGGTGGTGATCAACAGCCTCATATAAGGGGCCGCTGTTTCATAACCCCTCCTCTTAATTAACTGTAAATTACATGTCCAGCATTTACTGTCACCTCCTGTAGCCTACCTCACACGGGCTTGCGTTGAGTCATCTGCTTGTTACACCTTTGTCATTAGAAGCTATAACATAAAGCCTTTAATTCATGGAATGAGGGGGAAAAAAAGAACCATTCTATCAGACATTTATCTCCAAATGTATAGGTCTACCTGGGCAAGGCCTACAGTAGCACCTTTTACTCACTGTACAATGTTGGGTAAAGGATATGGCCATTCGGTGATCTTTTTGGCGTATTTTCTCACGAAGTTATCCTCACTGAAAATGAACAGCGAGCGGTTGACAGTGAAACAGTTCTGGCGCACGGGGATGGGGTTATAGAGGGCCATAGTCCGGGCTCTCTGCGCCATAGACTGCTTGTACATTCTCTGGGCTCCGGGCCCTCCGGGTGGACCGTGTCCATGACCGTGTCCGTGCCCGTGCCCGTGTCCGTGTCCGTGACCGTGTCCGTGGGGTCCTCCTTGCCTGCTACCACCGCGGCCGCCCGGGCCCCCTCCGCCGGGCCCCCCGCCATACCTGGCCGGTACCTCATCTCCGAACCGCGCCATTCTCTGGACACCGAAAGCCAATCTTCACGAAGCAGCGGAGAAGGAGACCAATGCTCAGCTGTGCAGCCACACAACATTACATCCCATCTGGATCAGAACGTCTCATATGCACAACGGGGTGTCTTGTAAGCTTATGCTGAACACCTTCAGTCGGCCAGCAGTTATATGCTG
Organism: Hollardia meadi; assembly: GCA_037974645.1. NCBI lineage: Eukaryota > Metazoa > Chordata > Actinopteri > Tetraodontiformes > Triacanthodidae > Hollardia > Hollardia meadi. The sequence goes on from JBBPCS010000672.1 coordinate 4,547,421, forward strand.
GTTTTAGCAGACGCGGCCGCCCATATACCGTCTATTCTCTGTGCGTCTCTGCCAACGGCCAATTGTGGGTGTGAAGAAATTAAATGTGTGGTCGGTTGGCTGACTGGTTGCACTGTAGGTTAGTGCTGTGTGGTGTCTCAGTCTCAGTCGGTTCTTATGTCCGTATAAAGCAGGCTTCGCCCCCAATATGAAATCATAGGGAGACTGTAGCAGTTAACATGAATGTTTCATGTTCTCCGTGGTCCTATACATCAGAGCGCACCACAGCCTGCTGCACCTTTCTGGACGATTTATTTCTTTACACTCATGACAACATGTAATAGCATCACACAAGTCTCAATAAATCAGCTTGTCGAAAATAAACCAGAAAATAATTAACAGCCTATAGCTACGGCTGTCCGTGTTCAATTTGGCATTTTGGAAGCGGTCGCGTTTCCGAAGACATAAAAAGGCATCGAAAAGGTAAAAGCTACGATTATTTATTTATTTATTTATTTTTGAAACATCCGCAATGTTTGGCACAGTGTGTGGCAATAATGTGGCTCCCGTTGTTTTACCAGTGCGCTTTGACGAGCCTTGAGACCCGGAAAATGATGGCATTTGTTTTTTAATGCGTCTTATTTCAGAGTTCACAATCTCGACTAGAAAGAAGAAAGAAATACCGTTTTCCTTTGAAACGTCAGTGTCATTGCTGTCGAGCGCTGTAGATGAAACAATTTTCTCAAACGAATCCAACGGCATCCTCCCTCGTTGAAACCATCATCTTCTCTCTGTCACCTGCGCTACCATCCAGAAGCTGATCGAGGGACACACGGACAGCGTCGTCAAAGACAGGGGTATGACGGCCGCTTCTCCGCCACCTTACACCCTCTCATGATCTTGGTTTGGCTGTTTGAGGTGCAGCAGTGCCGAGGAACTCCCTCACCATCCCCACCCCTAAAAGTCTACCTTCGTCCGCACTGATAAACCCAAATGTCCTGGCAGAGCGTCCTCTCTCTCTCTCTCTCTCTCTCTCTCTCTCTCTCTCTCTCTCTCTCTCTCTCTCTCTCTCTCTCTCTCTCTCTCATTGGAGTAGGGTAGAGCGTTCCTCACGGCCTCCTCTCTCTTCGTCCAGCGGCCCCAAGGGGAGGAGGAGAAAGACAGACGGACGGACGGATGGATAGATGGAGAATGGAAGGAAACACACATTTAAGGGGGGAGGTGCCTGTTTCTTTGGAATTCAGGCCGGAGTCTGTCTTTAAACGAAATAAATCGCACCGCGCTAAATCGTTGCCAGTTTGTGTCAGCTATAATGAGAGCCAGAGCGTTCTGCAGCCGCAGCACATGACGCACGCAGCTCGTCCAACTTCCAGACGTATGTCACGGACAGAGGGATTGCCTGTGTATTTTAAGGTGCCTCGGGCTATAGCCCGGTCGGACTGGCAACTCAAATCTTCCGGTTCAGACAGTGCATAAAATAGCTTGTTGGCTTAGAAGATAATGTGAAAACGACGGCTGTGTTTCTCATTTCCTTTTTCTTTGTATAAGTGTGTATGTCATAAAAACCCAAGTACAGCCAGATGCTATACTTGCGTATGTGGCGGAAAGGTAGGGTGTTGGCATCATGCAGCTCGTACAAAGATTCAGCTGCAACCCAAGCTGACAATGACTGCGCGCACACGGGCGCGTGAGCAGAGTGAAGGCGCGCCATCCGTGTACGCGTGCGAGTCTGCGATTGTTTGTTAGAGAAGGTGGAGGGGGGAGGCTATTCTTAGTAACAGACATTTGGAAATTAATGGACGAAGAGAGCTCTTTTCTCCCTCCCTCCCTGAAACCGAGTCGAAGATCCTCTTCCCCGACTCTCTCTCCTCTCCTCTCCTCTCCTTTCGGATTTTCTCCTTGCTCCACCAAAACACTGCTGCCTGCTCAAAGTACGACCATATGCTTTGCGCCAAAGCCCACAGATTTTTTTTTTCAATGACATAACCCAGAGCAAACAAAGACATCGTGGAATGGACAATGCCGAGAGATAACTGCTGTCTTTTTTGTCGTGATGAAATTTCTATAGCCCACTTTAGGCTGCACTAATTCTGTGGGAATTTGCAAACCTGTGATTTTGTAGGTAAAACATTTCAGCCTCTCACCTTCAGTGAAACCAGTTTTACCAGAAATCTCCAAACATGCGGTTTCAGTCTGACTATCGCCTGTAGTGGTATTTCATCTTTGAATGTACAGGATGATTTTATTGGATTTTTCTGGTTATGGAGAGTGGAGAAAGATGGCAAAGAGTGGTCTCATATTCAATGAAAGCCATGAGTCACTCACAATTACACACCGTGCAGCAAAGAACTGATGCCACGTTAGGTTAAACCCCGGGGGGAAGAGGAGTGGAAGGCTGTGGCCCACGACATCACAGGACAACATTCTCTTAATCTATTATGTGACCTAATTGATTGACTCCAGAAATAGCCGCCTCCGTGAATTGGAAATGATCGTCCATATACAGTTTTAAGGGTGACCGGGAGAATGATTTTACCTATTGAATCGGGAGAGAAACCTTGCGCGTTCGAAAGCCAATCGATAACGGCACGACCTTAAACGTATATCCGATATTGGCCTGTGTGAGGAAGGAATCGTTTTGCCTTGTGTCCACTTAAGCAAGGCTCCCAGCCGCGAGAGCGAGACTGACCCCACCGCAAGGGCATGCGAGAACAGATAGATAGATAGGCAGACAGATAGGCAGACAGACAGACAGACAGACAGACAGATAGACAGACAGACAGACAGACAGACAGACAGACAGACAGACAGACAGACAGATAGATAGATAGATAGATAGATAGATAGATAGATAGATAGATAGATAGATAGATAGATAGATAGATAGTTTAGATGTACATGAAAATGTACAATCTTGACTACTGAGAAAAAAAAAGTACAACTAGGCAAGTCCCCATAATGTAAATCATTAAATTTAGTGTGCAGACTGAGTTTTAGGTTTTTTTTTTGGCAAGTAGTGGTTACAGTCAGGGTAAGTCTGCAGGAAATGAATGTAAGTCCATGTATTGTCCCCAAAAGTGATGGAAACAAGACTCAGTGTGTGTGTTTGACAGAGAGAGCGAGATGTTTTAGATCCTTGAATTGCATTCATTTGAAAAACAAACCCCCCAAAACATTTACAGCATAAAACCATGAAGAAAAATAAATACATGAAAAAAGATGAAGACGATTTGCAAATGAATGTACAAGGTGTTGTCTCTGTGCTTGTTAGAATAGCCTATTATACGCGATTTAGTCTTTACATTATGATGTTGCACTTGTTATAACAGAGTGTGTTAAAATGCTAAGACTGCAGTCTGTCAAGCACTGTCTCATCTCAGCTGTCTAAAACTAAAAGCGTTCATGACGCAGTGAGTACATATGAACATTTAATTCTTGCTTTTTAAACATGTCTTCCAATTTTATAGGCTGTCGTATGTATGCGCGTGTTCACAAACGTGTGTGTTTACACTTGGGTGTGATGATCTGTGAAATGATCTATTGCCCTTCAGTGCTGGAGCCTTTGAGGAGTATAGCAGCCTTCTGTTCAAACCTGTTTTTCCACACAGCCAGCACAAGAAGCAATGAAGAGCAACAGCTCCAAGGCCGCCCATGCATAAAACATTGTTACCTCAAAAGAACAAATATATAGAAGAGACAGAGATACGTGATGAGCTCTGTGAATTTATAGGGTATTTGGCTGAGAAAAATAATGTAACATGATAGGTTATCTATTGTTTCTATCTTTAGGTAGTGTTTTACATTCTGTTTCAATGCTGAAATCTATGAGGAAGTAATAGCAATGACATCTTCTAAAGTAAATGTAATGACATGATGCAAAGAGGATGGAGAAAGTAATTAAACAGGACTGAGAATTACTTCCACTCCATACGCTAAAGTATATTAAAAGTATATTTTTGTAAATTTAAATAAATCACTAGATATGATGGAAGCTTGGTTTCCACTGCAAGGTTCTATCATGCTTAAAAAGCATTTATCCCACCTCTAGAGTGCAAAGTGTCTGGATTGTTCTCTGTCGTTTTTCTTTCTCCGTCAGATGTTCAAATAGTGGGTAGCTGTGAGGCTGCTGCTCTGAGGCGAGGGCCTAAAAAGGAGTGTCGTGACTCAATGATTCATAAGGCTGAATAATTCAATGGCTGGATGCATGTAGAGCACTCCGCCCCTGCTGAACCCAGTTCTCCGCAGACCCGATGCAGACTTGTATGTAAACCTCTGCAAGGCTGGTCCACATCACACACAACACATTGTGGTTAATAGCCAAACATAAGTTCATGACATAATTCAGGATGCGTCAAAAATGCTATTTTGCCATTGTCATAACTTACATAAGCAGAGAAAAAAAATCAGGTAAGTGGAGATTCAAGTGTCCAGCTATTGGAAATTGGGTCAGATGTTGTATTTGGTTTCTAATTTGGCTCTGACTAGCAAACAGGCTATGGATACACCAAAACTGATGCAAGCTTTAAGGGATTGTAGGAACATACGGTCATACACAGTGAAGAGCTGGTAGCCCAGTCAATTCAGGACCATGGACAGAGCCAGACATGGAGGACGCAGAGCATGTGGGAAGCCATACTGTTTCGCAACTGGTTGACAGGAGAGACATGTATGCAGACTCACACAGGACAACAACCAACAGGACAACAGCTTTCTCCGTCAGGGTGTGTCCTGAGGTCCACCTCCCTGTGCGTCCTTATAACTTAAAAGAATGACTTAGCACTTTACTTTTGTTGGACTCAGAGTTTTTAAAAAAATAAAACACTTTAAGGCTATTTACCAGATTTTAAATAGACTCTGATGTGTAAAAAAGTTTTTCATCTCACATCCTTTCCCCTCTCTCTTACGAATTAATTGTTATTCTTTATGCAAAAAAAAAATTAAAAAAATGTCTCTGTGTCCCACCAGCGCTCAGGTACGTCAATCCCTCTTAAGTGCAACAAAAACAACTTTCTTACTTTATTAATTTTTCAGGATTTTTTAGATGCATAACATTTTTTTAAAATTATCCTTAGACATTCTGACTTCCTGCTGCTTATCATCTTATCATTGTGCAGTAATGGCAGACAGGTTCCACACATGTATCTCTCAAGCTGCCCACTGCCAAGTATTTTTCTGGTTATTTTCCGTTTAATTGCATGATTCGACAGAAGGCATAATGATGCCTCCAGCAGGACAGGCTGACCGATGATGATGCAGTGAATCGTAGAAGCTTTAAATGAGTGCACCAACTGGGAATTAGTATGTGAACCCAAAACACTCATCATGGCTGGATGAATGTACCGCTGGGGGCAGCAACATGGCATCCAACAATGAAATGGGCATCACATCAGTAGTGTGTTTGTGTGTTGGAGGAGGAGGAGGAGGGGGGGGGGGTGAGTTCGTTTTATTGTGGATGCTCACTGACCGAGACCAACAGCAGAAGGAGCACTGATAATCCTTGTATATAAGCAGTGGATGTGTTTGGATGTGCATGTTACATGTATACACTCACGCTCACATGTAGGCAAAAGCAAATTTGAGTATGGTGTGTTTGTGTGTGCGAGTACGGCGGGTAGACTGAAGTGCAATACAGAAAATTACACCCACTTAAGAAGTTTCCATCCTGCTGAAATAAGCACAATGCATTTTTAAACATCTAGAATTATTAACCTACTCATAAGTAGGGTAACACAGCTGGTCCCACATAAGCTATATAATCTTTCTCCATCTGTTTCTCGACCTCCTCCTGGCTCCCTGACAGTTACCTCTTTTTTTTTTATAGATCTGATCTGATATAGAATTTAAACATTGGTTTGAAGCAGATTTCCTGTGAGGGTAAAGGAGATGCCTCACTTTCCTCATTTACCACTAGATCACTAGCAAAGGGTTCGCCTGGAAACACAGCAAAAGCGGGAGCAGAAGAGAGACGGTGTTAACCTGTCCTTAATAGTATATAGGCCAAGTTTTTTGGGTTTTTTTCTGGGCGTCACTGTTTTATCCGCTCACGGAACTCTCTTCTCTTTTTTCATGCTCCATTTCTTTTTCAACCCCAGTCAATTTGACCCAGCAGTGAAAGTGGAGGCTTAAAGGGGTGAGAAGTGTCAAATTTAGACCATTTCTTTCTTTGCTGATGTGAATGAACATAATATAATTAGTTAATTTAATTCTGTAACCATTGCTTTCCTTTTCTGATATCTGTTTTTATTTCCTTAATAATTTCTGCAAATATTTCTGTTCTTAGATTTGTTTCAAATGTAAAAATGTCCTTATTCATTTTTATTCAACTATCATTCATTTCTTTTCTTGTCTGATTATGATGGAGGGGGCCACTCAAATATGATGAAATGCATTTACATTACATTACAATTATGAGTGTTCACTGCCACCCAGTGGTCAGAGCGAAGAACTACAACATCTGCATTCACTCCTTTCTCCTCTTGTTGTAACTCTTCCCTTCGTGTGTTTATATCCCAAAGCTATGAGAGCAAGAAAGCAAAGAGAAGGCACTCAGTAAGCTTCCTTTGTGGCTGATCATTGCACGCAGGCCTGGAAATCTGCACATAAATATAATATTCAAACAGATACACTGAGGCAAGCAGCTGGGCAATAATAGAATTGACAGGTAGGCCTAATTTAAAATTGTCATCACTATTCATTGTTGTCTGCTTCTCTCAAATTCACAGTTAAGGATCATTATGATAGGCCTATTAGCTATATAGACAATGAGCAAGTCTGCATGCTTATATGAATTGTAGAGAATTACCCTATTAATATGTCTTAGCAAAGTTAACAAGCATAGACTATACAAAAATCAAACCATGCAAGTCATGTTGGAAATATAGTCTATATGATATTATATATTACAAGTATATATCAGCAATATAAAACGTTGTCTCAGAGAAATTTGTAACACTATGTTACCTTTCCAAGGTTTCTCTGTAGGCCTAAGACAAGCTGTACTTTAGAAAGTAAAATATTTATTTAATGTGATATATTTTATATACAATTTCGACTGCTTATACATCCAAACAGTGTTTTTATTTCTTAGTCACATCTTTGGTACAGAACATCATCGACGTCATCGATGTGTTTTGCTGATGCACGCCTGCACTTCCCAGAATGCACAGCGCTTTAAACATGGCGCCCAACACAGCCGTTTGACTTCTGGCAACAAGATCAAAACGCAGTTAAACGTGAATGTGACTGTGTAGCGAAGTGGACTAGTAACATTTCAGATTGGAGGATGAAAGTGTTGCTGGCGGTTGTGAAACGAATCCACAAAGCAGCCGTTTACACCAGTCACCCGCGTTGCGTGAGCTCCTGTGCGAGCAGCGGCCCGTTACCTCTCCGAGATGAGGCTCTAGTCGTCGGGTCAAGCCGGGAGCTCGCGCAGAGGCTCGGCTCACAGGTGGAGGTGCGGACGGGCTTTATCACTGAGGAGGAGGAGCAGGCTCTTCTGCGGGAGCTGGAGCCAAGCCTGAAGAAGAAACGCTACGAATTCGACCATTGGGACGATGTAAGTCTGGTTCATGTCAGTACATGTTTGATAGTTAAAACGGAAGCTGCACGGCAACGGTCGAAAGCACACCTGTTACAGATTTTATGATTCATATAGCCCCATTAGTAATGGCTGTGTGTAATGCTTATACGAGTAGTTAAAGGACCACTTCAAAAACTTTGCAGCCTCGTCTCTTCACTATCCACAGATGGACCATCTATCACTTCTGTCATTAATATGTAAGGCTTTTCTTCTTCTTGTCAAATTCTACACCTTATGATGCCATAAAATCAAAAACTAATAATGCAACGTGCAAATATATTCACTGGCTTCAGGTGACACACAGTAAAACCACAGGCTGTGAAATTATTTCTGAACAACATTAGTTGGGAAACAAAACCACACACTCTTGACAAACTAATCGTCCATAAAGGCAGCTTGTCAAAATGTTGTACATGAATGTATTTGAAGTGACTTTTTGACTATTTGTGCTGTGTTCATCTCCCCACATGTAGGCTATTCACGGGTACCGTGAGACTGAGCGTGTGAGTTGGGGCGCGGCGTGTGAGGAGGTCCTGAATCGTGTCCGATCTGTGGCGTTTCCCGAGGGCAGTCCCCTCCTTGGGCCTGTGCACATTCTAGATCTGGACAAAACTGGCTACATCAAGCCTCACATTGATAGTGTCAAGGTAGGTTTCATGTGCAGTACTAGTACTACTACATACAATCACTGATAATCACAAATGTTAGGTTCTGACAATATATCCTCAGCACCATAATGTTGGAAAAGCCTTATGTAATTTTCTCTGTCCACCTTCTAATGTTTCAGTTCTGTGGTAGCACCATTGCTGGGTTGAGTCTTCTGTCAGACAGTGTCATGCGCTTGGTGAAGGAGGATGCCACCAACGAATGGCTGGACCTGCTGCTGCCCCGACACTCCCTCTACATACTTAGGTCCAGTATTTTACTGCACTTGTAATATATTTGAATTTGAAGTATTTGAGTTCTTCATTATTAAACAGGGCTGTTTTGCCCAGGAAAATTATAGGTCTACTACAGGAAGCATTAAAGGCAATAAGTGCACATACTACTGACACATTTCCTAATGGAGTGTGCTGTAGTGTCATACTCTGCCGGATACTTAACATCTAACTTTAAAGGATAATTCCGGTATTTTTCAACCTGGGACGTTTATTTACATATTTTGGAGTGCAAATGATTAATACATACCAAATGTTTTGAAATTGGACCCGTCGATTGCCTCAGCTGGTAGCTGCGACGCAGCTGCTGTGGCAGTAACATAATACTTTGGGGGCAACTCCAACCGTCAAAGTTAGGTCCACTAAAAGTGCTTTTTTTTTGCCGCTCACAGGCTGAGATGGTTTGTTAAAGAGTAAAATCCTTTCTGTTCAACCAGAAACACAGGTCCTGTTGAAGGAGAACCCTTGCAAGAGGCGAGTTATTGTAGTTGTTACCTTTTAAGTTGTTGGAATCAGCTAAATATTCGTCCACGACTTTGGAAATGTATTTTTATTAGTAGTTCCTCTTGGTAAACTCCAAACTCCTTTCTCCAACTCTGATGTTTTCCACCGTCGTCTTCCCACAACAGCTCACCTCTCATGAGATTTCAGAGCAAGACTTCTCCTTGACACCAGAATACGGAAATATAGGGTCAAGGTTTAAAAATACCGGAATTCCCCTTCAAACAGTGTAGTCATGTGTTTCATTCTGTTCTCTTCACCCATGCAGGGAGCAGGCCAGATATAACTTCACTCATGAGATCCTGAAGGATGAGGAGTCTGTTTTTAATGGACATAAAGTGCCTCGTCAGCGTCGGATATCTGTCATCTGTCGGAACCTTCCAGGCCAACACCCGCTTCAACCCTGCTCGGATATTACCAGGACATAACCTGAATTTGGAGGATTATGTCAGCGATCTCCATTAACATATTCAAGCTGACATCCCTAATGTTTTTTGGTTAATTCTTGTTATTAGACACTCTTTATACTGTGTGTATTTTGAAATATTGATTGGGTTATCAGGTCACACCTGTTACAGTCAAGAATACTAAAATGATCTGTCTGTCTGATGTGCATTACACATTACCCATAATGTAGTTTCAGGGATTGTAATCAACTGAATGAGCCCCTTATTATCAGACTCCATTCATCGGAGCAAGTTTTTCAAAACGGTAGGTTTTTCAGAATTAATGTACGGAGCCCGTCTGGTGACATTTGTTCTAAAAAAAAATATTGCATGGCCACCAATTAATAACGTGTGGGAACGAGATCCTATTCCATGGCCACGACTCTCTTAATGCGTGGGAACGAGATCATTAAGTTGTGGCTATGACAATAATGCTTGGGAATGACATTATTCAAGTTCCAGCTTCCGATTCGGCAGTTAAGGGGAAACTTAAGGGAAAAGTAACTTGCAGTGCTGGGAGGCAGATCCTTCGTTTTTTGCACCTCTTACTGTCATGAAAACGTGGTTAAACATTAGATAAAGACTTACTGCTGTCTGAGACCCACTTTGAAATGTATGAAACCTTTATTCTATTTGTGAAAATGCAATAAAGGGAAGATTCACTGCATTTTTCACATCTAGGCCACTTTGGACCAAGTCTCTTTCAAAAAACCACAAGACCTAGACTTGTCAAATCTGGACTACATTATCCCAGAGAAGCCAGAGATCATTTAAAACACAGTTTCATTTTAGGTAGTTCTTATCACGCTGAGTGTTCATTTTTCTGATCAGTTTGGTTGTAATTGGTTATCTGATGCAATAAAAACCAGGTGAAATGTCATGATTCACAGTTGAGCCTTGCTCGCAATTGGGCGAGCGGGTATATGGGTGGGAACTTGATACCGCAGCTCTGCTGCCCAGTTGCTACTGTGCAGACTCTGGCTCCAAATGACGTCACCAGCGCAAGATGGCAGCGCTTATATCCCGGATATTTTGGATTCACATTTGTACAGTGGGAGGAAGTGGAGATGCGGCGGCCATGTTTATCTACAGTATGTCAATGCTTTGGATAATGGGGATAATGAACAATTTATGGAGGCAGGCATGAGGTCAGGTACATGGCAAAGGGAGGAGCACAATGAGGACAACTGATGGGCAGGAGAAGAAGAGCAGGGTCTGAAATGATGGAAGATGTTAGTGGACAGATAAATGTGGTTTATGGATTAATGGATAAATTGAATGGTTTCTCAATCAAATGTTGATAATTGTGATGAGATATAGACAGAAAGCTCACTAATAATGTCTTTATATACATTATAGATCAAATGAAGAACAAGCACACCAATGGATAAATTACATTACTTCTAACACGGGCCACAGTACAGGCTTTGGCAACAGTAATGAGAAAAGCATTGGCAGATGCAGTGAGAGAGGTTTACAGTGGCCAGTTCGAGGAAAGGTGAGAGAACATCAGTAATTTTTTTGACAGAAGAATTTGAGGAGTAAATTAATCAATGGACCAACCTATAAGGATGTTTGGATCCTTTTTGAAACATAACTATTCTGCTTTTGTTTTGAAGTGAGAAAGAAGAGATATCTATGGCCATCAGAAATTAAATGGAGAGACGTGGACTTCTATAAATTTCATTTAATAAAGGCCAGGTTGTATCAGCAGTTCGTAACAATGAGATTTTTTGTATTGTCACAAATAGAATAAAAGTTTCACAGATCTGAAACTGTGGTTAAAAGAGTCTGTGGCTTCTCTGGGATAATCTGGTCCAGATTTGACAAGTCTAGGTCTTGTGGTTTTTGAACGAGACCTGGTCCAATGTGGTCTACATGAGAAAATGCAGTGATATCTCCCTTTATTGCATTTTCACAAATAGAATAAAAGTTTCACAAATCTAAAACTGAGTTTTAAATAATCTCTGGCTTCTCTGGGATAATCTAGTGCAGATTTGACAAGTCTAGGTATAGTGGTCTCTTAAGGAGACCTGGTCCAAAGTGGTCATGTCATGATGTCATGTAGTATAATGGGAAAAGCCCAGCCCCAGGCTTTCAGACATTTCAAACATCAACATTTGCATTAACAACAGTTCAAAAACAACTTGACTCTACTTCTGTTTAAAATCTTGCACAACAAAGTCCACAAAAGACTTCCTGCCAACAACATTATAAAAACATGTTAAGAGGATAACAATGCCTTTTTGTACAACTTAAAGAATGACTTTGACATTGTCTACAAAACCGCAATAATACTTAGGTCCAAAAACATACTCCAAAGCAGTAAACAATTTACAACCAGGTAAAAAGTAAACAAGGAATGGAAAAGTCTGTAGGTGTGAATGAGTCACGAAGACACTTTTACGCAATGTCCATGGCATAAGAGTTGCTGGACAGTATAGTCTCCATTTCAGCTCGAAGCTCAGGATAGCTGTTGCAAGTTGATGGCAGCTCCAAAGTTGGGCCACAAGTATGTGCAATTGGCCGCCATGCTAGCCCTTCCAAGGGTGTGAATATGACTTGAATTTCTTTAATGCAGATGACATCAGATCCTGTCAGAAATCTCAACAGCTTCCGGAGGCCTCATCCAACCCCCTTATGCACTGATGTAAAAATCGCAAGCTTTGGTTCTCTGCTGAAGTAGCTGGAGAGGCTGTGATCAACTTTAACACCTTTCGGGTTGTTGGTTTAAGATTATCATACATCTTCTGCATATCCAGTACACTCGGGAAGAACTTCCTGAGGGTTGGTCCTGCGACTTCTGCAATGTTATCCAGCGCATATTTTGGTTGCTGGATTATTTGCTTGTGGGCCACTTGGAGAAGCACAGCTTTCAAGTTCTCTTGTGTTGGTACTGTTCTTACTCCCATGCGATCCATAAGATCAAGAAGCTCATCTTTATCATCACCGACAAGAGCCTCTTGCAAAGCAGTGGACAAGAGATCACGCTCAGACTGACTAAGATACAACATGAGGGAGTCAAACAGTAAATCGGGTGAGACAGATTGTTCACCAAATGTGATTGCTGCTGTAAAGGCGTGAGCCAGCTGAGAAGGAAAATATCCATGGTCCTTCAATCCCTTGGCCAATATCCTACCAATATATTTCCATTCTTCCTCTTGCCATTTTGGGGATAGTGACGGCATCCTCACATCTGCACCCTCTGCAGCACAGTCTAGAAACTTCGTCCAAAAGGCAGCATATACATCCCTGGACACACCATCAGCATCTGCCCCCATTTCATCAATGAAGCTGTATTTCACAGAGTAGCTCATCATTGCTTCATCCTTGAATTGGGCAATCAGTTCATCTAAGAGAGTCACTCTATTTAGTTTCACAGTCACATGCAAAAGTTCATTGGTAGGACTTGGACCAGCAGATACTATCTCAGAATGGATAGGAGTTGAGGTGTAGGCGTTGATGTTTATTTGTGCCTCTTCTATTGGGAAGATAGGCTTGTGTAAGAATGTATCATCAAGATCATCTAAAAATGGTCCACCTGGCAAAGGACCAAAAATGACCTCTGATGTATTACACAAAGATGTAA
>JBBPCS010000672.1:4565179-4582955 GCA_037974645.1 Hollardia meadi
AGTTTAGTTAACCCACTGGTTTCATCTGGCTTCAGAGATAAATATAATTGGGTGTCATCTGCATAGCAATGAAAATTAATAGTGTTTTCTAATAATATTACCTAAAGGAAGCATGTATAGGGTGAATAGTATTGGTCCAAGCACAGAACCTTGTTCTAGAAATTGTTGTAGTAGAAATTCAAAAGTTATTAAACTGATAAAAGAGGATTATGTGGAAAAATTTCAGTGCCAACAGAGGGTGGGTTTATGTGCACACTGACAGTAGCAAATTCTAAGTCTAACAGTGAGATAAATGCAGTACCAAATGCATTATCAATATGCACATGAATAGTAAAATCACCTACAATAATCAGTTTTAAGGACTAAATTTGATTTTAAAAAACTCTGAGTATGGACCAGGAGCGCGGTACACTATAACAAATAGGATTGGCTGTAGTGTTTTGGCTGGGTGTGAAAGACTAAAAATAAGGCTTTCAAATGAGTTATAATTGAGTTTAGGTTTAGGACTGATTAATAGACCTGAGTCAAAAATACCTGCTACTCCACCTTGTTGGCCGGTGCCTTGAGGAATGTGAGTATTTATATGGCTGGGAGGAGTGGATTCATTTAGGCAAACATACTGTATATTGTGTTTGAAGGTGCACACTTAGAAAAACAAATACATATCTTTAAACCCTGCCAAGAGTGAACAAGAAACAATTTGTTCAGCGGTGCTTAACAAAGTAGTTCTGTTGCTTTTAACAGGTTCCTCTTATGGCCACTGAGAAATGATCTGTTCTACTCACACACACACATGCACACGGTGAAGCTCTCAGAGGAGCTTCATCTGTCTGTAGTTGTGTTTGTCTCATCTCTAAGCCCTGTGTGAAGTGGAGAGGAAAGAGTCTTTTGCTCCTACCCCCAACCTCTCAGCACTACACTGACTGTACTCTGGGGAACTGGCCTGGACGAGCAGAAAGTAACAACATTGGAAAGATAGAGGAAGACGTGAAAAAGAGACAAAGTGAAGGAAATGAAGTGAGGAACAAATATCAAGGCTTGTGGAGAGATTAAAAAGAGTTGAGAGACAAAGCGAGGGAGAGAGGGATTGGGAGTACAGACCTTGGAGGAGAAAGATAAAGAGAAAAAAGCAGGTGCAGACAAGAGGAAGACAAACAGAGTTTTCTGAGATTCTTGTCAAACTTGTCACTGTCGTCACAGGGAACACTCAAAAATGGCCTTATTCAAGGTCACGACATCAGCATGTGGACACTCAGAGAGGTTGTGAGTTCAAATCCTTTTTTTTTTTTTAAACTTTAGCTTGTTGAAAAGAAGCTATCATCAGAATCATCAGCACCTCAGCATGTCAAATAATCACTTGGGTTAATGCACTGATGAACAACTTCTCAAACTTTAGCACCGATGTATTGTCATTTAGTCCAATGAGAGTGTTGAACCTTATTGGATGCCCTTAATATTGCCTGGCAGGAATCCTCACTGGAGCTGAGAGGGATTTCCCTGACTTTGTTTCCTCAATTTAGCAACAAGTGTTGACTATCCTGTCTTTCTTTGTTCTTTTTTTAGTTACAATATTCTCTTCCTTTATCTTGTTATTTCTAAATCAAACATCAGCAACAGCAAAACACAAGTATGTTGTGACTGCCACTGCCTGGGTAAATGTCATTGTGCTGTGCAGGGTGTTTTTTTCATTGTCATTATGTTGTATGATTTAAAACAAGTGTAAAAGTTCTATTGACATTCAGTCTGCTATCAGCAGCCAAACAATTCTAAAGACCTCACTACATAGCACTTTTCACTAACATTAGTGCTACAAACCTGATCATGAATGAAATATTATTACTTCAATTTAAGTGGTCTCAGATTAATCTAAAGTACACTTCTTATCTATCACCTAGAAGGCTGAAGGTCCTTGTCTGATTGCGTAAGGAGCTTCTGCCTGAGTAAATCAGACACTAATTACACGCAGATTGTGAATGAAAGGAGCAGTGTAAATTAGCCCTACACTTTCATGCATAAATCTGCCTCTCTTTAGATTTCACATGTCATTTCAATGGGTGCATATAATTCACAGGTGACACAATTCAAAATGACAGCATCATATACAGCCAGCAGCACACGGGATCCCAGTAAATACATTTACATTACATTTGGACTGACAGTGGCTCAAATCCAAGAGTCATGTTGTTAATAAAAGAAATATGTAGCTTCTCCAATTCCAACACCTGTCACAGTCTGTGTTTATTGGATGCTATTAGAACTCAGGGAGGAGTTTCATCATTGTGGATAATAAAGCAGAATAGACACGCTGATTTGATGCCAATGCCAACAACACCCTATTCTGATAGCATTAGGCCTAATGGGCACTGTCACTCATAAGTGTGTTTCCATGGCAACAGTAAGGATCAATATGAGCATGTGCTTTGAGTAACCCAAATCTGTATCCAATGAGGAAAGGATCTGTTTGTGTGTGTGTGTGTGTGTGTGTGTGTGTGTGTGTGTGTGTGTGTGTGTGTGTGTGTGTGTGTGTGTGTGTGTGAGGACATTTTGGCCGTTCCTCACAACTTCAAAGGGCTGTTTGAAGGTTAAGACTTAGTTTGAAGGGTTAAGTTAAATTAGGCTTAGGTTAGGGTTAGGGTATGTGTGCTAGGCATTTAGTTGTGATGGTTAAAGTTAGGGTAAGGGGCTAGGGAATGCATTATGCCAAGGAGGGTCCTCACAAGGCAGGAAGGAGCCTACTGTATGTGTGTGCATGTGTGTGTGTGTTACAAACACACAAGGTTGTACACAGCAGGCCACAGATGGAAAATTTAGGGTTAGATATTTAATTCAGCTAAAGTGCAGTATTTTCAACAAGGGGTTTGAAAAACACATGGGGAAAATGGTTTGTCTGCCTCTGCACCACCTGTATGTGATATGCTCTGAATGAATTGGGACTTCTTGATTGAAAATGCTATCCTAACTCCCCAAATTATATGTACCGGTGTCTGTTACCTTTAAGCTCCAGAGCAGATAGCCCTTGTATTTGCTTGGTTTGAATCTGGAACTGCTATTTTACAAACCATAATTGCAGCCATTGGGTAAAGCGTGTGAATGAATGATGTTCAATGAGTAACTCGAGTTGCATCCTCTTGGTAGTGCATGGCAGTGATTCAATTACAAGATGAGGCTTTTTAAAAAGGGAGGATTTTACTACTAGTTGTGTTCCTGGAAAAGGTGTAAGTAGGGCAGTGAGACACCTGCAGCTACCCTTGTACCACCTGTTACTTTCCTAGATTTTAACCATTTATGTTGCTGCAATCTACTCAGATCAAAAGACTGTATTTGCTCCAAAGTGCAGGTCATCCATAGCCTAGAAAAGAAGCTGTATTGTCTGGATACTCGAACTTATCATCATGTCACCAAGCATGCCTTCACTTCTGCTGCGTTTCATTTGGTTTTTAAAAATAATGATTTATAAAAACTGTAGATAGAGAATACTTAAAGTGTTTTATATAAAGATATTTTTTAAATTACAAAAACAGTTTGCTTGCATACATACTACATCATTACAACTATCAAATTGTAAACTTCCATGTACACAATAAGACATATACAGTATAGTATGTAACTTTTATGGAATCAGATCTTATAACACAAAGCAGCAGTCAGTAGTGGAGGAAAAAGTTAGATTTTGTGTCCTACATTTTCATAGTTACAAATGGATCCATGTTATGAGTCATGCTCTTTCCCCTTGAGACATGTGTTCTGCATATCCCATATTCCTAATTATGTAATCATATCCCTAAACATGCACACATACAGACATACTGTGTTTCCTGTCTCCCTCATGTGAACCCTCTGGGTTTCACTATGTGGAGCACCAAATCAGATCACGTCTCATGTGGAAGGGAGTGTCCCAATGCGTGTATGCATGGTTACACAGAAGCTAGTGCAGGAACAGTGGATTGAATTAAAATTGGAATATCTATCTTTTTTAATTTTATATATTTATGTTTTTATATCCATCTCTCAAACACAAGCATTGAAACCACAAGTGTTGTATCTCATTTGTCCTGTGTCTGCCTAAAAAGAGGAAAGAGTTAACCCAGCAAGTTCCTAAGGTCATGAGATGTACACGATAATGTATCATTTCATACATGCTTTAGGTAGTACGAACTCCTGCAGTAATAAGTAGATTAAAAAAGAGAATGGACCTGATTCTCTGCTGGTACCTCCGGGGAGCATGGACTGGAATAGACTGGAATGAGTTCAATTCTCTGTCGGAATTAGAAAGAAGTCCGGATTTGGAGCACAAGGAAGAAATTTGGCCTGCTCATCAAAGAAAGAGAGAGAGTGAGATTTTCATTGCTGTTTTCATAAAATGATGATCATGAAAATGTAAAACAGAGGAGATGTGGGATGAAAGACCAAAGATAAGCGAGTACTACATGCAGATAGGCAAACTGTATTTTATAATACCATAGACTGCATACCATACGAAGTTCAGAATCCCTCCTAACTTTGACTTCTTTGTACAAATGCATGTGAGCATACATGCATACTCTTTTTAAAAAAAAATATATATATATACATTTACACATACATGCATACTCTTAAATGACCACATGCATGTGTTTGACGGTCTACATGCACATGCTTGTCTGAGGGTATCTCTTCATTTTGATGCACGTTGCTGTAATGTGTATAATTGTAAGTATGTTTTCGCCAGCTGCTGAGCAGGCAAGAGGACAATGTCTGTCATGATGCAACAGGCAGCTAATCCTCTCCTTATGTAAATGCTTGACTGCTATTCAAGTGACATGCAGATGGGATAGAGAGAGCTTAGGTTTTGGCAGCTAGTATCATAACAAGGATTGTCTGTGGAGACGATGTGCTGTCAGCATTTGGGTGATTAATGCTGCACTTCGTATTTTAAAAAGGAATCCTCCCCTCTAAGGTCTGAGCAGAGACTGGTACTTACATATACTGTAGGTATCAGCCAAAGCCTGGTGAGCTCATAGCCTTATGAGGTGGGGGACTAAGGGGAGATGATTAAGTGAAAATGCATTAGGCTAAGAGGGGACCTGTTGGGGCAACGCTGCATGCATGTATTAACATTAATATTAAGGAAAATAAGGTTTATTTTGGGAATCCTGCAGGATCAGTGAATAAAATAATTCTGGGACAATGAAATTTTGAATTAATTTACCATTCATTTAGATTCACTATTCAAGATTGTTTGTCATTCTTCAGTGTATTTCTGCAAAATGCAGATATAGGCAATGTTCAGGCAATAAAATATCTATAAATATAACACTAAAATACAAATATTTACCAAATTAATTAATAAAAATTTGTCTTTGCCATTGTCTATCATATCTTTCACTCTACGTTGCTTTTGCATTGTTCTTACTTTTGCTATATTCTCCTCTACAGATTCTCCATAATTCCAAGGGTCAATCCATTTGGGTCAGTCTCAAGTCAAAGGAGGGACTATGAAGACAAGCTGTGTCATTGCAGCCCAACAAGATATGACGTAACATGGGTCCCCTGCTACTCATCATGATGACCATAAAGCTGTGACAGGCATTGTGAAACCTTCACCCCTTTAAGCACCCTTCTCCTCTTTGGAAATCCTTTCTAATAAACTTTGTTGCTTCCCTGTCTCCTGCAAACACAACCTCCTTTCCTGCCTGCCCTTAAGTTACTCTCCTTAATAATTATAACATCCCCTATTCGTCATTTAAAAAAAAATCTGCATCATGCAGGGTGCTTCTACCACCACTGTCCTTCTTCTTATTCTTCCCTCCCTCCTATTCTTTTCCCACTTTCCTTACATGGTCAATGGGGACTGCTGGCTCATTGAGGGGGACAAAGGCTATGTGTGGCTGGCTATCTGCAGTCAGAACCAGCCGCCGTACGAGACTATCCCCCAGCACATCAACAACACAGTCCATGACCTGAGATTGAATGAGAACAAGCTGAAAGCGGTGCTCTTCAGCTCCATGTACCGCTTCACCAACCTGACTGACCTAAACCTCACCAAGAATGAAATCAGCTATATTGAGGATGGAGCATTTGCAGGACAAGCCAACCTACAGGTGATGGGGAAATTGATAATAACAGCCAATGGTTTTTACAGTCAGTATTGGACATAATAATATTTTACTCAATAACTTGATTGACGTAAATCTGCGGCATGGCTGAAATAAAATCCACTGGACAAGTACAACAATCACACAGGTTGACAAAAAAAATCAAATTTTACCATATCGTCAAAACCTCCTTCAGTATAAGGAGATGGAAATGAAAATGAGAAGACAGTTATAAATATACTTGGCATAGAAATAATGCATATGTGCACAATGACACATTTTAACAGGGGTCAGATATATTTTTGGACCACCTTTGTAGCTTGCCCTTCTGAACTCTGTTTTAAAAAATACAGCAACATAACTGAATTATGACAAAAAATTGGGCCAACAATGGGGGAAAAAATGCCCTAATGCCTAACTGTTGTGTTTTTCTCAGGTCCTTCAGCTGGGCTACAACAAGTTGACGAACTTAACTGAAGGTATGATGAGAGGACTGGGCCGCATGCAATGCCTCTTCCTGCAGCATAACGTCATTGAAGTAATTGCCAGCAATGCATTCTGGGAGTGCCCAAGCCTCAGCAGCATTGACCTATCATCCAACAAACTTGCCCGCATTGACCCATCCACATTCACAGTTCTCAATCGGCTGATGGTGTGTGAACTGGCAGCAAATCCATTCCATTGCGGTTGTGATCTGTATAGCTTCCTAACCTGGTTGGAGTCTTTCAATAATGTCACACACACCTATGATCGCCTCCAGTGTGAGACGCCCCGAGAGATGTTTGGTTACCCCTTACTCATCGCTGCTGGTCATGCTGGGCGGAATGCAAAAAACATTTTGTACCATCACTGTCGAGATGGTGTGATGATTCCAGGAATGACATCTCTCCCACCAGATCTGGATGGTCCTTCTGGGATTGGACCAGAGATGTTTGGTGGTTTGGGACCGTATCACCAGCCCACCACCTCATCCTCATCTACTGAACACAGCTTCATTCCCAGCATCAAGCTCCATCATGTCTCTTTGTCATCAGCTTCTCTTCTTGTGCAGATTCCAAGACCCTACAGCAAAATGTATATTCTAACACAATACAACTACACATATGTGTCTGACGTCATGAATTTGAAGAACAAGAAGGAGATGATTACCCTCAGCAAGCTTAAACCGCACACCAATTACACCTTCTGTGTAGCATCCATTCGCAATTCTCAACGTTATAACCACACCTGCCTCCAGTTTTCCACTCGGGCTCAAAATCAAGATGACATGCTCCCCACACCTTCAACAACTACTCATTACATAATGACCATTGTGGGCTGCCTTTTTGGCATGCTCATTGTTTTAGGCTTTGTCTACTATTGTCTACGTAAAAAACGGGTGCATGATGAAAAGAAGAAGTCCATTTGTGTCAAGAAAACTATTCTGGAAATGCGTTATGGACCAGAGGTGGCAGCAGCAGTGGCAAATGATCCAGCAGCAGTCCACAAGCTTCAGGAGCAGTCAAGAGAACATCACCAGTATCAACACCACCATGGAGGCAAGCTTCCCATGTCCACATCCTCCAGCTCGGGAATGCTTCACTCAGCAAACACCAGTTCCTCCAGACTTTCCTCTATCCCACAAGTGGAAAAGATGGCCACTGCCTTTTCAGAGGCCATGGGCACAAGTAAAGGAAATTATATGGATGTAAGAACTGGAGGGGCAGGGATGGAGAGGATGGGAGATGGTGGACATGGAGGGATGAGGGGGGCAGATTTGAGGGACGATGATGGAACTGATGTTGGCGATGACTCAGATGATGACGGACATGGTTCTGCTTCAGAGATTTCCACTATTGCCATGGAGGTGGACAAGGTTAACCAGATCATTAACAACTGCATTGATGCACTGAAATTGGATGCTGCAGCAGTTGCTGCTTCAGGGGCTTCTAACCCTACAGCTTCCTCCAATCCCACCTCCCCACCCCCCACTAGCACGTCCTCCCTTACTCGTGGCCTAATCCCACTCTCCCAAGGGTTGACAGAGACATGCCAGGTCATTACTCCCAACAAAATCCCTCCTCCGCCTCCACTCCCTGCTTTGAATGTCCCTCTCTCTGAGCGCCCAGGGATCAGTGGTGGTGGCTTTGTTGTCACTCCCCCCTACAGGCCCCCTCCACCAGCCACTGCTGTACGTCCCATTCAGCGACAAATGAGTGCAGATGCAGCTGTGGTTATTGTGAATGCTGTCAAAAAACAGTGCAGCACCACTTCTTGTGGTTCCATGGGTCAGGACAGGGAACGTGGAGGAGCGAGGGTGTATAGCTTGGATGTTCCTGAGCCAAGGAGCCCAGATGCCTGTAATCAACAACAACAGCTGTACCCAGATCGGGCCAGTCCCGTGGGTTGTGGGGAGCCCCTTGAGAGGCTGCCTTTAGTGGGAAGTGGGAGTTGTGGTGGAGGGGGTGGTGGTGGTTGCGACAGTGGTGGTGTTGGTGCCCAACATCAGGACAGCCAGAAGCCGCACCATTACCATCAACAGCAACAAATGCAACAACAGCAGCAGCAACAGCTAGAGGTGCAGCAGGACTACCACTGCTCGGAGCATCGCCACTCTGTCCCAGCTCTCTATTATGAAGGCTCCCACCAGGGCTCCCCAGCCCAGAGGGTTTCCTTCCTAAAGCCCCTGACACGCTCCCGCAGGGATGCAGCATCGTACTCCCAACTTTCGCCTGCCCGCCACCACTCCAGTTACTCTGGCTACTCCTCCAGCCCAGAGTACTCCTCAGAGAGCACACTGCGGATCTGGGAGCGCTTTCGTCCCTACCGAAAAGGCCAGCGGGATGAGTCCTGTTATGTGACGGCCGGAAATGCCCTGCGAAAAAAGGTGCAGTTTGCTAAAGGCGAGGACCTGCATGACATCCTTGATTACTGGAAGGGTGTGTCAGCACAGCAGAAGCTCTGACTGGGGGACTAGAAATAAGCATTGAGGGAAAAAGAGTTTGTATATTTCTTTTCTCATTGGCCTGTGGGCCAGAGAAAAATCGGGAGAAACATGTTGGGTAAAATTTCGCCTTTGGGGTATTTTTGGCATGCTACGTGTATAGAATATTGTGCTAAGAGCAAGGACTATGAAACTGTGCCTGGGATATGAGAGTCATTACAGTGTTATATTTTACACTTCATTGTAGCACCATTTCTGGATCATTCTCATTTTGTGTTTGTGGGTTTTATTCATAGCACAGGAAACAAATTCAAACTGTCTAATGTAATACTGTTTTAGTGATCACGTTTTGTGATCATATGGACCCTCTTAATCAGTGCCATGTTATCATTTATGGGTAATCACCGAAGGTAAATGTTAACCTTCATTTTAAGCTTGTGTGATCCGAGATTTTGTTACCTTTTTATATTGGGTGCTGTATGAAGTTAGTGAACAGATTTGTTAAAGGCCCTTTCTCTCTTCCATGAGATGTTTCTTGTGGCTGAGGTATTTTCATTTCAATAGCAAATCTCACACAAAGAAAGGAAAAATCGGAAAGATATTAATAAACGAATAAAGAGAAAACAGTCAAGTTGTCTCAAAGGTCTTGCATCATGAGAAAATCCTTAGAGAGAGATTAAAGTGGAACCCTTACCAAAAATAGTGCTCTGATTGCACCCTGAGGTGTGACACATCTTTCTAACTAAAACTCTTGCATTGTTTAATTAGTGATCTAAAGAATGTTGTCCCAGAGGTCCCAAACTGTCCTAAACAGCATTTGTCCAAGCTGTCTGCATAATTTGAAGGAATACGGAGGGCAAACTAAGTTCCCTTAATGAATTAGATGCAACGTACCTGTAGGAAAATAGAAAAACTAACAGACAGAGGAGCTCACACAAACCCTATACAAAAAGGCATGTGAGATGTGACCCATATGTGACAGAGACCAAGAGAAATTGAAAGCAAGAGGGGGTATAAATGGAAAAAAAAATTAAAATAAAAAATAATTTGCAGCCAAGGTAAATGTAAGTAGATTACAAGCAGGTTACGGGGAATCTATTTGCATCATTCAGCATGTGAGCACCACAGTACATTCCAAATCCTTTCTCTTAAAATGAAAACTGAATGAGGCACAGAGGGAAAGGACACTTCTAATTACTGCCAACGTGTCTGTTCTGGGAATTAGTACTATTGTTGTCTGTTGATAACCTCATTAGCCAACTTGTGACAGGCATGTTCACTTGCACTTTACGCCTCATGATTGTGTGTGTAGCTGTGTGGTATACAGTGGTCAGTGTAAGTGGGTGTTGGCATGCCTTGTCAGATTATATTGTATTCTGAAATTGACTTAAATTAATAGTTGTAATATCTTTCCCAGTGGCTGGATGTCTGAGTAAACAACAATACTAGGTTGTTCATGGCATGAACTACAAATATTGACATTGTCTATGTATTTTTCCCAGATATGCATCACATGACCACAGTGCTCAGCTGTACACCAGTAGTGCAGTGTCTCTTGCTAACAACCGTCTAATTTCCATTAATGGAGAGTGTTATCCATGCAGCTGGCCTTTTCTAATGAAATGATCTAATTATGATTTTCCTAAATGTTAGTGTCATTGCCTGGTATTCTGACAAACGGCATCCTCCCTACTCAAAGTGCTCTGTAGCTGTTGAATTAGCGCATCATCAGCTAACATACACAATCTGAGACATCCTACCCTGAAAATGTGAAAACCAAATCAGTTGGCCTTACTACACATTTTTGTTCAGGCTATATTTAAAGTGAAGAAATTACAGTGACAGGTTTAATTTCAGGAACATTTCTATTTTTCTTTTGATCCTCAAATCCTCAGATCCTTGTTTACTGTGGATGATGTTACTTGGCCCACCTCCCACAACTTTCCCTGCTCCCACAGGTCCAATGGAACATGCGTCAGGCATGAGCAGAGTACTGAGCATGACCTGCTCTGTTTCATTAAATGAGAAAAGTGAGAAATTGCCTTTCTTGCAGGCAAGGGTCTGCACAGCACCAACACTGCTTTTCTTCTTTTTGTTTTGAGCAGGCAATTTTTAGTATGCACTTGACTCCTCTTAATCCAAATGTAAGAGGGTGGTGTGTAATGGTATCCCCATATTGAGCTATGTATTTCTTCCTCGCTCTTTGTTTTCAGAAAACACCTATATCTTTCTCTTTTTCCTTGTTTTAATAAGTTGTATGCATACAGTCAGGATCGGAGGTCATACAACTTGGAGTCTGTGTTCTGCTGTCAGTGTTTACAATTGAGTGGACCACATAAGCTCAAGGGCCTCATTGTCATTTTTTAGTTACAGCTTGTCTGGGATGCATCATCTCATCCGCCTTCTTTGTATGATAAAGCACCATGTGATCATGTGATATACAATCTTGGAAATCTTTAGTTCCCTGCTGATCTCCAATTATCTGAGCTTTTTAAAAAAAAAGAGGTTTCCAAAGGAACATGTTACTGTGATTGCTTCAGACGTTCACCAAATCGGAGAAAAGGATTTTCTTTGCTGGTACATTCTAAGAATACTTAATCCTACAAAGGGAACTGGATGTGTTTAACTCCCCAGATCCTCAACTGCCATTGCAGTTCACAGAAATGGACACTGGGGATAACAGCAAAATCAGAAATGTTCAGTAATATCAGGATCGCTCATCATTTCAGCTGGCATTTATGTTCATCTACCTGACAAAGTATAATGTGACAGAAAATCCTGATGTTTTAATTTCATATAT
Organism: Hollardia meadi; assembly: GCA_037974645.1. Taxonomy (NCBI): domain Eukaryota; kingdom Metazoa; phylum Chordata; class Actinopteri; order Tetraodontiformes; family Triacanthodidae; genus Hollardia; species Hollardia meadi. The sequence goes on from JBBPCS010000672.1 coordinate 4,576,977, forward strand.
GTGTATTTTAAGCGACATATTTAACACCCCTGTGTGTTTTTCAGGAAAAAGATTTTCAGGGACAGATGTACATTCAAGTGCTCTTCTGCTCAAATACAATTCAAGCATTTGTTTCTTTGTTGTGAATGAATCTCTATGATGATACAGAATTCCTGGCCCAAAAATGAACATTTTCAGCGCTGGTGTGAGAAGTGCCAATCGTTCTAATGATACATAAACATCTTCGCCATTGCTCAAATGAGTGGTTGCTGTAGTTGGAGGGGACATTGTGTTACTCATCATTAATAATTACTTGGAAGCCTGCTGCCAAAATAGCCACAAGAGAGTCATACAAATGGAAATGATGAATAGTAAAATTCAAATTTGATGAGTGGCAAGCAAAGTCTCTCTGCAACTCAGTAAACAAGCAATTTTCAAATAGCAGTAAAAACAGGTACAATAATAAGAGAAGCAGAGAAACTTTTTTTTGGTTTTTTTTTCAAAAAGCTCTGCCCCTGAATGAATCATAAAAGTTTTACCTTTCTCTTGTGGTTATTGGGGAATTACTTTATACAATTGTCTCCTACAAGACTGGAACTTTCAGTAAAACAGAACACTTATGGATGTAAACTGAATTACTAAACACTGTGTTAGCAATGCCATCGTACTTGTTTTTTCTCCCACAAAACCAGCATTAACCAAAAAAGAAACAAACCCCCCCCAAAAAAACCCTTTTCTCCCTTCTCAGCTCATATCTTCATTGAACCCCTTGAGGGTGGCTCACTCTGAGATCAATGATCCTTTTTGTAGCACCGTCCTTGTTGTTTGTCTCAGAGCCACAGGAACGCCAGACGTGAGAAAGCCATCTAATGTGCTATTAATGTTTAATCCTTTTGTGGGAGACTGGCTGGGGTTGCTTCCCCTATCTCTTTATACACCAAGAAATCACAGACACTTTCAGTTTCTAGCATAATCCTTTGATGCGCTCTTATTTTTAAAGCCTGGCCCAATTAAACTAAACTCCAGTTTCTTCAATAATGAATCAGAGCCAAAAATTGGGAGTGGGTTTAGGTCTAATCAGTTTCTAAATGACTAAAGGAGTTAAATGCTTCCATTAATAAAGACCACAGTAAAAGGTTTTAGTCTTCCCATGAGTTAGGGCGCTTTTTAGCCCTGTGAACCAACCTTGCACTCTCAGTCAAAATGAGGCATTGCTTTAATAAGTGATCATCATCATTTGGGAGTAATCTGAGGATGCAATATGAATAATAATACAGACAAATCTGTGTGATTCTCCTGCTTTAAAAGGATAACTGGATCGTCTTCTGGCAATGAGGAAGAAAACTTTACCCAAATCTGTAGATTTAATTAAAACTAAAAATCTATGTATGCGCAAAAGAATGCCCTCTCACAATGCTGCAGCAGCCAATATATTTACATACATACATCAGCTGTATATTATGAGCTATAATACAGAAACGTTTGAATAATAATAGCCTATATAAACCCATTAACTAAGCGCAAAGTAGACCCGGAGAGAGGCAACAAAAGAATGATACAGGCAGTAGGAGATTTGTAAAGAATTGATAAAGGTTGAGTAATTAAGAGGCATTAGTCCTAACCAGGAAAACAGACACATGTTGATGTCGACACATTAACGCCGACAGCCAATGTATTTTTTTTTCAGGCTGTTGATTATGTAGCCTATTAGAGTGATTTTTGTAGCCCACACACACACACACACAAAACAAGAGTAGATGGCAAAAATGGGCCATAAAAAAAGTGAATCAGAATGAGTCACAGTCTGATTAAACTAAAATGACTCTTTTCCTGAAAGGCAGGTAATGGGCAAGGTCTTCAAAGAGGAGAGAGCAAAGAGCAAAGAGAGGGATTTTGGCTGAATGCGGGCAGACATCTGGGATTAAAGATGCATGGCTACACGAAAAAGTCACATGTGCACTGCATCAAATGAACCACAACACACATAAACACGCATACGTGCACGAATATCCGAAGCATATTCTGGAAACAGTTCTACCAAAACATTCAGAAACGTCAGAATTTCTCGTGACTGAAAACCAGCCCTCCTTTAAAGCCTTAAGGAGGAAAGATTCAGTTCCACTTAATTTCAATGCAGGTGACAGGCAGGTATTAGCACTGACAGTGGGTTGCAAATCCTTTTATTTGGTATCTTTATACCTTTATACCTTCTGTCTAAGAGTCTATTAAGTCCATTAGCCTTCTGTGTCGGAGATTAGCCTGTGGATAATGTGCCAAATTTGATAAATGGGAAACTATACTGTGTGTCTCCTCTTGATAGCCACAGAAGGGCTTATGTGATAAAACAAATTAAATGCATGCCATTTTTTTTATGTTGCTCTAATGTGAATTTGTATTTATCCAAAGAAGGATAAACAAAGTCAGTTGAGACAAATGAAATTTGCCTTGGTGTAACTGATCGGGTCAGTCTTCCCCCCTTTATGAGTGCATGTTTTTAAGTGTAACTGAACAACAATGCTGGTAAAATAAATTAATGAATTAAGCTATGCCTGTGAGCATGTAGTATGCACAGGGTTGGATTTTGAATTTAATTGTCAGCTTTGTTCGAGCTGGAAAAGCATATGAGGTTGAGAAACATCTGATACTTCGAGATAAATAAGTGTTCAGAGCAGAAGAGCATTTGGAAATCCTGAAAGTAAGCCTGAACGAGCTAAGGTTTGTCACCTGACTGGACTTCATGACAACACCTTTTGAGCACACGCACAAAAATGTTTATTGACACTTACACAATATTCATTAACTCTGCAAGGTTTAGTTTCCAAAGATGGACAAAGGACTTAAAGAATCTGTGAAATATCTGTGAATTTTGTACACTAGATAAAAGAAGAAAAAAAAATGCTAAGGTTTAAAAAAAAATGCTTCAATGGTTGTTTTATACTCAGCCTGATCTCTTGATATGTCTCTGTGTTTCTCTATTTTCAGTTTTCTGCTTGTCTTTGTTTATTTTATTTTGAGGGTTTTTTTGGGGGTGGGGGGGGGTTGGTTACTGGAACCAAGGGAGTGACTTTTAATACTTGCAATGATATATGTTATAAAGGTTTAGGAAAAGAGAAAGCTTAAAATAGTGTACTACATAAATTAAAAGTTGTTATATTTGCATGATTCCCTGTATTTTTTGAAAGACAAAAATATATTGTTGTGTACAATGAGTGGACGTACGTACATTGAAAACAAAAACTGTAGGGGCTGAAATACAGTATTGTCAAGTACCTTTGATTTGAACATTTAGGTTTTAGCCATTTTTTATTCTCTGTGACGTTTTATATTTACATCCTTAACGATTGGGTTTCATTTGAGTGATTGTATTGTATACTGACACTGCAGTTGCATCTCCTACTCGTTTAGCCACAGGCTGGTGGAGTGTGTAAGAGGGGATAAAAATGTCTGAGGCTGGTGGGTTTTTACATCCATCAGTTATGAGAAACTGCACTCTATTCTACATTACAAAGAATATTTTCCATGGCGGACATGCAAATCTATCTTCTTTGGCTTAAGGTGTGGGGCCCTTTCACACTTTGTGGTTGTAATTTATCCTAACCCAGCCTTATTTCTTTCTTCTTTATAAAAAAAAACACCATACAAATATTTCCAGTTAAAGACATACAATATGAGAATACATGTTTAAAGAAGAGTTTACTGAAATGACACAATCACATTACGGTCTTAACCTAAGCCCAATCCATCAGTTAGAAGTCACTGGCAAATCAATGTAGCATCAGCAGCTTCTCCCTCAGCCTCTACCCGCCATGCTGTTAACTAAACTAACTAACTAACTAACTGGTTTTCTATCCAACTAGTTAATTGAAATCGCCATCCAGTTGTAAATCAGTCTTTTTGCTATCAGTCTTTCATTGTACACTAGTTTATTATACACTCTTTAACTTTTTGTGTGCACAGAAAAGACTGTATCTCAACTTGATTCAAAAAAGAATAGATAGTTGCACCACGGTATAGCTACAACTCTATGTTACCAATAAAACGGAAGTCCTTATAATTTTGTATATAGTTGCACTCAAAAACATCAGATATTCATTTGCTTTTAGAGAAATGAAATTCAAATGAATGAGACCACAGAGAGAAGCAAACTGAGTATAATTGGTTCCACTGGACAGAGTAGAGCCTTTAAAGGAGGCAGAGTCTTGAGTACATTTCATTTGGCACACATCCAATAATGTGTTAGTAACACCTACGCAGCTCCTTTGATACATTATTTATTGCATTAAGGTTCATGCAATGGCAGCAAGCCATAAGTCAAAGCTAAGTTTACATCATCCAGTGATAACACAAGACTCTCCAACTCAGATATAAAGAGGCATCAAAACACTAACCTCCGGGCAATGTCTGCTCCACAGCTTGTCAACGTGGCAATGCTATTATATTATTAGCCAGTTTGTATATTTATGATTTAATTATATAAAATTGCATTGCATCTCTCTAAGCCCAGATGCAGAACAGTGACGCTGGTCCCATTGCAGTGAGCACATATGCTGTTCAGTGTCAGAAGCCCATCATTCTGATTAATGTTAATGTTTTCTGCGATCAGGCATAGCAGAGGCTGGGCATCCATTGCTATTCCAGACACAGAATCCAGCGCTGAGGTACTCCCAAAGCCAGAATGACTGGCCTTGTCAGTGCCAGAGATTGAAGAGGGGCCATACTCGACTCATTGAGGAAATTAAATGTCAGAGGGCTGATGTGTTCGAAAGCTAAGTGTCTTGGCCTTGCAGCAACGCACCAGTTATCTCTTCATGATGCAAAAAAAATCTTAGCCTAAAAGAAGTCTAGGTATTATTCAGAAAGTATTGGCGATATCAAAGCCTGCTCAGTCAGGTAATCAGTGATTTGAGCTCTAATTTCTTTAGAATGTGATTTGATGCCAGAAAAACATATTTTAAAAAAGTGCAGTGCAGATTTATAGTATACAGTATGATCTCTTGCTTCTGTGGCATATTTTCATTTTCTTCTGCACTCACAAGGAACTGAGAGTAGAGGCATCTCACTGTCTTACATGTTGTGCCAGCTGAAAATAGGTATAAATTGTTTTAATAGCTGCTTTTAAAAAAATTACAGCAGTAGTTTCCATGATCCTGCCCAATACACTACAGCCATGGAATGTACAGTATACAGAAAGTGTTAAAGTATAACTACCATTTGTGTGATTCTGAGGGTCAAGGGTCACAGCAAATTCTCACATCAATAGCTTATGATTTTAGTTCCTATTCGGCCATGTGTGTAACACTTGCGTCAAGACATGGCTCCCGCTAGGTCGGCAGGTTCAGGAGTTCTTTTGGTCTTGAAAGGCAAGAGCTAAAAAAAATAAATAAAAAAAAGGGCCATCACTGTATCAAATTGAAACGGTCATAATGTATTCAAATCTAATGTGACTCTCCCCTCTGGTTTCAGCTCTATGCTTGTTAAGGTTTAGAGACCAAAAGGGAAAGACAAAACAAAGGTTTGGATGATGGGAACAATTCTTGGCTTTTTGATTTCTTTAATTATTTGTTGCTGGTATTGACATTTTCCCCTTTGCAATTTCTGTACAAAAGATCTATTTCTATATTTGCAATAAATTTATAATGAAAAATGTGTCCAAGGTCTCTTTGACTTACTAGGATAGATTTTTTCTTTTTAATAATTATGTTGTCAGTTATGATTTGTGTGGCACTACACTGCCACTGAAAATGTGTGTGTGTATGTGTGTGTGTGTGTGCGCCAGTATGTGGTGTGTACTATTAAACACACTATATACTATATCTGCTACTCTATCCTTAGGCTCGGCCCTGTAATTCAATTATTCATGCACTGAGGGCTGCAAAGCACCTGGACTGTCTATTGTGAGAGATTGTTCCTCTAACAACCCAAACACAGTGCGCGCGCACACACACACACACACACACACACACACACACACACACACACACACACACACACACACACACA
>JBBPCS010000672.1:4589251-4616289 GCA_037974645.1 Hollardia meadi
ACACACACACACACACACACACACACACACACACACACACACACACACACACACACACACACACACACACACCTTCTTGGTTGAATCTTTTGCTCATTTTCCTATTTTCTTTTCACTCACACTTCCCTTATGACAGCTTTGTTTTTCTCCCCTCCCACCCTCCTCCTTGTTTCTAGACCTTTGTCTGTTTTCTCATTCCTCCCCTGGCATCTCCCTCCCCCTCTCTCTGCCTCTGTCTGTCTGACGTCATAGCAACCGCAGTGTAAGATCCAGGGCTTGCTTGACAGTGCCCATCATTCAGTGACGAAGACAGCCAGACAGATGAGCACTAGAGGAGGTGGAGTAGGGGCAAAAAGGTGGCAGAAAGGGTCTGTGCTACACCCACATTACTGTGACATGTAAGGTGAATGCACTATTAGGGCTATTTGGCTGGCAATCTGTGGGCAAGGTCGGCTTTAGGCTGCAGCATTTTTAATGATGTGACTCATTCTGGCATGGTGCAGCAAGCTGAGCATACAACGCAAGAGGGTTAGAACGAACGAAAGAACGCCGTCCTGATGTGTCACAGGGCAGAGGCAGAAGGGAAAGGTTAGAGAAAGAGAGAGATTGAGGGAAGGGTAAGGGACGAGAGATTTTAGGATAGAGGACACATTAACGTTTCACTACATGTATGAGTCAGTGATAAAAGGAGACAGAATAGAGGGAAAATGGAGAATGAATGCAGGAACTGAGGGATGAACTGTTGTTTAAATGTAACAGGTAAAAACAGAGTGGAGCACTGAATGATTTGGATTTTAAAGAATCATTAGCTCCTCAGTCAGGAGGGCATCCAACATGCATTTTCATGTGCACACACGCCAAGACACACAGTCTCATTTTTTTAGAACAAGAAACTAAAATGCAGTCACTTACTGTGCAAAATATACAGCTCCAGTGTCTCCCCCTGTTACACATGGATCATCTCATGATTAGGAGAATAACAGTCTGTCATTTGGTTCTGATGCCCATTTAGTCTGACTTCCACTAACTAAAGTAGTTATCACTGGATACTGTCTCCTAAGCCCAATTCATACTACAGGAGCACACATGACTGCAATTATGATATTTTATTTTAGGTGTGTGTTTGTGTTTGTGGGTGTGGCTGCGTGAAGGATGGAGGCTCGTGGGGGCTGTAATAAAGGGAACATAGGCTACACTATACTATAATTCTTACATTCATTGGTCCAGCTATAATGAATGTGCCAATGTGAAAAAGCGTGTGTGCACTCATTACAAGAGAGACATCTTGTGGAGCAATTGTGTAATAGCACTATGTTCTGACATCAAGCATTAGTGGAATTGTGAGGAAAATCAGGGTTAGTCCCAAAATAATGGGCCACAACCTAACGCTTCCATGTCTGTCATTTATATCCTAAAAACTGTAATTTAATATGGTGGTTAATTTTGTACGTACAATCTACCCATGCTCATTATCATGCTTATTCAAACGCCTATAAATAATGATATCATTATTTTAACATTATAGTATGTGCCATTTAAATGAAAACCTTGAAATGTTAAAGATCATTAAACGAAAAAGACTTTTTTTCATCTAATTGGCAGTTTATTAGAGACACATCTGCTTTAAAGGCATAATTCATAATTCAATTGTTGGCCAAATAAGAGTTATTAAGTTAGCTCACAATAATTGTTGTTTGGCTGATTGAATGACGTGTCGTTCAAAATCATTTTTCACAATGCTTCCATAGAATTTCTGATGGCGCTACTGTTTCATCTGACATCATGATTAGTAGGCTACTGTCGTGGATCGTGATCTGACATAAATGCAGAAAATAAAGAACGCAACCACAAGAAAACAGATGAATGAATCGAGTAAAACGTCAGCTGCCTACGTCATCTGGTCCTCTGCGGAAGGATATTTTCAGTAAGAAGTGTAGTTCCGGGATCCGGAACTACTTCTCTGGATGGAAAAGGGAAAAACCTTTAAAGGGTGTAAGGATACCACGGAGGTACACGTCGCTAGCAGGTGCACAAACGCAGGGAAATCACAAATACGAGGCGAAAGATGGCGTAGCATATGGTGTCTTCTAGTTTGCACCGACAGAAGACACGTCTGCCACAAACCAAAATGATTTCACTAGAATAATGTCACGGTAAGTTATGCGAGCAGGCTAATGTCCGCTGTTGTATGTTACTGTTAGCTAAAAGCGAATGGTAGCATGTATGGCTAACAGCTGACAACTCATTGGTTTATGAGGATGGTCGGAGCTTTATCAATTCGTAGGCATATCTTATCAGCGCACATGCACGTTTAGTGTAGTGAATTTTGTAAATAAATCTAAATGAAGTCTTCAAAATGTGTTGCCATTGAAAAATTAAGTATTGCTCTTTTTTTGCTGCAAGTATTTCGACTAGCTCTGACGTCAGCTGGTCAGCTAATCTACGCTTTACACGAGATCGTCACATCATGAATACACACTTGCATTCAAATAAGCCGAATACTTGTAAGACCTCATGTGATATTCTGCTTTGTCACGCGTGGGTCTAATGAACAACAGTGCGTAACGTTAGTGTTCGTTTTAACACACAGACCTCCAAAGCTGATGAAGGCTGCTGTCTGTCTAAAACTCATCATCAGTATTAAGTTGACACATAAACACGTAGTGCTATGCTGTGTCTTCTAAATGCATCAAATCCGAGTGAGTCACTTGTTGCTAACTTATCTTATGGCTTGTTACCCATAAAGTTTTGATTCTTAAGAGCTGTACGATGTTATAAAGCATCGCAAACTAAACTCCCTGGAAAGCGGTGCATTTGGAGGAGGGTTCCTAATATCTTGAGGAAGCCACATTCCTATTCACCCAAGTGGCACATTTGAATGGATAGATGTGAAGCATGAATATGTGGTATGAGAGAGAGAGACGGAACGACACAGTCTGCCAAAGACAAGGAAAGACTGTCTATCATTATTCAGCCAAGACTTGGCAGGGCACGAGCCAGTAACTGTCTGACATGGCTGTGTAGGTGGGTGTATTCACAAGAGGGGAACCTGAGTCACCATTAGTGTGGTTGCTGTGAGGAACAACTGGAGGAGGTGTTTGGGAAGTGAAACCCACAATTATCAAAATAAAAACAAGAAATGTCTCCACTATTGTAAGAGAAAGGGTTTTGGCATGCTCGTTCACACTCGCTCTGTCTGCACAGCAGGATGTTGCTCTTTGTTTTACTTGCAGCAGGGTGTTGACCAGTGTGTGCAAACACAGGTGAGCATAGACGTGCCTCAATAATGGAAAAGAGCATCTTGTGTTCAGAGTAAGATGATAAAACTTTCTATTACAGACTGAGCGAAGTCCTCTGCCAAGAACCGAATGTGATTTGTTCTTTATAGTGGTCTTTCAGACTGTAAAGCGATTATAGTACCAGAGTGCGATGTGCTATCATGCAATTGAAAGATGTAATTGTAATGAATGGAGTTAGGTTTTTCAATAGGTCGTTCCAATAAAGGATTTTACCACCCCCCAAATGTCACACCAAACATCAGTCCTCAGCTAAAATAAATTGATTCTTTCTCGACATCTTCGCCTTTGACAAACCTACAACCAACAATTGTTTGGCAATTTTAATTAAAAATTACTTAATAAATTGAAATGGTTGCTGATCATGCCTATGTTGAATGACTGCCGAGTTTTGCATTTATATAGTCAATATGAGCAACAGTTTGCAGTTGGGGTTCAGTTGTGTTGGTTTTCTTGGCAGGTGATTAAACTGTCAGTGTTCCTGTAAAGGAGCAGCTCCGAAATCCTAGTGCTCCCCTGAGCTACACACAGAGCTAGCCTGAACGTACTTGGCCATCCTCCAAACCTCAAATTGATTTCTCATCTCTCTTAAGTCCTAAATCCCTCTTCAGACGTCGCAGGCCTGCTGCTGGAGTAAATCTTTTTGGCAGGGTGTTTTTTTGCATTGCAGGTTATGGTTGTTGTAATGTTGTGACTCTGCCTGTCGTGTATGTTCATATGTAGTTTATCAGTGCTTGCATTCCAAATAGTGTAACCCCTCAGGATATTTTAATATGTATCCACCCCCCACCCCTTTTAATTGGTGAAGAAATTTGGGCTCTTATTTAAGTAATTTGTTGTGGCTAACCCATAATCAGGGGTTGTATTTTGTGTGGTTGTGGGTATTTTGGATTTGCATTCTTTGGCTCCAACTTCCATCTTTTAATATCTTTATATGCAGCACATATTGCTAAAATGTTATTACATTACAACACACATTTAACCCACACATCAATCAGACACAAACGGCATCATTGCCATGTCTAATCAACCTAGATCTTTTTCCTTCACCAGATGAAACTCCATCTAGTGTAGGTACCATATGATCATATGGATTCTGACCACTCGGTTCTAGTGAGGTGGCATTACTGTCCACCTTTCCTACAGTACAAAAAAAAAAGAAAGAAAACAAACAGAAATCTCAAACTTCAAACACCATTTTACTATGAGGATCACATTTTTTATGTTCTCAGTGCAAAATGTCTCCCCATATGCTTAATGGGATGAGTTGATGTTTTTTCAGTTGTTATGGTGTTTTCCATATTCAAATAATGACATATTTCAGTGCATGAGCTTGGTTGCCACTGTGAGAAAATATTCCGGTGATTGGTGCTGTAATGGTTCTATGTTTTACTTTACTACTTCATTATGGACTTCATTTCTGTTCTTATCAATGATGCGGTATTTTCTTAAATGAGTCATTGGTATTGCAATGAGACACTTTGCCACTGTGTTTGACTTGCAATGAAACTAGTTTTTAAAGGAGATGTGACAGCAAAAACTACTAACAATAGAAACATGCTATCAAATACAGTACAAGAGCCTTCCAAAAAAAAAAAAAATACCCACATTTAAAATTATAAACTAGCTGGAACAATATGTATCTGTTGTCTGTCTCTTTTCGCCACCTACTGTATATACCTCTTAGAGGTTTGTTGTACAGTAAATTATGTTGAATGTTTGTTTAAGAGCCATATGAATGAATATGATGAATTTCTAGTTGAACGCTCTCTGTGTGCTCCCACAGAATGTTTGTTCATTTTGCCCTAAGACTTGTTCTATCTCAAAATAGAGCACAGACACAATCAAAATTAAGGGAAGTAATTAGCCTCTGGTAAGTACAGCAGTCATGAGGCTTTGAGAGGAGACACCAGAATGCCCCTCTTTCTCTCCCTCAGTATCTCTTCCTCTCTGTTACTGTACTGTACTGCAGAATTTCTTTCAGTAATGAAAGAAGGAGCATTGCTTTGTTGCAGGATTGTTGGACTGTTTCTTCCTTGTTAAGGTACTTGCATATTTTTTTGAAAAACAACAATGGTGTTGAAGAAGAAGATGCACTGTAAAAACTTGGAATCAATGATGGGAAAGGTAGATGAGGCACAAAATTATGCACTTTATTGCAGTTATAAAAAAAATTTATCCTGAGAGTGGAGTTAAAAGCGTGTCTCACATTCACGCTCAAACACATTGGAACGCTGACATTTGGAGCACTTTGTAGTTCAGTGGCTTGCTTCAGGACTTTTCTTCTTGCTGTTAGGATGATCCTGAAATCAAACCACCAACCATTTCTCTTCCTGTGTTTGTCATTGTTGCAGAGCTGCTGACCTCCTTTCTACAGAGTGACTTCAGTGTTTTCATATAGAAGCCTTTCACTCTACTACCATCAAAATGTCAGGTAAAATTTGTATGAATTTGGTTTTCAACAACAACAACAACAACAACAAAAAAAAAAAATATATATATATTTCATTATCAGCTAGATTTATTAATGTCCTCAGGATTCGCGATTGCTGAATTATATTTTATCACAAGAATGGATGCCTTTAATTTAGATATATTTTAATATCTTTTGTGATTTCAACCATCTTTGTTATTCTCAAAAGTCCCTTTATAGTATGTATATCATTTTCTGTTTAATTACCAGTTTTTCCTATGACTCTGTCTTTGCATTAGGTACGTACACACCAGCTCCTGGTGGGCCGTTCTCTGCTCTCACCCCAAGCATGTGGCCCCAGGACATTTTGGCCAAGTACCATCAAGTAAGGATATAACTTCATATGTTCTTTATGTGCAAACCTTCAGAACTGTCTTTTTTTTGATGACAATAAATGGAGCATCTATTTTCAAATTAGAAAAAAAGGCTCAAAAATGTCATAAAATAAGATAATCTGTGACTCATTTGCCTTGTGAAATATGAAGACAAACAACGCCACAGAAGCTTTGTCCTCATGCGATACCGACATCTTCAACAGGGTCTATTATTTCTAATGAAATGCATGTGTTTTGTTTGTTTCTACAGAAAGACCCCTCAGAACAGCCTGAACACCAATATGATGAGTTTGGCTTCAGAGTGGACACTGAGGGTAATACCCATTTCTTCTGTCCTTTATTTCCCACACTGGTGGAATTCCTGAATCTAAGTCAAGAAACATGAATGCATATCTTCATATCTGGGCATGGTGGCTACATTTTGTACACACATTGACTCAGAGAGAGAAAAAGAGTCTCAGAGTTATGACTTGCTCTCTTACTATTTTTCTTTCTTGCTGATGGTGGCAAATATGTTTTGTACCACTTGAAATATTAATTATTTGTTCAAAGCCTGTTCTAGTTCTTTGTGCTTAAATTATCCAATAATTTGCATCAGTGTATTTTTTGCATTCAGCTGATTGTTGGCAGATTTTAATGTTGGCTGCTATTTTTGCTGATAGTTAATGTGCACATAACAAATGGCAAACTGCTAAGAGTACACACGAGGTGGCGTGGTGCTTATTTATGTTAGCATTTTTATTACAAAGAACACAAACGCTACTAAATCCTGATATATTATACTCTCTTCATTCAGATGGTGGGAAGTCCAGGTCCTGGCTGGGCACTGAGGGCTCACTCCAGCGTGAAGATCCCCAGCAGCGATTGCGCTGGCAAGCCCACCTGGAGTTCACTCACAACCACACGGTGGGTGACCTGACCTGGGAGCTCATTGATCCTGTCCTTCCACGCTCTGAACGTCTCCGTTCCCTGGTGCTAGGTGGCATACCTCACAGCATGAGGCCACAGGTAAGTAGACTTGCTCAGCATGGGGGAACTACTGTATTTGTGTCATTGATTAAGTGGTACATATTTGACTAAAATACTGCTCCAGATAGCCAGTCAATTTTTGATGTACTTATTGGCACTAGAGTGCTACAGTTGCCTTTGAGTATTTGCATTTATTACTTGTCTCCAAAGTAACAAAACAAGTTTGAGCACTTTCACTTTCATGTTTGCTCTGTTAGTTATGGATGCGTCTGTCTGGAGCACTGCAGAAGAAGAGGACCTCTGAGATACCTTACAGAGAAGTCATTAAGAACAGTTCCAATGATGACACCAGCACAGCTAAACAAGTAAAATCCTGCGCCCCCGTACATGAACACGATCCCAGTGCATATATCCTATAAAGCATGGTACTTCTTGTGAAAATGCATCATTCATTTTCAATTGATAAATACCTGGAAACAACATTGGCATATTTATATATTTTACACATTTGCATCGATTCTGTAAATACTGTACAGCCCCAAAACACATGAAGTAGCTGCTAATCTGCTGCCATGGTGCATTCACATGGAAGAACAACAACAACAAAAAATGGAAAGAGCTATTGTGTAATTGACCTTCCAATCCGTACAGTAAATAGTACATATTTAGGTATAAATTGAGCTTGTTTTGACAACCAGTGTTGTCGAGGTGTGTATAACATGAATAGGTGATCAGTGCATACCCTATACAGTCATTTATTTCCTCACTGGGACACAGGTAGATACAGCACTGCTACACTGTTTATGCTATAAAGTCAGAGATATTTCACAATTAATTGAAATAAAAATACCCCAGAGATCTTAGATAATAAGATTCTCACTTTAACAGAGATCAAAATAAGGTCTTTATTAGATTTGTTTTCTCCACCTCCCTTCTCCAACCTTCTCTTGTGTGTTCATGATGTGTTCCTTGTTAACTTCTGTCTCTCAGATAGAGAAGGACCTGTTGCGGACTATGCCAACCAATGCGTGTTTCAGTAGTCTGATCAGTGTTGGAGTGCCGAGGCTGCGACGTGTTCTGAGGGGCCTGGCCTGGCTCTACCCAGACATTGGGTACTGTCAGGGCACTGGCATGGTGAGACCACGTGTACAGAACCTTCATATCTACATCATCCATGCGTTTTTCCTCTTTTCTTTCTTCTTACCTTTTCCATCTTCGTTGCTCCCCTTTTCATTGTCTCTTCCCCACACCCATGTCTTGATCCCCCTCAGGTGGTTTCCTGTCTGCTCCTCTTTCTTGAGGAGGAGGATGTGCTATGGATGATGTGTGCCCTGATTGAAGACCTCCTTCCTCCGTCCTACTTCTCATCCACTCTGCTGGGTGTCCAAACGGACCAGAGGGTTCTCCGCCAGCTCATTGTTCAGTACCTGCCAGCCCTCGATCGCCTCCTGCAGGAGCATGACATAGGTAAGGACACGGATAAAGATATTTCTATATATTCTTTATCTATGGGTAAGGATGAGTATTAGGAAAGATGGTGAGAGTGTATGGGGTTAGAGAGGCAGCATAGGCAATCAGTGAACATTGGATTACCCGCCACCACACATTACGAATGAGTCAGTTTGTTGAATGAGTATAAACTGTATACAGTATGTAACCCCCTCCTTCTTATACATCCAGAGTTGTCGCTGATTACACTGCATTGGTTCCTGACATCATTTGCCAGTGTGGTGGACATCCGTCTGCTCCTTAGGATCTGGGACCTGCTGTTCTACCAGGGCTCATTGGTACTCTTTCAGGTCACACTGGGCATGCTCAAGATCAAGGTATTTGCCCTACGCTACCTATTTTGGGAGTCCTGACTTTCTGATACAGTTTACTTAGTACTGTGATGCTTAAGAGTTATTGTATTGTCGCAATTAATGCCAACAGATATTATGTATTACTATTGCTGCTACTCTTACTAATGACAAAAACTGTAGCTGTTGAGTTTTAAGCTGTTGCAATTTGCCACCCAACCCCAGGAGGAGGAGCTCGTACAATCGGAGAACTCTGCATCCATTTTTAATACTCTGTCAGACTTGCCAAGCCAGCTGAGAGATGGGCCTGCAGTTCTCGGGGAGGCTATGAGACTAGCAGGGACACTATCCCAGGAAACACTGGAAGCTCACAGACACAAGCACCTAGCCTACATCCTAAATGAACAGACGCAGCTCAACAATGGAAACAACGCAACACTCAACACTAATCTCAACAAGGTCAGTCAGTGAGGTCTTTGCAAATTTAGTATGCTGAAATATCAATTATTTATTTTTTAGGATTGGAAGGTGTGTGTGTGTGTCCATTCTTTCTGCATTTTTATTCAAAAACAAATACAATAAACAAATAATTTATCCGGCATTTGTGTATGTTCAGGTGGTGAGGAGACAGTCCCTGCGCAGGAAGTCCACCCTGAGCTCCCTGCTGTTTGGGGAAGATGAGGCAGAGGCCTTGAAATCCAAGAATATAAAGCAGACCGAGCTGGTTGCAGCCCTGCGAGAGGCCATAGCCCGCACCGCAGAGCACTTCCACTGTTTGGACCCACATCACTCCAGCACCGTGAGTTCAGACACTGCAGAACAAGAACAGCGTGGTTTATGTCTTATTGTAGAAATATGAGGATCATGAAGAGAGGCATCTCTTCATTTGCTGTCATGTCACATTAGATGGTTTAGTCCTAAATTTGACATTTAATACCATCAAATGGTAGCATTCAATGTAGATGCTGATCCACTTTGACTTCATTTGGACCTGACTTTCCATCATGTTTCTATAGGAACTGACTCCTGACTACTCCATGGAGAGCCACCAGCGAGATCATGAAAACTTTCTTGTGGTGTCTCGCAACCGGCGGAGGCGGGCAAAGGCTTTGCTTGACTTTGAGCGACACGATGACGATGAACTGGGCTTCAGGAAGAATGACATCATCACTGTGAGTCATGATGCACACAAGCATGTACACCCAATGTATACATACCCCCTTACTTCAGACAGAATCTTATCCCACTGTGTTTTAATCTTTTTAGATAATCTCACAGAAGGATGAACACTGTTGGGTTGGAGAGCTCAATGGCCTCAGAGGTATGTGCTTTCTTATGTATCAACACCTAATATTTCCATTTGGATAACATTTTTTTTTGTAACTTTTCTTACAGCTCATTTGATATGAATTTTCTGTGGCTCTTTTATGACAGGTTGGTTTCCGGCTAAATTCGTGGAGATCCTAGATGAAAGAAGCAAAGAGGTATGGAAGCAGTTAGTCAGCTTAACGGGGCTGTTTCTATGCTGACTTTTATTTACCCAGAATATGTTCCGAAGAATATTCAATATTTTTGTAATATTTGTCAGTGTTAAACTCTGTTTCCTCATATTCCCCTTCTAGTATCCTGATTATAAATTCATAGACAGTGATTGGTGCTTTTGTGTCTGTCCTCAGTACTCATTAGCAGGTGATGACTCTGTGACAGAGGCAGTGACAGACCTGGCCAGGGGCACACTGTGTCCGGCCCTAAAGGCCATATTTCAGCATGGTCTCAAGAAACCATCTATACTGGGAGGGCCTTGTCACCCTTGGTTATTCATAGAAGAGGTAATGCAGCTTTTTTTAAAAATTCCAAATGGCATCATACTGCAGACAGTGATTGTATTAAATTCATCATGGTGCGTAATCTTTCTTTTTCCTTTGGTTTTCTCTCAGGCCGCCAGTAGGGAGGTAGAGAGGGACTTCAACTCTGTCTACTCCAGACTGGTGCTGTGCAAAACCTACAGGTAAAACAGGCATTTCATTTGTTTGACCAAACTCTCTGATTACATGGACATTTAACATGGGTGTAGGGGGTTTGTAATCTGAAGCAAAATAATAAATAAATAAAATTCACATATAAGCGTTTTGAGGACTGAATCGCTCACACAAGGTGTTAAGTGGCTTGAAAAGTAACACACGGTTCACAAAAAACTTGGGTTGGGAAACAATTGAGATATTTACTGTCAGTAACCTAAATGTTAGATATTTGATAATATGTGTGTTGGTAGAGGAGTGGGAAAAACTACTTTCAATGTGTGTGTCTGCATTATGAGGTAACAACTCACTCTCTTCTGGTGTTTACCAGGTTAGACGAAGATGGGAAGGTACTAACACCAGAGGAGCTGCTATACAGAGTAAGTAAGCGTTTAATTAATGTGTTAAAACAATCAATTAAATTATTTTATGGACATGAAAAGTTTCTGCCAGCTTCCAACAGTAAGTATGTTTCTGTAAAGCAGTGTCTGCCCAGTGAGGCCTTGCCATATCTATAAATTCAGCCTGTAGGAATGAATGTTAGTAGAAAGTACATGAGCGCCCTCTGTCTGCCCTTCCCAGGCAGTGCAGTCGGTAAACATGAGTCATGACTTGGCACACGCTCAGATGGATATCAAGTTCAGGTCTCTTATCTGCGTCGGCCTCAAGTGAGTTTTCAAGACACACACACAGAATGTGAATCTCACAGTCTCTCTGTACATAGTGTCTTAACATGTTCCTACCCCACCAGTGAGCAGGTTCTGCACCTATGGTTGGAGGTGTTGTGCTCTAGCATGGCTGCTGTAGAAAAATGGTATCACCCATGGTCATTCCTTCGCAGTCCTGGATGGGTACAGATCAAGTGTGAGCTCAGGTAAGTGACACTTTACTGGTTATTGGTAATGGTTAAATAGGATAAGCTGTTAACAAACTCATCCACTCACTATCTTCCACATTTTCCACACGCACAGTAATCCAGTTGTTCGAAGATATCAATTTAAAAATAAATAAAAAATGTCATAAGCACAAAAACTGAACAAAAAAGGAAGTTGTGTATCAATATGGAGCAATGATGTGAGCGATAAAGCAAATAATGACCTGTCGACTGTTGTTGTCTCCACAGGGTCCTGTCAAAGTTTGCCTTCAGCCTCTCCCAAGACTGTGAGCTACCTGACAAGAAAGAGGTGAGCCAATGAGAGATTACCAGAGCATCCCTTAACAGAGCAGTAGTAAGCAAGTGTTACTACTCAAAGACAACCTATATACTATTCAGGGGAGAAAAACTTGATGACTTTATGCTGTTTCAGAAATCAGCAATTCTGAAAGCACAAGCTATGGATGTGCAGATTCAGCATCACCTCTTTAGTTGGGACCTCTAGGTAACATAACACATCGAGACTGTAGATGTTTTAGTGTAGTCATTAGTTACTAGTTTAGTTATCTACTGATTTAAGGCTGTTACCTTATCGCACAAATTCAACTCGCTCTGTATTTGGCTCCTTCCTCCAAACATATGCATCATTAGAATTTTGAGAAGGATTAAGTCTGTCATGGCATTGCCTTGCTTCAAGTTGCTCATGCCCATTCAGTACTTTTCACTGCCTGTGAGTCTCTCCAGTTACAATTGTTAATCGCCATTAATCAGCTCTTTGTGGTGGTAGATGCAGTGGTGTCAGTAGTCTTCCTATGGCAAGAATGCGTTGCTCACTGTATGTTCACGCGGTACAGCACCTCTGGCCAGACTTCAGTCAGTCATGTCAGCAAGTTTTGCATTCTTTAAAGTTCCTGTCTGGTGTTTGGTCAGAAGCCTAATATAAAGGAACGCCCTATCTGGTATAGAGTTGATTTTTGTCTTTTAGTTAAAGGATTTTCGCATTTCCTTTCTTTTCCAGGAGAAGGAACAGAGACCACTGAAAGAAGGAGTGCAGGATATGTTGGTGAAGCATCACCTCTTCAGCTGGGACATTGATGGTTAAACACAGCAAAAACCTTCTGAATCCTATCCTGCCCTGCGTGTCTGTGTATATTTGTCTCTTCACCCTTTTACAGACTGTCGATCATAGATTAGACACAGTTGTCTGCTACAGTAAGTGACTACTCTACAGACCCTATCTGTCACATCACCTTTCAGCATTGGACAATGGCAACATCTTAATAATTACTCATAAAGATGGACCATTTGTATGTGCTGATGTTTGTGTGCATTAAGGTGCATACTTTATTTTAATTCAGACCCAGTGTAGGAGTGTTGCACTGCATGGTGAAAACTATATATACAAGTGAAACACTCCTGTAGTACAGAATACTGCTCTGGCCATTCAGCTTTTAAAGGCTAAACTGAGTGGATTCTTTTCTGTGCAGGAGTGAGACGTGCAGTCCATTCTCTTGCATTTTTTGCGTGTCTGTAAAATACAACCGCAGGTCATCCCCATGACAAAAAAAACGGACATTTAAACACGGTCGTAAATTCCTTATTAAATTTCCAAATATTAAGACCAAACCAGAACATTCCTAAACATGGAGCTGTAAAGATACAAATTATTTTTGAAAGGAATGCTACTTACCTCATTATCATGAAGTCCACTAAATATTTTATGAAAATACTAATGTTGCACATGCCGAGTGAAGCCTTTTCAAATTGTAATACAAGACAATGGTTATACAGTATGTGCTACCTTATTAGTGGTATTGAACAGTCTACATTTGTATGAAATAATGTAAATGGAACAGATACTTTGTGTTAGTCTATAGTAGGCCTCTATAAATGTTACATATAATTTGTAATGCTTTTTTTGTAAACACAACTGTTGCTTATGACTAAATGTGCCCTTGTAAGTTTAAAGCAATTTTTGCAAATGACTTAGTTGAAATACTGATTTCTTGACTGACCTTTAGTTATGATTTAAAGCTGCATATAAATTAGGAAACGGGGAATTGTCTGTTTATTCATTATAAAACTGTTGACCATTTGTGATAATGGTAGCCTGTAGGAGGGGACTTGGTTGATACATTGACCAAACTGAAACACTTGAGTGTTTTGTGATGCACAGGAATTTTTTTTTTTTAACTTATGTTTAGGTTCACTTGCTACTTTTTTTTAGCAGGGTAGTTTTTTTTTGATACTTTGCTTATAGATTTTGCTTTTGTTTATTCCTGCTAATTAGATCTTGATCTAGGACTTACATTGTTCGTAACTTTCCCATGTGCAGAAAACACAATCATCTTCTTGTTTTACATGATTGTAACCTGTTTAAATCACATATTGTCAAAATTTACAATCAGAATGCACAAGAATATTCTGTCTGGTGTCTAGTCAGACAATCCAGCCAATAGTTGCCACTTTCCACCTGCAGTATGTGGAACTGAGACTACTCGACACTCCTAGGCTTAAATGAGTTAAATGATATTAAAGAAAACCCATCCAAATATTTTTTCACATTAGTAAAATGTACAGTAGTAATTTTAATTTATGAGGATATGTGACATGGAAAAAAGAGACACTTTTGAAAAGTTCAGTAAAGCTTGTTTATTAATGGTCAGATTTTAGCGACAGTGTGTTCAACATGTTAACGGTAACCGGCCATAACGCATGGGGTACTAGAGTTACAAGTAGCACTGCAAGTCCTGCATGTCGTATAATCATAAGCATCTGCTGAGAATGACAAGATTATGTGCTGTATTTGTTTGTACTAACACTACTAGTATAAGGTTTAGAATGTGGCTGACTGACAGTGGAAGTATGATAGATACTACTGAATGTAGAGAAAGTAGGTTGAAAGATAAAACACCATCAAAGAGTGACCATTCTGCATGTATGCCAAATAAATAACTGACAATTATAAAATGTAACAGATTATATTTTCCATATATCTAGATTCTGAAATTAATGTGCCCTCCGCTACATTCATTTGATTTGCATACAGTTTGTACAATGGCATCTTTTCGATCAGAGCACAACTAACAACTGATTTACATATGCTGTATAAATAGTACATTAAATGTTTTTCCTTGCAAATACACAGGGAATGCATGAGGGAGTTTAATTTATAGCTGCTCATATTGGTACTGGACCCTTGTTTTGGGTTTAGCCTCCCTCCCTGTAACAGAGCCAGAGGGCTGAATTGTAGATTTCATAGACACACAAAATATGAATAAAGTAAAATTATCATTCTGAGTGAGGCTAACCTCAACAACATCACTGGTTTCAATCACCAAAACCATTCAATAGTAAAGGCAGCTGACAAAATGCATTCAAGGTGTATGCCTTTTGATTTGGGACATACCCTTCATGTTCCCTTAAAAAAAACACCAACTATTGGACCTGGTGTAAAAGAAAAAAAAAAGGCAAGTGTAATAAGAGTGAGGAGTGTCCTGCTCCAAACATCTGTATCCTTCATGGGTTGTGGAATGAAGACACTTGGTGGAGTGATGGCAGAGAGGGAGGTTGACAAGGGGACCAGAGGGCAGTTCAGCAGCTTCCAATTCCAGATGAGGAGGGAGCTGCTGTTGAGTTGGTGCTGCTGTTCTGGCCTTTTCCTTTGTGCCTCTGGCCACCCCTTCTCCTTCCACCTCCTCCAGACTTTGGCTACAATGAAGAGAGAAAAAAAAAAAAAACACGTGATAAGGCGCCTCCAAACTCACATGTGCTTTTGACGTATTTAATATTGCCAGAAATACACAACAAAAAAGATTTGTCAGTATATGATCTCAACCATCTTGCCAAGTAAAACACAATCTCCTCTATCCAGGTTCTCCATTGTTCTTGTTCAATTTGAACCGACACATTTTACCTTGTTCTCTTTGTTTCCCTCCTTTATCTGAGGGTCTTCATCTCCCTCTCCCTTAGGAAGCCAGCCACGCAAGCAAAGTAGAAGGAGAATTTGTGAAGGAGTA
The DNA here is from genome assembly GCA_037974645.1 of Hollardia meadi. Lineage (NCBI taxonomy): Eukaryota > Metazoa > Chordata > Actinopteri > Tetraodontiformes > Triacanthodidae > Hollardia > Hollardia meadi. The sequence continues at coordinate 4,605,035 of JBBPCS010000672.1, forward strand.
ATGTGGCATGACAAAGTTGTTTAGTTTAGGATGAAATGAGACAAAATCAAAGCAGGATGTATTGAGTGGTGTTAGGAACAAAGGAAACAGAAGGACACCGAGCACGGAGTTAGAAAAGAGCATCAATGTTAGGGCAAGTATACACTTAAGAGGCAAGAAATGAAAAGAAACACAAGAAGATGACTACCACAATAAATGGCACTTCATAAAGTAACATTTGTATTGACAAGTCTCACCGGTTGTGTCGTGTTCGGGCCTGCTGACTGTGCTATCGTTGCTCCATCATCGCCGGCTACCGTAGCGCCTTCCTCTTTTCGGAGCGGTGCCTTCTTTGTAGACTGCATTTTGATTTGTGGAGGTTTGGAATTCGATGGCAAATTATTGGTGGATTGCAACAGCTGAAAAGAATGTGAGTCAATATTTGAGTTTTGAAAAACAAGCTACTCATTAGTTTAAAAAAAAAAAACCTCACTACAACAGCAAATTATACATATCTCAGCACGAAACCCTATCAGGAGTATTTTTCACAGAGGAGTAAAATAATATCAAGGCATGTCCTTAATTTAAATCCTTACATACAATGACTAATTATAAGTGAGTAATTTCTCCAAACTTTTTACTCTTATATCAGGAAATATTTTTTGTCTTGTGGTCTTGTACCTATTCTGAAATGCCTAAAGAAAATAACTTAAGATTATAATGTGTGTGAATTTAAATTCTAGGTAAATTTAATGAATTGTCTTGGTGAAGATACTTCTCCGGTATAATCTGTTTGTACCGTGGTAATTGGTCTTCAGCATTACATATTTCCTTTGATAGAAATTACAGATATTGTCCTTAAAATTATTCCATTTAACTAGGGCTTTGTAACATCATTGTAAAGGAAAAATACATAATCTTTCATCATCTTTCGTTGATGTTCCAGAAGGCTGCACTACCTTGGTGATGGTACCAACAGCCTTGGTACGTCCCTCCCTGAACACCAGTCTCTGGTCACAGTGCAGGTACTCCGGAGTTTTGATGAAGCGGAAGTGGACTGAAGCCTTGTCCCCTGTCCGTAAGCAGTCTCTGTTCATAGACAAGATGGTGGCTGTCTGCCTTATGCTGCCACAGTGGACTGAGTGGTAGGTGAGTACAGAAAAGGTGATTGGATATAGCAAAAGAAAGAGAAGGGGGAAATAAGTTTCACCACTGATGGCACCATTTGTCAGTGTTTTGTACATTTAAAAAATATATATTTAGAAAGTTGGCTACAAATCTTCTAGGAACTCAAATTTTAAGTCAATAACATAAAGCTGCCACCAAACTTGCACTTTTTTCCAACTCCTTGACACTTTTCTACGTCATTGTTACCCACCCATGGCCTGGTATCTGGGAGATATTGTAGTGGGATGATGCAGTACCAGGATCTCGGCCTCAAACTCCCAAGTGGCCTGTGGGCACAACCTTGGAGAAACCATCACCATGCCTTTCCTTATGGAGGAACGCTTGATCTTTACAAAGAGCCATGTGATGAGGGTAAAGACAACAGAGAACCCAGACAGAAGAACAAAGAAATGTTAATTTTTCAACACTGCTGTGCTACAATTTCTCTGGATCATTTCTCAAGATTGGATGTATTGTATCAGTGGAGTGTGATGAGAAAGGTGGAAGAAACAAGTGAAACAACCATAGTCAACATGTAAGCCAGTTAATGAATTCATCATGACACACACACAGAAAAAGTTCCAAACTTCAGTGGATTTTTTTGCCTCCTACCTTTTTGAGGGCAAATGAGGCAGTCTGGCCACCTCTGACCTCCTTCACAGGCATTCGCTTGCGGTGGATTGATTTCACAGCAATGGGGATGAAGCTGCCCAAGGGGTCTGGCCCTAGTAGCATTGTATCATTCAGACGTATGAGTCCACGTAAAGTAGTTCCTGACACTACTGTTCCCACTCCCTGAGACATAAACACAACACAACTGCGTTTCAGATGGGTACTGTTCTGTATGGCGTGTGATTTTTTTTGTATCTGTAGCACAATATTCCTCGCCCATATAATTCACAAAGAAAAATGCATTTAGTGAGCCAGTTTGTCACTGGTCAGAGTACCGGTACAGAGTAGGTGTCGTCTATCTGAAACTCAGCGGGCTGGTCGTCTCGGTAGGAGGTCCTGGAGGAGAGCAGGTTGAGGAACATCTTGAGCAGGTCCATGTTCTCTCCGGTCACATTGGAGATTTGAAAGATGGGACACATCCTGGGGGCACACAACACACACAGAGTTCACACAGGAGCATTTCTAATCTTACCCTGAATCTGGCTGGGACAGACTTAGTACCTCTCCGAACTGAAGTTCGAAGCCGTGACTATGACGTCGTCCTTGTTCTGTACCAGGACAGGGATCTTCCTACAGCCGGGGGACTTCAGTAACCTTTGGAGCAGCTTCAATGTCTCTGTTACGAGCAAAGACCAAAAGATTTATAGCACATTGGCACATGCAGCTTTGAGACATTTTAGGAAAGAATAACATATTGACTGTAGTTGAGGGTAGTTATAAAAGGAACTCCAAAGGACTAACCTTGTAGGATGTTGGCTGGACACATGTCTATCTTTGTTACCACGACAAACACAGGCACATTCAGGGCCAAGGCCAGTCCCAGGTGCTCTTTGGTCATCCCTACGATACCAGCATTACTGCCCACCTGGCAAAGGAGGGAGAGAGAAAATAATGTTTTTAGAGTTTTACATTGTGAATTCTGTAGACATGGCTCATTTCACATTTGGGTAAGTAACAAAATGGATAAGGGTTTAATCCAAAATATAAATGTTTTACTGTATATAGAATATATATATTAATAGATAACAACAATACATGAAGGCAGACATTTTCAGATATATATATTTTTAATACGGCACCCATTTATGATATTTACTGGCATAATTTCCTATTGCCTAAACACACCCACAAAAAAAAAAAAATCACTCCCTTCCTAGGCCCCCCCTTCTGACCATGAGCATGCAGAAGTCCGGCAGGTGTCCAGTCATCCCAAACACGGTGGTCTTGAGGTATTTCTCATGGCCAGCCAGGTCTATGAAGGTTATGACCTTAGAGGACTTCTCACAGATTTTGGTCCAGTCCAGGCTTCCTCCATGACTATCCGGTTTGTTCACCACCTGGGGGCAGACAGAGAGGGGCGGAGTTATATCCACAGTATTCATACTGTCTCCACCTCCATGTTCTGCTTCACAGTAAGGTAATATAACACCTCCTATCAGTGCTGTGTGTTGAATGTTACTTTCAACCTCATACAGTAAGAAAGTTGACATTTTCCCTCACTCTCTTAGTTGTTGCCAGTTTCTAACCTCTCTACCCCTTACCTGTCCCTCCTGGTCAAACCCCAGGATATCGTTTCCCACACTGCTGGTCCTGCCACTCTCCATCTCGTGCTTGTGTCTGAAGAGCTTCTGGCGGGCAAAGCCCCTGCCATTGTCTAGCTCTCCGTGTGTTAATACTCCCAGCAGAGTACTTTTACCAGCATCCACATTACCCACCACTGCAACCCTGAATGATACAGGAATACCAAAATATCACCAAAACTGTACAATGGAGGCATAACTTTCTGACCCGTCTCATTTAAGAAACATTACTAATGCACTGAAAAAGAAAGGAACCATCATCATAGTTGGAAGTATTGTGAATGGGATCTAATAGTGGATCTAACCATGACCCCACCTTTTTCATATCCATGACCACTCACCTGACCTCCAGGAAGTCCAGCTCACCCACACGCCGGCGGATCAAATAGTCACGCACCAAACCAGCAGTCTCATTGCGCTCCCGGAGTGGAATGAGGTCAGCATCCAGTTGCTCACACATAGAACACACCGTGGCTATTGATGCCTCCATATCTTTCTCATCCAGACCCCAGTCGCCACCATCTACAACAGAGAGATGGAAGAGGGAGAAGACCAAGAGGTGAGAACACAACAAGTGGACCAGGTTTTATAAAGGACTTTGGCACAGAGTGACTAAAAATAGGTGGAAAGAAAAAAATAATAATTAAATTTAAAGAGTCCTATAACCAAATTTGTAATTATCAGAAGAGCTCAAGATTATGATGAATAGTTAAAGTAACCATAGCATGTGAACGGTTTTGCACTTTTCTCACCTGAGCCCATCCCAACCACGTAGATGGTCTCTCCACATCCCTCTTCCATCCTGTCCCGCAGCTGACGAAGTAGTGAGTCGTACTGCTCTCCATTTGGGCTGACAAGTGCCAGCTATTGGTGTTGTTCATGAGGGGGGTGAAAAAAAGATAGAATTGGCTATTATTGGGGTTATGGCCCTGGCTGGATGGTTGCTCTACAGCAAATGCATAATCAAAGTAAATTCTTTATCCAAGGTGTTGCAATCAGTGACATCATTAACAGTTCAAAAGTTGGTGGCGATTACACCACGTGTGGTTGCTTTAAGAAGGGGCAGCAACTGGACTTCAGAGTAAGCATCACTTGGAACATTTTATCTTCAGCTCAGACAACTCTCATATTCAAAAGTAACAGTAGAATGTGAACCTCTGGGAAATGGCAAAAGCTGCTCTCCACAAACAAACACAGCTGTCAGTTTTCCCATTAAACACCTGACGGTAACATGTGAACACAATACTACAATGTCTGCTGATACATATGACCTTAAAAAAAGCTCCATTATCAGTACCACAGTAAAACTGCTTCACGCTATTTACTCAAGATTAAGTTAATAACATAAGTAAAATATGACCAAAAGCATTTCGCTTGCTATTTAATTTAGTGTAACTCTGAAGGCATTTTATGGTGGTTTTACCATGTGTTAGATTCAAGATGTTTATTGTCACTCCGGATGTACAAGTACACTCCTGTGAAATTCTTTGGCTGAGAGACTCCTCAACAGAAATAGCAAATATTAAATATAATGTACAGAAAGGAGGAATAATAATAATAATAATAATAATGATAATGTATAATAGGATGTAGACAAAATAAACTACAAATCAGAACTGTATAAATGCAATAAATGCAATAACGTTACATCTTAAACAAAAAGTTTTAATTAGTCACCGTATCACATTATGATATAATTACTACAAAATGATGCATGCTATGACCTTTATATTTTACTATGAAGCTAAAGGGATAGAGGTGTCCCTGAAAATCCTAATTATGATGCTGTTATTGAAACTACATACGTTAAAACGTGTACCTAAAGTAAATATGTACCTAAAGTAAATTGATGGTGCTACAGAAGTATATCATGGTTCAGTATCATTGTGAAAAGAGTGCACAGTGTGATGTCACATGAATAATAATCTGTATAAGTAAATCAAAGTATATTACACAGTTTATCAGAGGCTGACGCAAACCTATTAAATTGACAGGAGCCAAAGGTGAACAAGGGACTGCCTCTCTGATGTAACCCTGTGTAATCTGTTTATGGGCAATGTAATACTATTGTAATATGTAATTTGACACTTCTGGACACAAACCTGATTGCTGTCACTCATACAGGTTTACATCATTGTAAAACTCACTTACTCACTTGACAAGTATGAATAGTTAATAGCAACTTTAGTAAATAAAAATAGATAACTTCTGATCAACTTCTGATAAAAATAGATACTATTTTCCTTTGTATTGCTCATAGGTTTTGACGTTATTGCCGTTATCTTGTTGCCCTTTATTTCATTAGCCTGTGTGGCATTGGGGTTATCACAAGTCAATGTTGTCAATTTTTTCCGACAACAGTGGTTCATGTTGCTATGCCTTGCTTTTGACAGTAGCAGATGTGGTTAGCTAGAGATATGCTGTGGTAGCATATGGTGCAATGTGCTTCGACTGGCAACTAAGGTTATCTAATGTTAACGTGAGGTTAGGTTAACGCGCTAAAGCAACCGCGGGGGCTAGCGTTAGCCACAACTAGCTATTTTATTTAACGTCAGCAAAAGCAATCACCTGAGTCCCAAAAGTCAGTCGTGTATATTGAAATTTGGTACGTCACTAAGGGTGCTCAGTGTTTATATAGTATGGAGCAGCGTACAGTGTTTAGTAATTACATAGCTACGTGCGAGAAACACATAATTTGTTTAATTCATTCATTCCCATGAGCAGCTAACGTTAGCTTTGCAGCGCCATAATAAACAGGGCCTAGCTTTACCTTGTTGGTGAAGTCAACCCCACGATCCTCGGGCTCGCCGTTCACCAGGTCCCCGTCTTCGAAGCACTCGTCCCCGGTGTCGTCCGCGCATCCTCCTCGGTCTGGAGCAAATATACTCGCGGGGACTAGAGCGTCGGCCAGCGGTATGGAGCCCGGGCTTATAGCTGGCTCATGCGCCGCAGCTAATGATGCCATTTTTAAGGCAGCTTTGCAGTAAGAAATTTCAAGCTATCCTAATTGATGACGGCTAGCAACCAAACACACGTATTGGATTCCCTGTAGACACTGCACCGCGATCTCTATAACGACAATAAGCTACGCTACAGATATGGTAAAAGTCAAGCTGTATGGTCTTACTTCAGCTAAAATTGCAATAGCATGCTGCTTGTTTATATGCCACCATGTCGCATTCAACCCATTTAAAAATAAAACTACCACCACCACTTCATCAATATTAAGGAGGTAGATGCGGGTGAGCACGCCTTTTCACTCCCAGTTCACCAATGGTGTTTTAAGTGACTGTGAATATGTTAGCAGTGGACCAATACCAGTTAGGGGGTCGTTCATATGATTACAAGGTGAACCAGCAACTGCCCAGCATGGCCACGAGCAGTGTTGGTAATGTGTGTGTAATGATGTAACCAGAGTGTAATACTCCTGTACTACTGACATATGATAATGTAAATGTGCTGAAATACGGTAGCCCTTTAACTAAATAAATATTTGCTCATTTATTTATTTTTTCCGTTCCATCTGTGAAATAGCCCCTATTTGTAACCTAGAAGTTCTGACAAACCGTTGTTCTGACAGCCAACTTAATAATAAAATAGGCCTTCAAGTTAAAAAAAAAAATAGTTCACTGACAATTAAAACAAGGAATGTTTTCTTTGTTTTTATTTTTAATGTTTTAATCGCCATTCATGACAGAAAGAAAAGGCACTCTCATGTTTACCTTGCGATCAATTCTTGCAATTTCATCATCCATCATCAAGATTGCTCAACAGATTGAAATATTCTGGGTGATGAAAACAATACATAAATCTAAGCTAAATAATAATATTAAGGAACCAGACACGTTCAACTGAATGCACCAAGGTTCTGTTCATAAGTAAAATGTCCCTTATTACAAACTGTCCCGTTTACTTAAGTTGTGCCTAAAATGTGTTGTCTTATTTTTCTTCTTATTTTCTTTTTTCTTTTTTTTATTTCAGCATCACATTTGAAGACATGACCTTTGAATCCAAAGATTGAAAATGCTGTCATCAGAAAATATTTAAAGGAAAAATTGCACAATACCATTGGTCAGCCAATGTCATATCAATTTTTTGCAGTTCATCACAGTGACCACTGGAGGGCACTGAACACCCGCGTTTCTAAATGCAGTCAGGTCAACCGTCAACTCCGCCTATGATGTCAAATCTGACACAGCAACTGACAATTCCAGGCAAAACTCTCAAAATAGAACATTTAAAAGAGACGTCTATGCACTTGCAGGTATATAGAATAGATGGAGGTGAACACAGAAACATTACATGTTGCAGAGGGTCATACTGTTTAATAACAAAGGGTATATTATTGATACAGATTAGCACATCATGACATTTAATAGGGCCTACTCATTAATATATGTAAAAATAACGATAAAGTGTGTGTGTGCGCGTGTGCGTGCGTGCGCGCGTCTTCTGTTTAAGTGAAATAAAGGTCTCTGTGTCATTAGATCTGCTGACTGTCTTAAGACTGGGTCTTGGGGCAAGGGAAAACATTTCAGACCTTTGTGCCACATTAAAGTTATGTCGCAAGAACTGCATCTCCTTGTGACAGCCCATTTTAATATGGGCTTGTAGAGTCATTATGTACGAAATATGTATTAAAAGAATAACCCTTAAATGAAGCTATTATCCGGTGGGGTGATGTGAGGACAAATGCACCTTTCCATTTGTTGCAGTTTAAGCCGTGGCTTGGGCACTGCCCCTTCCTTGGATCACAGCTAGATGCAGCTGTGTGAGTAAGAACAAACCACACACTGTTTGTCAGCGAACAGTCAGAAAGAACAGCTGAACTAAGTTCCATGGTTGTTGCAGGCTACTGTAGTGTGTAATTGTGAGTGTGTCCCTTTCTCTCTGTCACACACAAATACACGGAGCTGCTATAAAGTGTATACAAAGAGCAGAAACACGCCTATGCATCTCACACATGCCCATGCACAAACAAAGGGTTTTAGTGCACATCTACCCATCTGTCACATGCATTTTTTCCTTTGACAGAGAAGCAAGGAGGCAATTGACTGCAGCGAAGCACGGTAAACAAAAAGGACTCGAACACAAGGATGAATCACAACACACAACCACCACCTGTATCAATCTGTATCAATACTGCTCACACCTACCTTTGAGTGATGGAGGCTGATACACGTTTTGATTGACACGTTTTGGCTTGAGCACTCTGTTCTCTCCTACCACCCACTGCGAACAAAGAGAGAGAAACATTAACCCTGATTTTTTCCTCGTAAATGTATATTTGAAAATCCCCTCCAGGCAAGTTTTAAGACATTAAAATACTGGAAAATGCAGGAAATAAAAATGTGATTAACATCCAGGATCTATAAATATGCAGATGTTGTTGATTTCAAATTTATGATGAACACGTGATGCCTCTTACTTCAGGATAAAGTCAAAGTGTATGAACACTAGAGACCACACATTTACGCATCACACTTGTGTAGGTCTCATATTGGACCATGATTGGCTCCAAACTGGTTGTGATGTCATCCTACTTGTACAGTCTGTGCACGTATTAGGTTGAAGGTGAGCAGAGCAGATGAGTGTGAAAACAGTGTCAAAATCTGCACATACATAATTCTGCAAATTCTCCAAAGTTTTTAAACCCTTACCTGATGGGTGGACTGATCATCCTCAGGAGATGATTGGTCGGCTACTCTAAACAGCGTGGCAGGTGTGGGCCTCCTGCGCAGGATCTATCAACAAACACACAAACAGAGGGCAGCCATAAATACGTGAATGATTAAACTGGACAACAGTGTATTATTAATAATGATTAGCACAAACCCTCATCAGTCAGATGAAAACATTGATGGTTCATGCTGGTGAAGTGCATGCTGGGGCCTTGTTAACATCATTAGAGCTGCTGCCCAGTTGGCTGATGGGTCAGCAGCCAACAGCAAGTTTCAGCACTCAGTACTGGTCAGGTCAGAGCACATGCCACGGTCATTAGAGCAAAGGGAGACTCATTATGTAACTTTGTGATTTCATAGACAGATGCAACGAACAGTGAGAGGCATGTTGTGTGGAACAGAACTGATGCTTGTTGCTCCAGTTTATAATTATCCAGCATTACGAAGTGTTAAAGCTTTTGATACAGGATTTATTGGAACTGAATGACCTCCTAACAAAAACCACACAACGTAGTAAGTGTGCTTGATCACCTGAGTGCGCCACGCATGGTCATATAGACCCTTTTAGGGCCGACGTCATTGTTGCGTCACGGCGTTAGCTGGAGGCAAAACAAAGGCGGAACTGGAGGGAAACACGAATCACCTCGGGCTACTAGGCCACATAACCTACCGATGTCATCTTGCTGTGTTGTTGGGTGCCAGAATTGAAGAAGTAATAACGGCAAATTGAAATTTTATCGTATACCAACTTCCGCTGCCAGAAAAAATCGTTGGTTAATGTTAATTTTTTCAAGTACCAGTCGCAGTCTCGGAGAGTAAGTGACCATACATATTTGGAAAGACTCATATTTTCTTCCGCCATTGTTAAAAAACAAGTCAACAAATCTTGATAGCTAGCGTTAGCTAGCGTGTTCAGTGACTGTTTCTGCCTCCACCTAAGCCCCGCCCACAAGAAAACGTCATAGTGTTTTACGAACAGAAAAGGGGTCTAACACACACACACACACAGAGATCAGCAGGTACTTTGTTTTAAAGAACATAGCCACAGTAACTAAGAAACCCTCATCGACCCTTGATCTAATTCTAGGTACAGTTAAAAGACCTCCACCTGATGACCAGAGGGACCTGATTGGGTTATAGCCAGTGAGCAAGTCAGAGATGTACTCAGGAGCCAAACCATTAAGTGCTTTATAAACTACTAACAGTGTTTTGAAGGTGATTCTGTATTGTACTGGAAGCCATAAAAGTCATTTCAGTACCGGAGTAATATGTTAAAGTTATCATGTATGTGTTAGCACTGCTGCATTCTGAATGAGGTGGAGCCGTCCTGTTGATTGTTTGGATAATCCTGAAAATAATGCATTACAGTAGTCTAATCTGCCAGAGATGAATGCACGAATCAGCTTCTCAGAGTGGAGATGTGAAAGCTTTGAGTTGTTATATATTTTTCAAGTGATAAAACACTGTCCTAGTGATACCTAGTGATCTGCATCCAAAATAATTCAAAAATTTCTGACTTGCACACTGGGCTTCAAAGACAGCGATGCCAGGTGAGAAGAGATCTCATGTCTTTGAATTTTAGGACCAACTATTAGTATCTCAGTCTTGTCAGTATTCAGCTATAAAAAGTTTCTGGACATCCAGCGGTTAATATCATTGATGCAGTTTACCGTTTATTAACAGGACTGAGATCATCACAAATGTGTGTCATCAGCATATGAATGATAGGATATGTTATTTTCTTTATGATAATACCAAGTAGAAGCATATAGAGATTGAAAAGCAATGGCCCAAGGACTGACCCTTGTGGAACTCCAGAGGAAATTTTGGTCTCTGCAGATTTTAAACTACTCATAAAAGCTCCTGTCCTTTAAGTAGGATGAAAACCAATTCAGGACAGGGCCGTCTGAGCCATTGTCACAGTCAGCATGTGTGCTCGTCCCTATTCACATTATCAGCAGCATTGAATTCCCATAACTCTCAGAGGCTGCCGCATGCTGCTTCTCAACATTCATATTACACTTTTGCAGCAACCTTTGGCCCCACCACTGGCTAACTGAATAAACAGATGGGCTAGCGTTAGCATCTGGAGGGGCTCTCCAATGACCCCAAAATAGGTGATGCAATTATGCTGCACCCACTGGCAGAATGATATTATACTCAGACAACCCACCCT
>JBBPCS010000672.1:4623992-4641478 GCA_037974645.1 Hollardia meadi
GTGTGTGTGTGTGTGTGTGTGTGTGTGTGTGTGTGTGTGTGTGTGTGTGTGTGTGTGTGTGTGTGTGTGTGTGCTATGTGCAGGATATCTCTCCACACCAAACACACAAGCTGCACGCATATTATACGAACACCTGCAGCCGTGCAGCAGTTTGTCCCTAATGTGAATTGATCATACTCAGTGTCTCTGCCACTGTCAGTGTAGTCAGCAAAGAGTAGACAACCGCTTGATCCGGTTTGGAGCTGACAACATACACTCACACATATGCGCACACACTCGCCACAGTAGATGCACTTGCGCGTCAGCCTATAAGATTGACCGTTTGTTATATTTGGTGCACCTACAAGTATTTGCTCTCTCTGCCTCACACACAGCCAGTCCGAGGGAAATGTGTGTCATTTATCAGGATGAAAGAGTGACAACAAGCGCTCTAATAGTAAATCATTGGCAGCATTACTGGGCCTCCCCTCCCTCGCCAATATGGATTTGTATTGGAAAGTGTGGGGTGTGCTGTTATAAATCAGTCAATTACACACAGGAGTGTGTGCATACAAAGCATGGGAACACAAACCTGCTCCCCACATCACACTGACACACACATACCGACATATTAGAGATGATAATAAATGTGCTGATCACCAGACTGTGACAGGAGTTGAGATTTTCCTGTGTGGATCGCCCGCTGTGTCAATTCTGTGAAATTACATCCTTGTATTTAAAAAAAAAAAAAGTAGACCTGAGCCACCAGATTACTGATTACGATTAAAAGAGTGGTGTAGTGGATCGTGTAGAATCAAAACCAGAAAGTTAAAAAAAAAAAATTAGTCTTATGTGTCCTTTGGCAGCTCTTTTTTGTAAACATGGACTAAATTGCAAAAATCAGATCTAAAAAAAAAATCTCAAAAAAACGGCTCCGCTTTTGATGCAGTTAGTGGTAGCCAACAATAAATACATTCCTTCAGCTGGAGCATGCTGTCTCAGCATTCTTTAGTCTAGCGTCCATTCTCTGTGCAGTGAGCCATGATCCAATTTGTTGCTCCCAGTCTCCACTCGCTTCTCTTCAGCTCATTTCCCGGCCTGTCCCCTCCTGTGACCCAACGAATTCATATTATTACACCTGATCTTTAGCATGACCCAAACTCAAAAAGCTGTTCGGGCGATGCTAATGCTAATAGTTTTAGATCCCTTCACAGTGTTGTGTTGAAGTCAACAGTAGCATGTCACAGTGTTGATGAGGATTTACACAAAGCACTTGTCCTGACTTAAAGACACAAAGATTTGCTTGATCCACATCAAGAAAGTCTCGGCTGCTTGGCAAAAGCTAATGCTGTTGAAACAGATTAGGCCACTATAATCAATTGGCAGCCGCTCTCTACAGATGATTCCTGACACAGAGCTCAGTATCATAGAAAGAGAGAGTGAGAATTAAAGAAAAAGAGATAGAGGAGAGAAGAACAGCAGGGAGAAATGGAAGGAAAATAGGGAAAGTGGCAGTAGAGGGGAGAAGAAGATGAGATAAAGTGGAGGGAGAGGATGGGTCGGGCACAGATTAAGAGACTAAAATGGGAAATGGGAATTTAAAATTCCAAAGGGAAGATGCAAGAAAAAGAAGTAATAAATCTTTCATCCAATTCTCAGATCAAAAAGTTGATCGCTGTGAAGACCAAAAACTATACTTGAAAACATACACTGAACTTAGAGTGAAAATATATGTATCAAGGCCACGTTTTACTACATTGGGTGCTGGAAATACTTTTGCGCGTGCATTAGATACAATTAGTTTCCACGTTTTGATTAATGCGTGCACACAACATAAGTGTATTGAGACCTTGCACAAACCAGCTTTGTTTGAGTTTTGAGTAATCCAAGAAACATTCATTTTTGAGGACTGAAGTGCCAATGGAAAAGCCCTATATGAGTTAACATACTTAACGTTAACTATTGGTGTTAAATAAAATACCAAATGGTAAATAGAGGTTAACACTGCAGTTTCAGAATTTACATTTCCCAAAGCTTGTCTGTTGTGCTGTCTCTATACTTATCTCATGCACACAAATGAAGTAAAACCTGGAAACTAATTAATTAAAAGGTGTGAATGAATCTTGTATCTTATATCTTGTATTTTGAATGCTCAATGTAGTAAAACATGGCCTAAATATATATATATATATATATATATATATATATATACTTTTTTTTCTCTATATGTATATCCACTCTGGGGCTTTGTAATCAAGAGATAGAGACGAACAACAACTCTTTCTCTTGCTATATGTTTGTCTTGGGCAACACAAATTCTGTGCCAGGACCAAATGCAAAGGATTGTATATGAAGTGGAATCATTTTGGTTATGTTGGAGCCATTTGATTCTGTCTATATCACTAAATACATCTTTAAACTTTAACAAATGTGAAAAGCTATGATTTCATTGGGGACCGGTGAAGTGTTATTTTAAGAGCATATGGCAATTAGGGGTAAATCTGTCCACTCGGCTGGTCTGTGATCCATGAAAAATGTCGGGCTAATCTGGTTATTCTGCCGAGTCAGGATAATACTGCTGGAAGCAGGAGATGGGTCTGACACCCATATGTCACCCTCCAACTGAAATACATTTAAATGTCTCGCTGCAGCTGCAGGTTAACAACCCATCTCACTTCAGTGGTTGTGGGTATTTTAACCCATTTCAGGATGGATATTTAAACTACCAAGCACAGAACACTGATTTTTGTCAAATGAAAAATACATGTCATAGAATGCTGTGGTTAACTAATCAAGAACGACTATACACATCTGTTCTTTTGAGCACAAGTGAAATTGATTCGTGAAGTTCATTATTTAAGGCACGTCTCAAAGGACGTCACAGATCAATAAAGAAAAAAAAACGATGTTCATCAAATGTACCACAAATGATGACCTGATTTTTGGAGCAGAACATTCGGTAGGGCAGGGCCTAGATCACTTGTTTTATCTTGTGATATGCGGTGGCACTTGCACTGTTCATTTCAGAGTGACTTTTGCCCGAAGTTTTCTACATCTTTAATAAAGAACAGTAACATATGAAGAACATATGATTTGCAAGATGATTCATTAAAGTGTTTCTGTACACATTAAACAAAATACAGTGGAATCCCCTAAAAAAAACATTTTAAAACATATTTCTGTCTCCAGTTCAGCTCTATTTAATTCATGTTTTCATAATTACAATGTAACTTGTTACCCAAATTCACCAGCAAATCGACACTGAGCTCTGATGTCTGCACTGTTGATGCTGCCTGTCACAGGCTGATCGGAGCTAAAAATCTGACAAACCACAAAGCTTTTAAATAGCTGAAGCCCATGCCAGCTGCCCTGTGACAGCCTGTCTCAGATAGAGTTGATGCAGCATGTTCTCTGCCTCGTTTACTTTCTTAGGAGAAATATTCTAGGTGCCCTGCTCCAGCAACAATAGCTGAGCCAGACTGACTTAGCTTTAGCTTTTTTCTTCTTTCTCCTCTTAGGATCTCTCAAGGGGTTATTCTAAAACACATGAGTCCTAGTTTGTGCTGCTGTGAAGCCAGCCTTGTATAATGTAGACAGGGGACACAATGATGTTAAATAAATAATGAACAATATCAAAGCCTACTTAGAATGTGCAATAAAGGTGTTTCATCATTCTCCAAATTTACTGATATTCTGCATGATTAAACATTACAACGGCGTTAAACTTAAGATTTACTTGGCAAGGTGAAAGGTTGCAGAGTGGGAATCATATTCTTCGCCACTATGTGAGTCACATTTATCACATTTTAGAAAGGTATTTTATAGTGCTGTCAAAAAGCCAACCATCTTATTCAGTCTTGGCGCCCCTGTCAGTGGCTGGTTTATAAATACATTATAGCCTCATTGAATATATTGATAGTCTCAGTAACAAAGTAATGTGTTGTTTTGATCACTCAGCAATAAGGTGTCAAAACTGGTTTGTCTCAGGTCACTGGATGAAGCATTGCCATAGCTGAAGAGACAGGGAGTGTGTGTGTTGGGAGGGTGTGTGTGTGTGTGTGTGTGTGGTGTTTGTGCATGGGGTTTGTAGCCTAAGTTGTGTTCTCAAGGGATCTCTGCCCTGAAGTGATTCTAATAGCATTAGCCACTTTCTGAATGGTCCAATGGTGCATTATGTTTCTTTTATCACACACACACACGCACGCACGCACGCACGCACGCACGCACGCACACACACACACACACATCTGGGTCAGTACCAACCATCAGGGATCTGCCCGTGTTTTTCAGTCCAGTCACACACAATTGTGTGTGCACAAGTGTTCTCAAGTGGTGATATTGTGTTTGCTTCACTGTGTTTTGACACATCGAGAGAAATAATTTAATGTTGAGACTGGGTGCTGTGACAGTCAGATCCCTGGCTGACTGTGAGTGCCTTGCTGGGCTCAGCATTTTCCCAAATCACCTTACACAAAGAGCCATTTAAACTTTTTTATTCATGTTTGTCATCCCATAGATGAGATGTATGCACAGACTGGAGATTAAAAAACAGCAGAATCAACATGACATTATGTGCTTTATGGGGATGCACGATATGTATTTTTTTTCAGCTGATACTGATAACCGATAATCACCTGCTTCTCATGGCTGATACTGATAAGATAACCAATAATGTCACATTTTTGTATCTTAAAAAGAAGTTGATAACCTGTAGTTTCTGCACAGCTGAGGGTAAGAAAGGCTAAGATGTAGTTAGCAAAGATGAATGATTTAATATTAATTAGATTTGTTGTGTTAAAACTTGTACACTTTTTCCCTCCTCAGCACGTATTGTTGTCTTCCTCTGAAACTGTAAAAAACGTCCCAACCAGTGATGACATGTTTGGCTCTCTAGTCTACACTCTGTGGCTCTACACAGGTCTCTACACACATCGGCTCTATGTATCAGCTAATAATTTAGTTATCGGCTGATAACCGACAACACAAAATTTCCCATTATCGGCCGATAATTTATCGGCCCGATAAATATCGTGCATCCCTAGTGCTTTAAACTGCAAAAATCACAAAAGTAATGGAAAATGTCCAACGTCTGAAGTAGTAGAAGTAGGCTCCCTATAAATTCAAAGTACAGAATTAGTTTATTATGTATGTTTGTTATGCATGCTTACATTGCCAATATAATATCCAGAATGATTGAGGATGAATGAGGTTCTGTGCTTTTAAATTGCGCGGCAGGCAAACCACATATGCTAACATAATTTATGCTAACGTTTAGGACTTCTGTGTTTTTAACACCTGCGGCAAAAATGTGGCATGTGATAAACAGGAAAGGTTTTGGAAACAAGGATGAGTGCCTCATACAAATTTACCTATTGACAATAAAATTATTGGTTTCCAGCAAGTTGCTTTATGCTTTATGCAACTATGCTTATGCTTTACTAAATACTGAAAATGTCCACATACAATCATGCCATTGTCACACCTGTGCTTTTGTGACATGCATGCCCGCTAGTGTGACATGCCATTGTCCCTACGGCCCATTATCCGGATCTTTTTCTCTCTCTCATATTCTGCAAAGATCCGCCTCTATTCTGCCTCTGATTGGCTCTGACCCTGACATTTTTTTCTAATCCTAGCCATTTAACCAACCACCCTGCCCTAATCCTAAGCAAGCAATGGAGACTAACCGATCACAGGGACATTGGTCTTTTCTTTTTACATTTACATGTAAATACATTTTTCAGACTACTGGGGTTGAGGGAATAATGGACCATTGAAACAATGGGCAGTCTCCTAGAAATATATATCTTGCTTGTATGACAGTACCAATAAATTCACCTGGTCAGCCAGTGAAATTACAACTATATATAAAATACAACTAGATAAAACAACATCAGAGAGGCTCTGCAGTGGCACATAGTGCATCTGTTTCTCCTTTCTGATCATGCAAAATCATGCAAAGTGTCATCTATAATTCTGAACATGCATAGCCCACAGGCATAACAGATTTGAGAACAGTAGAAGCTCACATAACTTCTTGTTTTACGCCTCTAATTCCTTTTCTTGAGCCTACGTTTAATCCTTATTCAATGACACTGAGAATTTTCATCATTACTTGTATCCCCTGCATATTATACATTAGATTTTTGTTCTCAGTGTGAGATTTTTATTCTCAGTGTGAGAACAAAAATCTCATTTTTTTTAAATATATATTCACATCGTCAAATATGAAATGATTGCAATAAAGAATAATGCTGCCCAAACTCCTCATGGATCCGAACTATGCGTTTGCTGTTGTGTTCCGTCCAGCCTCTTCCTGTGTCTGTCTGAGACTGTCGCAGTGAGTGTGTGTGGGAGGGGGGGAAATCAAGTATTTCCATGGCTCATCACAACCTTCAGCTCATAGTGCAGCTAAATGGGTGACTGTATATCCGCTACCCAATTAAGGGTGTTAATGTGTGAAACTGTGTATGTTGAGAAAGTGTGAGTTTGCGTGCGAATCTGTGTGTGTGTGTCAGTGCTAACACAGCAGTAAGGGCCTTGTGCATATTCACTCTCTCTTTCTCAGTTCCTCTGTGTCACGCACATGCATTCATCAATTGTCATCATTGTAAAAATAAATAAATAAGAGAATCGGAGGACTATGGTGCACAAAAGTTAGATGAAATAATTTTTACACACAACCAAACTTACGAGTAATGCCAGACACACAGGTACACACAACACACTCCTTCCAACCATTTCTGCAAAGCTGGCTTATGTTCAATTGCCGTCGCCGGTCATAGCTGCAGGTTCTCTCGATAAGAAGCTTTGTCATGGGAAATGAAACGCAGCAGAGCAAGAATCAACTTCCTGCCTCCACAGGAAGCAGCTGTTGGTACGGCTAATTTAAAAAGCCAGCTTTGGAAAGGCGAAACAATAGCTTGGTTTGAGAGAGAGTATGTATTTATATGCACTGGGATAGTAAATGGATAAACAAACATACTAACGGATGACTATTAGGCAGCAAGAGACTCAAACTGTCCGTGTGTAGCTTGGTGTAGTAGGTGACTGTCCCCTTTTAAATGTTTTTGGCATCGCCACCTGGTTTTAACATCTCGTCAGAGGATTAGCTCTGCAGCTGCGAGAGATACCGGCTACTAAATCACCAGTGTCCTATTTTCTTAGCTTGTAATGAATAGCCTTTAATATCATTATCCTATGAAACAAAGTCTGCTCTCCCACAGGCACTTAATCCTACTGTAGGATTTAGTGCAAACAAACACATTTGCTCATGCACGTGCACAAAGAAAACCACACCTACGCATGCATGTTTGTAGTTATCTGCTTGAGGTTTTTGAGCGCAAATCACACATGTATTAGCGATACTAATGATGAACATTCACACATGGTCACGCAGCTTAAAATAATCATTCAGCCCCTCAAACATTGTCCTATAATGTTACTTCTATGCGTTACTGCAAGACAGCGCAACCACACATTCATATCTTGTGTATGTGCAAGATTGTGCGTGCCATATGTCCAGCCATGCACATGTCCTGCCTTTGCTTGGCTCCCTGCTTCTTGCTGGCTGCCTCCTTTGGCTGCTAGTTAGGAGAAAGAGGACTACCAATAGTCCAATATGTTATTAGACATTCATTTAGGTTCTGGCTGCTAATGGTCGACTTGCTAGCTGCCTCACCACTTGGACGCACGAGAAGGCTGGTTGACGCAGTTTCAGGGATTCCAACTGTCTTTGCTCGTTCATTTCTTTTTTCATCATTCCTCTGTTTGCCTTTGAATCCTTAAAACAACATGTGAACTTCCTTGCCAACAGTAACTCAGGCCAACTCTCACACACTTTTTTTCTAAACTGAAATTCCACAGTTTTTGGCTTTTGTTATATGGGCTGCTGCACTGAAAGCCAAATATATGCAGTACTGTGTTCTCTGTTGTAAACATGTTTAAATGTATGTGTACAATTGCACACTGGATCATGCAATAACACATATACATTTTGTGCACATGTCTGTGTGCTTTATGTGTTCTAAGTGGGAGGAGATGTAAAGCCATTTCCTCTGCCACAACACTGTGATGGGACTAAATGAATCATCAGTGAATGCGCAGTGACTGTTGACATTGATTTACTCTTCGCTGATTTACACTCCCTCTGTGTTCGTTTGATTGCGAGAGGTGAATGTTATCAGTAAGCAATGCTTTCTGTTATGCAGACAAGTGAGTTTAAGATAGGAGCTGTTATAACATTGAGGTTATTCAGTGGTCTGTGGGAGCACGTGCATAACCAAAAGCCTGCTTATTCAATCAAACTTTCATGAAATAAACATATCCTCTAATCCCAGTGTCGACTCATGTTGTCTTTCAGATTTCGGCTGGGTTGCCATGACGAGCGAGGAGTGTCCTGTGCCGCTGGGGAGCATTTCCTCAGCAGGGCCAGGGCAGAGTGAGGAATATGATCCGGCGCATGCTGATGACATCATTGAGGAAGTAGGTCCGGGTGATGATGTCAGTATCGGAAGTGACCTAAGCACCCTTGTGATGCCCTTCCCCGAGCTGGCGCCCGTGGTCTTCTTCTGCCTTAAGCAGACCACCTGTCCTCGCAGCTGGTGCATCCGTATGGTCTCAAGCCCATATCCTTTCATTCACTGGTGGAAGTGGGCCCTTTAACCGTAACGATAACCTTTATCACTTCACCTTCATCATTCTCTAACCCCAAGTATTCACCTGTCCGCATATCATTCCCATCTGCATGTTCAGTTTCAAAGATGAAGCTGTCATGCACTTCACATGATATCTGTTTAAAACATCTGCACTCGCCATTTTGACCTCTTCTGTTCATTGGCACGACTTTCATGCAGCACTCAGTCCCTCTCACTTCTCCACCCTTTCATCTCTTCATCCAGCACTGGCGCTTCCTTCCCCTCTGTATCCATTCCCTTTTTTTCCATTAAACCCTTTTGCAGAGTCACAATTTATCTTCTTTCTGAAATCTTCTCTTTTGTCTGTTTTGTGATCCTTTGATACATTTTCATCCATCTTGACTTTGACCACCCTCCCATCCACCCTCACTCCTTTATCTTGTGGATTTGCTACCGCAGTACAGCAGACTCTCCCAGAATCTTCTCAAAGTAAGTGTGTTTGACATCCTCATACTACTGCAGCGATCAGCATTGCACTGCCTGAACAATGGAACATGTACATTTGTATGTGTGTGCGTGTGTGTGGTTTAACTTTGTGCCCAGAAAAAGCAATTGTCTGTTTGCTGACTACACTGACAGCGGCGGTGGGACTAAGGATGATCCTTTCACATTAGGGACAGACAAGACCACACTGGGCTGGCAGCCACGCTGCTGCAAGAATGTGTGTGAGTGTGTGGCCATATTTACTGCCACTAGCCTGAGTGCAGGGCTCTAAGGATCGCAGTGGCAGTAAGATGGTTTCTTGGGCAGTTGTGCATTTCAAACCTCTCTGAACACATGACTTTTCATTGTCCTGTGTAAGGAACAGAGGACATTTAGGGGAAACTATAGGCCCTCAAGCTTTTCTGGCACTTTTTTCACTCACTGCTGTTAAGCCAATGGTGCATTTATAAAAGATTTTTCTTTTACTTCAAATGTTTTCAAATGACATTGTGGAGCATATATTGTATGTTCTTTAGAACATAACTGCACAACCAGAATTAAATAGCACTCTGCTCTGCAAACTATGTTTTAAAATTAATCTCCTTCTCTTCTCCACTATGTGTGTCATGTCTCATCAGGCCTGGCACGCAGGAGCAAACTGAATACTCTGCAACTAATAAATATACATGTGACACATTGCAACAACACTTGATAAGCGTGACTGTAGGAAATTACAACATCATATCATGATCTTAACATCCATCCAGTCCATTTCTGACCTCTCCCCATACATCTGTTCATTGCAGAAAACCTATTGCAACCATGCTCTTCAGCATGTGTATTGCTTATTGTTTATCAGGATTCCCATTAGCTAACGCCACGACGTCAGCTAATTTTCCTGGAGTCCAGCACAAAAATCACACATTTTGACATACTGTTATACACATTATATACCTTCAGACAACTCAGACAACATTAGTCATAGATATCAAGTTGAGTCATTTACTGTTTGGTAAATTTGTCCTAGGTCTAGGTAGTAAAGGATATCCTGAAATGGCCTTTCTAGTCAGATAGTTCTATTCATTTTTAATGTACACTATTTAATCAGAAAAAATACTGTGGTTTCTTGTCATTCAAGATATTCCTGAAAAAAAATTATAAGGATAGCTTTTAATCTATTCTCTACAGGAAGCCATGGGAGATTCGCATTTGCAACCCCAGCATAAAAACATGTATTGTTAGTATATGGCAACTGTTCAAAGGGAATTAACAAAATAACAAATGAAAACCTTAATTCCAGGAACGTAAGAAGCTTTGCAAGCTGTAATATTTCATGCAATGTTTATCCAAAGTGTGTGGTGTCAGGCAGACAGACAATTTCTCCTAATGACTTCAGCTTCTTGAAGATGGAGGGCTTACTCTCTCTCATAATAACTGCCTTGTTGATGGACATACTTTGTTTTGCAGTGCTTATAACTTTAACTAATAGAATATAATTTAACTAATATACGCATTCACATACATCCACATTTTCCCTAACCCCTTTTAAATATTACTTTAAAAAAAGTCACTCATTACTTTGATTTAGTTCTGAGTTACTTTTGGATGTCTGTCTTTTAAGAGAATTTATTTGTTGAAGAGAATCGAAGGTTATGAAGTGACAAAGTTTCAAAGACCAAATACCAGACCAGGACAGATTGCAGTGAAATATGAAAAGAAAAGAGAGGAAATGAATGATGCAGGGTCAGATATAGTCTCGGTTACATGATTCCATTTTGAGCGGAAGTCTGTTCTCAGTCTGTGTCAGTTATTTTTCTGACAGAAAATTAGTATTGAAAGTGGGTATTGAGGCAAAAGACCATGTAATGCCTTGTAAGTTAGGAGTTTGACTTATATTCAACCCAGTGAGGAGCGACTGTATTACAGACGAGCCAATGGGTGGCCAGAAATCCAGGGAGACAGAAGGAGAGTGTATAGGCAGTCAAACAGACAAAACTGGCCAGCGAGACTTTCTATTTGCCTTGCAGACTCCATCTTTGATGTTTGGAGGAAAAGAGGTTTCAGGAGGGTTTTACACTGCTTACTAATGGCTCAGCTCTGCTACTCTCCGTTGGCCCCACCACTCCACAGGGTAAAAACATGCAGGCGCACGCACTCATGCTGCACTCACACACCGAATCTCATTTCACGTCATCTGAGCTTCTATAGCAGCTATAGTAGCTGGATGAAACTGAGCATGTTAAAACAGACACAAGAGAGAGAAAAGTTGTGAGAAAATATAAAGTGAGGGAAAAAGATCAAGTGTGTGTGTGTGTGTGCGCGTGTGTGTGTGTGTGTGCCTCTGTGTGTGTGGGATGGTGGTATATTCACAGGTTTTGTGCGTTCGTTTGCTTATGTAGGACTAGGAGGATATGTGTGTGGGATTTCAACTGGAATAAGAGTTTGGTGTCTGATGTTTGGCGCATTGGAACAACGATTTGTGTCCAGCTGAGAGTATGTATTGATCACACTAAAGTAGACAGTACTGTATATACAGTAGATATGTTGGATTGCTTATGTACTGAAGAAATATGAGCAGAGCTCATTTGTTTTGCTTTGAAGATGCAAAAAGGCGATGAAACAGAATGCCACCATAGTGATGCGATGACGAGATTATCCTTATTTGGCTGTCATCAAATGAGGATAATCAAATGGGGGGGGGGGGGGGGGACAAAAAATGGTTGTTTCACCATCTCTTTGCAGATCAATAATTCTGTTCACCACACAGTAGCTGCGAGAGGCATTCAATGACACACACACACACACACACAATAATGCTCTCCCACGCTTGCCTGCAGCAGAGCACCTGGAGCACCTCTCTATATTGCACCCCACACACTTCTTCTCCCTCTCCCTATTGTTCTTGCTCTGCAGAGTGCACACTCACACTCTATACGCTCCATACAACATAGATTAACCCTAGTGTTTCCCTCTCATTGTTTTTAAACTCTGATATGAGGTTTATTTGATTTCATGACCATCCTCTTACAATCAAATTCAGTGAATTGCCAGTCCTCTGCATCACTCCTCTCTAAACTCTCTCCCTTTCCCTTATTTTCCTCCCGTTTCATTTCTCTACCTCCCCCTTTCCCACCCTTACACCCTTCGCTTTGCTCCTACCTTCACTTTTTGTCATAGCCAGATATCTGCATTGACAGAGAAACACACTCATCTGCAATATGTATGCCCTGCAGTCATGCCAAACACATGACGTGTTAAATCTGGTTTCTCTACCTACATATTTATTTATTTTCTCTCAATTTTTTTTTTATATGCTTCACTTTATACTGACTCAGACATACTGTAGCAGCTGTCTAACCTCATTCCTGTCAAGACTGATAGCAGATCATATGTGTAATACATCTGACCTGGATTTTGCTGAATTCATTACGGTGCGTCGAAGGGCACACGTTTACTGGTACATGTATCATAACATGTATGCAAATACTGTAAGACAGTGGGAAATAATTATGTTTATTTGCAGAACCACTATACATACATACAATTTTAAGGTACTTTGAGGTACTTGTTCGAGTAATTCATCTTTATGCTACTTTATGTTTTACTCCACTAAATTTCAGAGGACAATTTTACAGTTTTCACCTGGTCAGTCTATCAAATGGAAAGACTTTAATTCTGCGTGCAGAGATTGCAGCTCGTCTGTTGCATTGTGTCTCAATTGTGAAGATTATCTCTCATCAAGGCTTTATTCTACGGGTCGAGATGAGAACATGATCAGGTCACTTTTACCTCAGATAGTGCAATTAACTGCATTCAGTGGAACCTGACCCGTCAACAGTTATTAGAAGCAGTTTTCGCACTGGCTTGTATGAAAATGCCATATCTTGTGTGGAGTATTATATGATGTTCTTTGCAGCTTTGGAATAGTTTTAGTTTTATCGTGTAATGTATTTATAAGAAAGATCAATAAACTCTCATTTTGATGGATTGTGGTCTGTTGAACTCATGCAAAGTGCACACATTGTATAGGGGCATTTTTCAAGGTGTATTTTCAAAGTGGAAATGCAGGCTGATTACTTGCCAGAGACAGCATTTCAGAAAGTAAATGTGCTGGCATGTGTAGAAGAGTTGTTTAGACGAAAAGCACTTACTGATGTATGGCTCTGGGTGCCATCCTTTGTCTTTCCTCAGCTAAACATCATTACAGTTGCATGTGCTTCACTACATTTTCCAACTCTTTCTTCTTTATTTCTTTCTTCTTTCCCTTAAATTCACTTTTTCCTACACTCTCGCATGTTTTTAAACCTGTCTCTCTGCATTTAGTAAATTCTGTGCTCTTGATTTCTCCATTGTTTTTTTTCCTCCTTTTTCCACTGAAAAGCTTGATGCCAGTTTCTATCCTTCTCTTCACATTATATCACCCTCTCCCCCCTCTACCCTGATTGGCTCCTGTGGTGTTCAAGCAGAGTGACCGGCCTCTGTGGCCCATGATCCTCTCTGGCCCTGACAGCTTGTTATCTCCATGGTGACGGATGGCTGAGGCGTTACCGTGCCTTGCTCTTAACTACTGCTGAGGATAGAGCACACACCTGGGACACATCACCGACTCTCTCTCACCTTCTCACTCTCTTTATGCAGTTTTTCTTTTTTTCTTTTTCTTAACTTTTGCTTTGTCCTTCCACTTTCTGTGGTTCTAGTTGAAAAAGTAGCAGTGGGGCTACATGCTCGATTGATTGTCTTTTGTAATGACACTTGTTATGAGGTGAGCCACTTGATGGGTGTGTGTGAGATGTTGAATGGTTGTTCCACTTGTTTTGACAGACGTTCTATTACAGAACATCAGAAATATGTCTTTAATTCGCAGCGACACATGGCTTTCTTGTATTTTTTTCTTGTTCTCCAGTCTCTTTTCTTTCATTTCTTCTTTTTTGTTTTGTTCTCACTCGCAAATAAAAACACTCCGTCTTGCGTCAGTTCCCCCCTCTTTCCCAGATTTCCATTTATGCCTTCCTCTTGTGCATTAATAAACTTATTTTAATGAGCCTCTGCTTCAAGTATGAACTGTTGTCCTTTTACCCCGGGGAAAGTCTCCTTTTTAAAAGAGGTGCAAGCATTAATGAGACAAACCCTTGTTAAAGACAAATAAAACGTATTAGAATACTAATGCTTCCAAAATAAATCCCATTTCCAATGTTAATACTCGTAGCAATACTGATTCTAATGGTTCCCACCCTCACTCTTCCTCACTCCTTCTTTCTTCCATCCTTCTCTCCTTCCCCGCCTGCCTCTCTCCTTTCCCTCAGGTCTAGTCCAAACTCCATTAATGCCAGTACTGCGAGATAGAGGAAGAAGATGAGAGGGGAACAGTTGAGAAGAGATGAAGGGCTTAAAGTGAACCTAATGACTACTGTAGTACCAAGCCTCAGTGCATACACACTCTGTGTGACCTCTTCCACATGCATTACTCTTTCATTGTCGTTAGTTTGCACTGAGCATGTGCTTTTTATACTATTACAGCTTGAAGTTCACAGTTTGTGAATGTTAAAAGATAAAAAGGAATGCTAGAATTAGAATTAGTAATACTACTAGAATTAGTAATGCTACATTATGTTACTCATTCATATTATTATTAGAGTGTAATTTGCCTCGCCAGCCTTACTCAGAAGATTCCTCGCATAATTAATATGATGTCATGTGAATTTACCACAAACCCTGTTTTACTGTCCGGCAAGTGAGTCCACTTCTTCTCACAGTCTCACAACTATCTGCAGCTCTGCACACAGCCCATCATGGAGACAGTAAATTAAAAATCACTCTGTGGCCTAGATATGCTTATTGGCTATTTAGATAAGCCAGGAATGCCAGTATGTACTTTTCCACATATGGTCTAAACAGTTAGCCTATAGCTGGTCCTGGATATTCATTATTTCTCATGAGTAATTTTCTTGATGTAGCAGCAAGTCAGGGTGCATGATTGTTTATATGTGCCATTGTGCGTGCGTGAGTACGTGCGTGTGTGTGTTATCGTGTTCCACCGCTGTTCTATTAGGGATTGTGTATACTGTTCTTAAATTGCAGCCATAATTAGGTTATGGGTTAGTTCAATGTCACATTCTCTGAAGAGAATTACATTCAGATGGCTGACTGACATTATCCACCTACTGCGTCGGCACTGTTATGCTATATGCTGTTCTATATATTGCAGCAACACTTGAGACATCAGTGGCTGTTTGACTGAACTCCGTAACAGAAGGGCAGATTGCTTTTGGATAAACTGCACAGATAAATGTCAAAGGTACACAAACAGAAAAGCACATGCACAGAAATATAAGCTTGCTCGCACATACATACAAGTCTCTGCTTTTCTTTTCCGCCTTTCACCATCACATTCTTGCTGCTTTATGTTTTAACTTATAAAATAATCATGTCTTCCTTTGTATGTCAGCTCAACTCAGATGTATTGCTTTACACAAACT
This sequence comes from Hollardia meadi, assembly GCA_037974645.1. Taxonomy (NCBI): domain Eukaryota; kingdom Metazoa; phylum Chordata; class Actinopteri; order Tetraodontiformes; family Triacanthodidae; genus Hollardia; species Hollardia meadi. Next base: position 4,639,567 of record JBBPCS010000672.1, read on the forward strand.
CTGACTCTTGAGAAAATTTAATAAGTCATTTAATAGCTCCATCACCGCTAACTGCAGGGTACATTTTATCCAAGTGAGTGCTTTGTAGTTTGCTATTTCTCATCTATTATCCACAAGTGCTATATAAATTGTATGAGTCATTCTGCACTGCAGTGAGTCTGTTCTTTGCTCCTGACCTTCCAAAAGCTCCCCTGAACAGATTTGAAATTTTCAAATACAATTTTCCTCAATATGGGTACGGGTACATGAGTGAAGAAAGAGTAAACACAATAATGAGGCAATAATAGCTGGCAGGACAAGTTAGGGCCAGACCTCTGCTAGTCCTCAGTCAAGAATTGGACTCATAAGTGGAGGCAAAACAATGTTTAGCTAATTATCCTTCAGTGATGCATGCTAGTAATATTTAACTGCTTTAACTACTCTTTCTGAGCAGCTGTCTGGATGAAACGTCTCCAACAAGACTGGACTTGCCACATGACATTGTGGAATTGGTTTTAATTTATGACGGACAGTCAGATATTGGATTTCATGCATATTAGGCTACAAAACCATCTGATCTAATATATAGTTATGTCCAAGCTATTTGGGTTGCAGTGACAAATATTGCAGTACTCAAGCCCTGTCGCATATGTATATGCTATATGTGTAGCATGTAATACCTGTTTATTTAAAAGGGCTGTATTAAAATATAGAGAGTGGCTGTATTTTCACCATTTTGTTACATTTGCCATGCTGTAAATATAGTACGTTGAGATATTGACTGGAGGGTATTGCATTTAGTCAAGGGCGTGGCATCCAAATAAATTATTAATAAGGCTTGTTTTTAAAAAAAATGAAATAAGATTAAAGTGAAATATAATGATCAATGATGTTACCATTGCTGTACCATATGAGTATTCTTAATTTGGAGACATTAGTATCGTCCTGCTGCTGTGTGATGGCTACAGGTTTACTAGTGAATAATAATCAGATTATTATTTGACACATGAACATTAAAAAGTTTCCAAAATGAAAGAGGGGGCTGTTCTCAAACTGGACCTTCCCCACTCTCACTCCATCATGTAGTGATATAGTTTGTAGTCACACTCACAAGAGAATGAAGCAACTTTCTTTAAAGGAGCAATGTGTATGATGTTTGATGTCATTCGTCAAATACTGACACTTTGGGTTGGTAGGTCGGTTTTTGCCCAGAAGATAACCCTCGTGCCATCTGGTGCGATCGTATCCCTTGAAGCCTTGAACATCAGTGTCTTTTTGGAGACTTTGCAAAATAAATCCATTCTGATATATCCAATGAGTCTGATTCAAACAGGAACTTAAATGTCACATTCTGATGTTTGTAAGCTGCTTGGTTTTTGCAACAGTCCCTGTAAATACACTTTATTAAATTAAATACAATGTAACCTTTAAGTTGTTAACATCTGTGTGACAATATTTAATGTTTATCTTAATTTATGTTGTGGGGAGCGCTATCCAATGACGAACATGTCACAGCATTGCACGTTGTAATGAGTCAGCATCGGCGTGGACTCGTTGTGGGAGGGTTTTATAACATACTTCAACTCCAAGGCCATTGGTTTGGGATCGCACTTAATGACGTGCAAATTGAGTGGAAGTGGGTAAAGAGAGGATTCAGTGGGTAGTTTAAGAAAGGCCAAGGCTGAACTCAACATACAGTACAAGGTTTTTTTTATTATTAATTTGGAGGTCTGTGTACAGATTTGCTCCCATATCTTTCATATTCACAAAAAATATTCCCACCAAAATTCTGGAGTACTGGTTGAACATGAGTGTGTGATAAGAGGAAGTATTTTAGGTCTATGTCCTCCTACTGGATTTCCTGTGTGTGTGTGTGTGTGTGTGTGTGTGTGTGTGTGTGTGTGTGTGTGTGTGTGTGTGTGTGTGTGTGTGT
>JBBPCS010000672.1:4641578-4661006 GCA_037974645.1 Hollardia meadi
AGAGAGAGAGAGAGAGAGAGAGAGAGAGAGAGAGAGAGAGAGAGAGAGAGAGAGAGAGAGAGAGAGAGAGAGGGGAGAAACAGGGAAATTGGTTCAACTGAGACTCTGCTGCAAGCTGCTTCCAGCATCCAGCAGTCTGGTTTTTGAGTTGTTCAGCATCAGCTACTATTGATCTAATCATTGTTCCGTAACCAGCTTGGAGTAGTCCAACAAAAGCCATTTCAGCAGTCTTGTAGTGATTCCTATTACTGCCACTAAAAGGGTCAGCCAACATGTGCCATTTACAAGGCACCCCATCCTCCCTCTGCCAGTATCCCTACAACCCTCACTTTGACTCATGATAAGAAAATAAAAGCTCTTTTGTGAGACAGAGTGAAAAGAGATGTACTGGCTGAATTAGAGTTCTTGAGAAGGGTTGTGGAGCATGAGAAAAGTAAAGGAAAATATTGAGGTGGAGTAGGGGTGGGAGGGAAAGTTATGTCAAGTCAGAGTCAAAGAATAAAAGGAATAGAGAGAGAGAGAGAGATAGTCAGACGCTGAACTGTGCTTTGGGCATGTTTTGGCTGTCTGTCTGCTCCAATCAGCCTCGATTTGGTAGGAAGCCAGTCCTCAGAGACCTATAGCATGTGTGTTAACATTTCTGCAGGGGGATAGGCACACATTATTAGAATCAGCAACTGTGTGAGCTTGATCTTGAACAAAAAAATTGTATTTTCCCAAAAAATCCCAATTCTTAACATATTTCATGTTGCTTAAATTAGTAACATCTGCTTTAGCCACAGGCTGCTTATTTAAATAAGATACTGCACTGGTTCTTATTGTTTTTTGTTTGGGTTGCCTCTTGGTGAAGTTTGTTCAGTCTTGATTTCTGCATTAAATCTTTACCCCCTTTCTCTTGAGAACAACTCATTCTTTAGGCTAGATATTAGCTCATGTTCCCTACAGTTATTTTCCCTTTGTTTGCTTTATCTGACTTAATGCACTGTACTTCTCAACTCACCCAAAAAGTTCCACATCCATGATTGGTCTAACTTTCTGTTTTTTTGTCCCACATCCATCCAGATCGGTTCATTCTTCATGATCAACCTGTGCCTGGTGGTTATCGCCACTCAGTTCTCAGAGACCAAACAGCGGGAACACCAGCTGATGCAGGAGCAAAGGGCGCAGTGCTTGTCCTCCTCCACCCTGGCCAGCATGGCTGAGCCAGGAGATTGCTACGAGGAGATCTTCCAGCTGGTCTGCCATGTCCTCCGCAAGGCTAAGAGGAGATCGGCAGCTCTCTACTACACGCTGAGGGGCAAGCCCCCGCCAGCTGGCGGGGGCAGAAGTAACAGGCGTGGTGGTGGAAATGTGAACGGAGAGCGGCATCATTCCAGGCACCCAAGATGTGAGTAGTAGAGCCTCAGCAATGACATTTATTTATGTAACATGTGATGATTAAAATTATTTGTTTGGCTGCTAATTAGGTTTGACTACAAATTTGGCTGCATTTTAATTGATACGATTTTGGGGGTGATGTACTGTTTACTGAGGTCAAGCTTATACTGTTAAAAATAAATTTTTAAAATTTTTTGCATCGATTTTCAAATCTTGCAACACTGTATATTTTGGACTGCAAAAGAACATCTGAATCTGAAATCAAAGTGCGTCCATGGTCTTATGTTCTTTCCATTCCCGTCTCTGCAACTGTCTAGCATCCTACTGCCCGCACCAGAGCAAGCAAGACCACAGCTCTCAGCCACTGGCCAACTCCATCAGTTTGGCTGTCCCTCAAAATCCCGAGGACTGCCCCATATGTGCACTGAAACAAGGGGTGAGGGCTGTGGGAGACTCCGTGAACGGGGAGGAAGATGAGGAAGATGCAGTTAAAGAGACGGGCAAGGAGGAGAACCATCAAGAGGAGAGTGGAGGTGGAGAGAGAAAGAGGAAGAAGACATGCTTTGGACATTGTAAAGACTTTTGGAATAATATGAGGAGGAAACTCTGGGGCATCGTGGAGAGCAAGTACTTCAGCAGGGGCATTATGATCGCCATTCTGATCAACACTATCAGTATGGGAATCGAGCATCATAACCAGGTATGATGATGTTGTCAATGCTGTCACATAAACACTGTTACTTTATGCAGTCATTTCATTATTGATTAATCTGCTGATTGTTTTAACAATAAATCAATTAATCGTTTCGTCTGAAGACTAAAGTCAGAAAATTGTGAAAAATGCTTACCACTATTTTTCCAGAGCACAGAGTAAAGTCTTAAAATTGCTGGTTTTTGTCTCTTTAAAAGACAAAGAAAAGCCGTAAATTCATAGATTTAAGAAGCTGGGACCAGAAAACGTTTGATATTTTGCTTGAAAATTGATTAAAACCATTAATCGATTATCAAAATAGTTTGTAATTTACAGTATTTTCATCTGATCAATTAATTGACTAACTGTTGCCGTTCTAATGACAATATGCCATTTCAACCAACCAAACTGAACAGGGGCATTTATTTTGCAACTATTCTGAGAGAGGGGTCTTCATTTTTTAGTCTTTAATTTTTTATATATTTGTTTACATTTAATCATATAAGAGTAAGAAGCTTCCTGCTGTCTTAATTTGCTTTTGCTGTTATGTGTCGCAAACTAAAGCATTGCAGTGATTCAAAGGCCATAATCTCCTTTATTCATTGTGACTTTTGTGCAGTGTTCCGTTGACAGCAGGCTAATATCTAGAAAGATAAGCCAAGTAGAATTGATCATCAATTAATCCAATAGTATTTGTTCATTTTATTTATTTAATTTGTTCATTCTAATCTAATTACAGGTATTCTAATCCCAAAACCTGTAATATGTCAACAAAGATAGTGAATGTTTTGGAAATTGCTAAATACAACGGCCCCTGCCATCATTATAGGATTACGTATTGCCTTTAAACCTTTAGATTAACAGACTGTAATGTCAATAGAGTGTGTAAGCGTAATAATTTCTCACTCCCACAAATCACCACAGTGTCAGCAGACGAACCACTATCACTGCTGATGAAACATTGCTGCTAGGAATATCATCCTAGCAGCTGACATTCAGAATGATGTGTGTGGGAGTCGAGCATCTCTGTCATGCGGTTTCCTGACAGAGGTGTAAACATTTAGCCTAGCGGCAGACAGAATGGAGCTGGCTTTTAACATTGGTCAGGCTCCTCAGAGGCAGAGCGTCAGTGAGAGAATCCAAGTGTGCACACATGCAATACGCATCCATTTGTGTTCAGTGTGTGCATAAACAAGTATCTATGTTTTGTTTTTTTTTCTTATGTGAGCATGCACAAACAGAAACGTGCAGGCACATTCACTCACAAGCTGCTACAAAAAGCAACTTTTCTTTTCCCCTCATTTCCCTCTTTCAACTCATGCCATTCTGTTCTCTCCAACTTCCACCCTTGTTAATTTTACTTCCACCTCTCTCCCCCTATTTTCTCCATAAATCCCTCGGTGCACCCTCCCTCTGCACATTCCTTTCTCCACTCATCCTTTTGTTCCTTGCTGTCTTCCTTCCTTCCGTCCTTCCCGCCTCACCCCAAGTGTCTGATCTACTCTCTGACTCTTCTTTACCTCCCTCAGTTTCACCCTCCATCTCCCCACGCTCTCTCTCTGTCTCTCTCTCTCATCCACCCACTCACTCTTTGACAGCGTACAGAGTGGTTGCTTTCTCTCATCTCCGAAGACTCTAAAAATAAACGAGGGTTGTATGGGGAAGGGAAGGAGACGAATGAGAGGGGAAGAGCGAGGCAGACACCGGTTACACGGCACGTTTCAGCTCAGTTTCCTGTGTGATTCTGTGTGTGAGCGAGTGTGAGTGTGTGTCAGAGTAGGCAGGTATGCAGAAACCCACATACACATATGCATGCATATACTCACAGATGCTTTGTCTGTCTGTCTCTTGAGTTGGTCTCCCTCCACAGTTGCCACAGGATGACACAAAAGCAAAGATACCAGGGTGTGTTTTTTGCTCTGCAGCAGAAAAGTCTCACCCCATGCAATTTTATTCTAATACTCAAAGTCTGAAACTAATGTGCTTCTTTCCCAAAAATAACTAACCACAGGGCTGCCTTACCTACACAACACCCTGCTTAAAGGAGATTTCAAGTGTGTGGCTTTAAATTAAAAATGCAAAGTGCTCTGTACATATGCTCTGTGTAGGTATGGTCTTGCTGTGTTTGTGAATTTTAACTACAACTGTATCAGATTTTCATATTTATGTTGGATTGTTACTCACGAATTCATCAAATGATGTTGCACGTTAGCAAACACAGAGCTGCCTTTGTGCATTTATGTTGTGTGTGTTTGTGTCTGGACACATCTGGGTGGAAAAAAAATCGGGATACTGGAGTTCAAGCTGCACCTCATTCATTCATATTTAAGACTGAACTCAACATGCTGGCTGAGGGCACATTTCAAGAGAGAAACAGGGAGAGGATATTTGTAGAAGGACAAAAATATGAAATTTTATTTGGGAGAAGGAAAATTAGGGAACTGAGGGATTGAGAGTAATGTGGAATAACACAGTTGCAAAGACATGAGAAGAAACATGGTTAGGGAATGAAAGATAATGGGGTCAAAAAGAAGAAAAGCAGAGAGGAGTGAGAAAGCAAAGAAAGGGAGGAATGATGGCACTTTGTTTGAGTTAAACCGTGGTGTCAAGAGCTGTGATGGTTCTGTCAGTAGCAAAAAATCTCATATCCTGTGTTTGTACTTATGACTAGTGAGTTCAAAGTCAAGGTTAGAGCTAACTACTAAGGGGTAAAAAAAAAAAAAAAGGGTTTGTGCCTGTGCATTTTTCTACATTTAGAACTATAATGCCTATTTTCTGCTTTGACTCATCTAGTAAATGCATTGGTATCTCTTTTAACATGTGTGTCGTTACATTTCAATTTCTTAGAGGTGGTGAGTGAGCTTTGTCATCAGCTACACTATAGTTGGCTTACTGGTCCGGCTTCCAGCTACAACTACAGTACCGATCTGGAATGACTCTCTGTAGATGTTTTCCTGACAAAAATTGAGTTCATGAGATTTAGGCTGGTTTTGTGGGCTTATTTCCTTTCCCTTTCCTTCCATCCCTTTTATCATTTTTACTCTTTCTCACCCATAATCGAGTATTTATCTCTCCTCTACTCTATCATGGCGTTCCTATTCCTAAACAATCCCTCTGCTCGCTCCTCTTTTTCCCTCTCCTAAAGCTGGGTTCCTCCTCTGCCGTTCTCCCTGCTCAGTGAGTGACAGGAGGATATTGATTGGGAAGAGATGGGTCTGCCTGATAATGAGACTCAGAAAGAGAGAGAAAAAGGGATGGAGAGCTTGGGGGATGGAGATAGATTGGGAGAAAAAGAGGATTAGAGGAGGGGAGGGCTGAGAGTGTGTTTTTCTCTGACATGGTTTGCTAACTTTGGCAGGGCCAGCTGGCTATTTCTCCACTGGCTTTGAAACTGAAAATTCATAGGGGGTATCAGAGAAAGCATCTGATCCATATCGAGCATAGCACACATTCACTGAAACACACACAAAATACACTTGAATGAAACAAGTTTGCTTGTGCACATGCACATACAAATTGAAATAAACCTGGGATTGAGCGAAATGTGTGTGTGTGTGTGTGTGTGTGTGTGTGTGTGTGTGTGTGTGTGTGTGTGTGTGTGTTTATTGTGCGTACAGTTCTTGTATGTATGTGTTCCAATTCCAAATAACATGCTCTCCTGTTCAGCCAGTGTTTGACACCATGTGCTACAAAAATACATACTCTCCGTTCCCTCTCTCATTTTCCTATATATTATTGCTGATGTGAATTTCCCTGAAATTTTCCTTTACCTGTGCTAAAAAAACACAATTTGTTTCCCTATTTTTCAGCCTCTTCTTCCCTGTCTGTAGCCAATCTAAGATAAGGATTATGTGTTAATTGTATTTGTCAGGTAAGAGAGAATTCTCTTTTCAAGTGGCTGACAGTTTGAGTGACAGCCTTTTCAACACAGGCGGAGAAACGTTATGCGTGCACAGTTGTTTTCTTCGCAGTGGCTCCCGCATCTTTTGTTGCAGCAGCAGTGATTGCAAGGCAGTGGTTTAATATCGACCATGTTTTTATCTCTTTGTTTGTGTCCCTCTGTCTATCACTGCTCTGTTTTTAACTTGGAATGCCATTTTATCATTTACCCCTCTGTCTATACCAAACTTCACATCTTACCTGCTATTTTTCCAACCTGTATTTCTGTTTCCACACCCCACCTGCCTCCACCCAGCCCGATGAGCTGACCAATGTCCTGGAGATCTGCAACATTGTCTTCACCAGCATGTTCACCCTGGAGATGATCCTAAAGCTGACTGCTTTTGGCTTCTTTGAGTACCTGAGGAACCCCTATAACATCTTTGACGGGATCATTGTCATCATCAGGTCTGTAATCTACAAAATGATTTGCTGATTGTTAAATTAGCCACTTTTTCGGCAAGTAGTATCCTGAAAGTTAATAAATAAGATAAAATAGTTAAATGTTTTTTTTTCCCAAAACCTGAGAATCCAGAGCCTGAGATTCTAATCACTTTATTGAAAAAAAAAATCTAGCGTTTTTCCCAACATGTGTCCAAATACTATACATATAATAGCATTTCAAGAAAACAGAGCTACTGTTCCAATCAGATTTTCCATCTTTTGGGGTATTCTCCCCATAGATTTTGCATTCAACTAATGCTTCTTATTTTATGTGACAGATGCTTAATATAGGAACTGTATAGCAGCATGGGGATAACATATGTAAAATGCAGCAGCATTCGTAATCACAGTATTGTGGCTTATGTATGGTCATAGACTAACTTATCCGCTTATCAGTTCTTCCCTCCTTTCTATTTATTTTTTTTAATCTTCCTCTCCCCACATTCCCTGGAAATTTTCTTGACAAATTTCCTAATTTTTATTTCAATTTCTCCAATGTTCAAACGTCTCATTGTGTATCTCTCTCTGTTAAACACACACAAACATCCACCCGATGCAACTCATACCCCAGTGTGTGTGAGATCATTGGCCAAGCAGACGGTGGTCTGTCAGTGCTGAGGACCTTCCGGCTACTAAGGGTCATTAAACTGGTGAGGTTCATGCCTGCGCTGAGGCGGCAGCTGGTGGTGCTGATGAAGACTATGGACAATGTGGCTACTTTCTGTATGCTGCTCATGCTCTTCATCTTCATCTTCAGGTAACAGAAGGACACAAGGGCATGTATTTATGTTGAATATGGCTCTAAGAGAAAAGACATTTGCAAGACGCAGAGAGGGCAACGAAGTGTAAACAAGAATGTGTGGAGTAGAAGAGCTGAGATTGTTGTGTGTACATATGTGTATGTCTGTATACACATACTGTATGCCAAGTCAATTTTATTTATATAACCCAATATCACAAATTTGCCTTTACTAAGTGTACAGGACACAACACCCTCTAACCTCAGATGAATCCCTCTACCAGGACATTCAGACATGCAATAGATGTTTGTACAGAGTAGAACAAGATTTCTGTGTATTTTTATGTATTTATATATGCAGAGTACTATGCCTGATAGTTGAACAGGCTAAGGCAGGTTGTTTTGTTGCAACTCCAAATCTTTGAATACAAAAACAAAAGCTGTGATAGAATATCAACAGATTAAGACAAAATATAGTAGTTGAGCACTGAGCAGACAGCCACAGCCTAAGGCCTGAATGCAGTTTGTGCAAAATAATAGGATTAAAACTTCCAATTACTGGAGTTCCACCCCATTTTTGCCCAAACCCTGTCTCAGTTGTCAAGGCTTTTCTTTTTGACTTGCTCCTTCTCCAATGTTACTTCCGTCTTGAAAGTTATGAGTGTCTTAAGTTGTGTGTCTGTCAGCTGTATATTTGACTTTAAACTTTTGAATTTCCACTAAATTAGACAGATAACCTTGGGCCAAGACCGTACCTATTGAACTGACAAATAGAGACTGATCTCAAATTCCAATGGCATATTGGTTTAATTTGAAGTTTACATCGATCTCTTTAATTTTCACCATAAAAATTGTTGGTCGTACACCATTAGCAATGCTTTGCTTTTATTTGAATCCAGTAAAGACCCAATCATTCCACTAGGTCAACTGTAGAATTTAAGCAATTGGAGAGGGTGAGTTGTCCTAATAGTTTTCAAAATTATTCTCTAACTTAGCAATTAAAGAAAGCATTTACAATGTACAGTATAAAAACTGTACTTTACAGTAACATAATCATCTAGCTCTGTAGGCGATAACCGAAAATGAAGATGGTATTAACAGAATTATTGTTAATTGAATAATTTATCACAATTGTTGCAAGTGCACCGATATGAGTTCCACAGCAGTGTAATGCTATCAGCCCCGTACTGCTTGTCTCTTTATGTGTGCATGTGTATTTGTGACTTAAATGTCTGTGTGTGTGCATGCTTTTCAATCAACTTCTATCTAATCTTACCTCTGCAGTTTAGCAATCAAGCATAAGTGTTCCAAGACAGATGGCATCAGAGCTTTTAGCTCGCTAATGTTTACCTGAGCAAGTGGCATTTGGCTTATATATCTAGCCACTGTAGCTTTTAGTCAGCAGTTAATGTAAAGTACCACTTAGCTTAGACATCAACTTTAAAAACCTCTTCACAGTATGCTCTCAAGAAAGCAGCAATGGAAGAGAACGTGATCGCCATTGTCTGGGGTTCACAGGCTCAATGAGATGGGTGCAAGCAGAAGAAAGGAGAGTACAAAAAATAGGACTTTGTAATGTATGTTTATGTACAGTGTGTGTGGCTACCCTGACGTGTATCTTAATTCAAATGTGTGTGTATGTTATGTCTAAGATTTAGAACAAATTCTGTTATGTATTTTGATTTTGAGTACACGTACCTAACCCTCACCCGTAATTCCTCACATTGACTGCAGATACTGCAGATACGTACTTTTTCAATGTACAATTTAACAACATAAATGCAGTATATGCTTAGTCTATAACAGCACGTGTGGCTGAATGACTGGAGAAACCCCTTCTTGTGTTGTAGTATCCTGGGGATGCATATCTTTGGTTGTAAGTTCAGTCTGAAGACAGAGGCAGGAGACACAGTGCCCGACAGGAAGAACTTTGACTCCCTGCTATGGGCCATCGTCACTGTCTTTCAGGTAGTGTCAACACGCATGCGTCCTCACTTTTTCAACTCTTTGATTTCATAAACTAAGTAAAAGTGCTGTTGAACATGTGCGTGTACTTTGTGTGTATACTTTCTGTAGATTCTGACTCAGGAGGACTGGAACATGGTGTTGTACAATGGCATGGCATCCACCTCGCCCTGTGCCGCTCTCTATTTCGTAGCTCTTATGACATTTGGAAACTACGTGCTCTTCAATTTACTGGTTGCCATCTTGGTTGAGGGTTTCCAAGCTGAGGTAAGACATCTTGGTTTAGGGCATTGGACAAGATGCAATGTGGGATGAGATAGTCAATCATGTCCTATACTATCCTATTACATTCATTGGGATGTGATGCAGAATGTGACACAACATATGTTGAGTTTTGTGGCTGTTTTGGGTTGAAACACTTTAAAGAGATTTGTGGATATTAATGAGAAATGAGAGTGTCATGGTCATTATTTAGAAAGAAAACTTGCTGTATATATTGTATGTATAAGGATTTGTTGCAAAGAGTTGCAACTGGACTTTTGGCATTCGTGTTTTAGATTGATGAGTAAAAGTAAACCAGATGGACTTGGGAAATGTTTTCCCCTTAGATAATTTGCTAATAAGAAGAGGGCATATATATGGAGGTTCCGATTTAAATTAGCTTGTGATTGAACATTGTTTCTACTCCTTTCACTCTTTCTCCCACCCTCTGCTTCTTATTCTTCCTTCTTTCATCTTCTCTCACATCTCCTCTCCCTTCTACATCTTTCCTCCCTGTGTCTCCCTGTTTCTCTCCCACTCATTCTCTCCTGCTGTCCCTGATGCAGGGTGATGCAAACCGTTCATACTCAGATGATGACAGGTCTTCCTGTAATTTTGAGGAGAATGATAAGCAGAAAGACTCTCTGCATCTCTCAGGTATATTTAAGTGCCTATAGGAGCTTTTTGTTTAATAAAGATAGATTTTTTTCCCCTCACTTGTGTGGGGAATGTGGGGTTCTGTATGGAAACTGTTCATTTTGTTAAAATTGTGTTATCAGAGATCATTTGACGAGGAGTTGAGTTTCTCACTTCAATTCTTTAATCATGTCCAAACAAACAGCCTGACTTTTTTGCCTAAAATTATAATTGAATTGCAAACATCTCACGCTATTTCCTACTTCGGGACTACTAAACATTCAGGACTCCAGAAAACTATCAGGTGTTCCATTGTGCCTTGGGCATCAAAAATTTTACCCGTCGTAAACACCCGTCTGACATGTAATCTGCATTAACTTTAAATAATGCATGCCTGATCCTGCTTCTCCATCCACTCCTCTCCCCTCTTCTCCCTGTAGGCATAACAAAACTGACCAAAAGTCAACCAAAGCATCATGCAGTCTGGAGTAGCATTTAGCAGCACATTAAGTAGGTCTCTGTAATGTCTGATCACAGTTTCTCCTGAGCCCAATTGTGCCTTTTAAATGTCAGCTTACCTGGGGGAAAAACAGATTTGAAAAGTTAATGGATCCTTGAGACCTATTCCACCAACAGATATGTTTGAGAATGGACAAAGAACTGGCAGATATTCCTGCAATCCCTGGCTCCTGTGAGGTGATTTAGTGTAAATTAAACCCTTCTCTGCCTCTCTGAGCTGGACATAACATAATTTTTGGACAGTTATGTTTGAAAGTGAGGGAGAGTAAAAAGTTCTATCCGCCTGGCAGCAACAGAGCAACAGAAGGCAGGAGGACTTGTTTAATGCTGTTTTGCTGTCTCCATCTTATCTCCCTTCCTCTTCCACTTGTTCCTTTCCTCCACCTTCTTCTCTTCACTCCCTCTTCCCAACAGACCCAAAGATCAGTACACTAACCCCGAATGGACACTTGGACCTGTCCCCACTACCCCCTGGTCTGATTCCAGGAGAGAGGTTGACATTTGCTATTGGTTCCAGGAAGAACAGTGTTATTTCTCTTGGCAGGGCCAACCTGGAGCAGAAGGCTGTGGTAAGTGGATTTTAAAGACTGTAAAAAGAAAAGCTGAAATAACTACATAGCTGTTTGTTTGTTAGGTCTTGTTTGACTGACCAGTCATGTTTTGATATGCATGAAATCGTGTGAAAGTAATGTTGTCGATTGAAAAATCAAGTCTTCAAATGAAGGTTTTACATTTCCTTAATTACACGAATATTAAGTTACTCTTAACAACTCAGCAGACTATTTAATTAGCTTTAATTTTATTAGCTATGACACTTGTTGACTAAAAGTTGAAGTATGGACTGCTCTCACAGATGAATTTTCACATTTCATGTAATGAGTAGAATATGGTTTAATTGCTATATTCTTCTTTTTTCTGATAAGATGTGTGTCATCACTGCATCAATTCTGTTTAATGTTGTCAGTATACAGACACAGTGTGACTCTCAATTACAAGAGATGGAAGAAACCTCTCTCACTCTTTCTCAGTATCCGGGCCGAGGTTACCACAACTGGGGCCGCCCACTGCCTCTCCATCCTCAGGCCTTGTGGGCCCGTCGTTCCAGCTGGAACAGCCTGGGAGGATGCCGCCCCTGCTCCTCCTCATCTCCCTCCGCTAGTCCAGCCTTCACCCCCACCTCTGCAAGGCCCTTCTACGGTTACGGCCTGGCGGGTCTTGGCGGAGTGGTTGGAGGAAGCCTCCGCATCCGAGGTCCCCGCGCCTCTTCATCTCCGCACCGCCACCGCCACCTCCACCACGCCCACCCAGATGAGGAGGAGTCTCTCCTCTCTCCTCCTGCTTCACAATCTCTTCACCCTCCAGGTCCTATGCTCCCGGGCCACTTTGTACCCAGGAGGGATCGCAGAGCTCTATCCCTAGAGTTGCCCAACCTGCTGCAGGTACCGGGACCCCCACACCCTCCGCTGCCATCACACCACCTGCTGCCCCCCATTACGTTCCATGTTCACCAGAGGAAGAAGAGCTTCTCTGGGGGGATGGTAATCACTGGAGGTGGTGGCGGTAGGCTCGACAGTCTGGGTGGCTTAGGAGGGGTACACCAAGACTGTAATGGAAAGACTCCTCTGTCTCAGCTTCTTCAGCCCCCTCCTAGACACCCAACTGAGCAGACTGAAGGGCTGAACCCCCAGAGCCAACTGATGGCCGATGTCTTCCCCCAGGTTAACACTCGCAGCAAGGACCGGGAGGACCTTGATGATGACATTGACTATGTAAGTTACTTTTAATTGTGTGTGGGAGGGAGGGAATTAAACAGTAATAGCATCAGGAAAAGCTTGGTGAGTAAGTGAGGTAAGCTTATGCAATCATACGACTTTTCTATGATACACAGTCCAGTTCGACAGATGGAGATAAGCATCCGTAAGACGGTATGTAACAGCATCTAAACGAGCAAAGAAACACAATGTAGCCTCGTGATTCTCAATAAGCGAACCATTAGCTTTTGTGTTTACAAGTACAAGATGTTGCACATGCAATGATCTCCTGCTCGCTTGTGTAGGATTTTCAAGTACTTTGTATAAAACCTGCACTCTCATTCACCTGGGCCTCATGGGAGTCCCATTGTTTTCATTGTAAACAAGTCTGTGTATGAGCGAAACAAGGTTAATTAGAAAGGACTATTTAGTCAGCGGGGGAGAGAGCTGTACAGATGGTAATGTTGGAAGATGCTCCGAGCTGTTGCTATAGAAGTGTTTTCACTTTTGTAAATAATTTAAATAGGGAATCTAAATAGGCAGTTTCTTTCTTTTTGTGTTTACTGGATGTTTATACTTTGCATGGCATAGGGGCTCTGCTCGTGCGTGTCATCCCCTGTGTTGATATGTCCCTGTGTGTTCTTCATTGCAGAGCTTGTGCTTCCGCATCCAGAAGATGTTAGAAGTGTACAGACCAGACTGGTGTGAGAGCAGAGAGGACTGGTCTGTCTTCCTGTTCTCCCCACAGAACAAGTGAGTCCCCTTTATCACTCTATCGTTATTGATCTGTTGTATGCAGTGCATTTAGTGACGGAGTGATCACATGTAACGGGCGCTGACTCAAAATATGTGCCGTTTTATCGTCTGATACAAGTGTTATCATCTGGCCACAGGACATATCTCATGAAAACAATACCAAGGAAGGGTGTGCAGATTCTGTTCCCCACCTCATCAATAGGAAGGACAGGTTTCCGAGCTTCCACAGAGAAGGACTACATTATAGTATTGATTGCCACCTTCCAAATAACAAAGTGATATTTTCTACCCTCTCCCTCCTGTAAGAGAACCTGAAACAGACCTCAGGGGGTAAATATAATGCCATAGGCAATTCATTAAATTCTGCATTAACCTACGGTGATGCTGTGTCTGCAGAGGAAGGGTTTGAATAAACACAGTTGTTTTGTTTTTTTGTTTTGTTTTTATAAAAAGGCATTTAAATGTCTCCACGCTTGTTCCAAAATACTTTCGAATAAATACAGCCTCTCCTATTCAATCTGTTTCTTTCCTCTGTTCCAATAAACACCACAGCAAAGATATTTAATTGCTTTTTGGCAGCACACAGTATGACATGCTAAGTTTTGAAATGCATATTCAGGATTTATATGTCTTATCTCTTTCTGTCTCTCTCTCTCTTTCTCTCTCTCTTCTGTTTCTCTCTTATCTCTGTATTTTCTTCTCCCTGCAGAGCACTGTACTCAGGAGTCTTGTGCTTCAGAGAGTGTTGTTAATGCAATTTGTTTTGAATTTGAACAGTTGTAAACAAGTGCCAAATGAGGGTATTTATTTACCCACCAGGATTTGAGGGAGCTCCCATACACTGTCTAGGAATGTGGCTCCCATTCTGATTGGATGGAAGAGGTTTATGTATTGTCTTTGGGCGGTGTGTGGCCTTACCTCTATGTGATGTTCCCTTAATTCTTTCAGCCTCTTTTTGGCTTCATAGCAATTGCAACGCCTATTTAAACTTTCTGCTATCTACCTTCCTTTCTTCATTTTCAACTTCTCTCCTCCTGCTCCAGGTTCAGACAGATGTGCCAGTCCATCATAGCCCATAAGCTGTTTGACTATGTGGTGTTGGCCTTCATCTTCTCCAACTGCATCACGGTAGCTCTGGAGAGGCCCAAGATAATGCAGGGCAGCTTGGTAAATCCACTTGAAATGTGTCCATGTGTATTGTGTGCAGACGTTACAACTCCTGCCTGCAGCTTTTGTGTGATAGCTTGGATTATCCGTGGATAAATTCATATCTATTATCTCAAAGGTGCAGTAAGCAAGGTTTTACTACCCCTGATTACCCCATCGCCTCTTTCTGACTGCCGACCCCCTCTCCCTGCCCCTGTTTGTCTGTCCAGGAAAGAGTCTTCCTCACCATCTCCAACTACATCTTTACTGCCATCTTTGTGAGCGAGATGACACTCAAGGTAACATTTTGCAACCTGTCTCTATTACTGCCAATGACTCCTTAATGCAGGTTGTGCACTACAGAGCGGCATCTTTTATGTCTGTCTCCTCCCGTGTCTCCCTGTTTGTTTCGCTCACAGACCTGACTTTGCCTCGGTGCTCCCACATCCCAGCCTCTCCTCTGCCCTTCTTTCTTGGCAATTCCCGTGTTTCTTTGGTGAATAGATCAATTAAGCAATGTCATTAATTAGTGGCTAGTCTTCACTTATGGATGCGGTCCATCTCCAGCACTCCCCCACACTCTCTCCTTCCTCCTCTCCTCTCTGATGTTGACTGCTTCTTTTTTAAGTTGTCATGTGTTTCCACTTCCTGAGGACCCCTCTGTTCTCATTAGTCTGTTTTTTTATGACTCTATCTTTCCCATCCCTCCTTTCTTTCTTTTTTTTTTGCCACTGTCGCTGTGTTCTCTATGAAAGACTTTGGCAAAAGTGAGCCATCAATTATGCACTCCCACAATCAATTGTTAACCAATCGCCACTTGTCAAGGAGCCACGGACTTGTCAGCTCCCAGACCCTTACATGTCTCCCTCCCTGTTTCTGTCTGTCTGAGCCTTGTGTAGCTCTGTATTGTTTGTTGGTGTGTTTGTTTGTGTAGCATTAATCTCTCCGTAGGACTTCACCACTGTGTTTAGTGCTGTCTACAAGATAAAAATAGCACAGCACAGCAGGGTTGAGGAATTGGTCAGCATGTTGCAGAACTTCTTTAGAGTGTTATTTTATGAGGCAGCTCCAGATACAATATACAAAAAAGTAGTTCTAATAACTGGAGTTGTGTGAATAAGCAATGCTATTTCCCATACAACTTCTCAACATAAAGTATTAGATTACATGTAAATATAATCAGAATTGTGAAGTCTACGTTCTTGGATGTTTTGTCCATTCAGTTTACATTTTGGCATTTAGACCCTAAGATGTTTGCCAAGCACTGATCTTTCAACCATCTTGAGATGTTTGCACACTCGCCCCCACAGTCCCTCTGAAGCTTTACTGGATGCTTGGCAAACAGTTTCAAATGTCAGTTGCAGATTTTGCCCATGCAGGCATAATGCTCCCACTGCTGCTTAGCAAAACCCCAAATCCAGCTGTGTGCATATGTATTACAATTCCTGTACAACAGCCATTCCTCAAACTTAAAGTCGTAAAGGAGTAAAGTACCATCATCTGTCAAACTGTTTGACAATAAACTTCTTACAAGCAAAGATAAAAGCAGTGGAACATTGTTACAGCACCCATTAATATTACAGTAAATACCTGTGTGCTTTTTACAGTTATGCATGCTGTGTCAGTGTGTTTGTATGTCATTATTAACCATTGTTAAAATTTACTGAGTATGTTTTATGCTGAGGGGTTTTTTTTGTATGTTAGTTTTCTGTTGATGTGTGTGTGTGTGTGTGTGTGTGTGTGGACACATATTGTACGTGTGTGGCAGATAAAGTCTGTGTCTCCTCTTGATGCTCTTATGGCAGGTGTGTGTGTGTGTGTGTGCGTGTGTGTGTGTGTGTGCGTGTGTGTGTGTGTGTGTGTGTGAGGTTGAGTGTTTAGCATGCCAGTAAGTGTCAGCAGCCTGATGTACTACAGCTGCTGATGACTTTACTCTCTCATCCTCTTGCTCTTTTGGTTTCACCATGTTTTTTAGTGCTATATATTTGTTTTTGTTTTTTTCCAAATGTTTATTTTACAGAGCTGGTTCAGAAACAGACATGTCTTGTAGTTGTGTTTATGTTGCCACCTGTGGTCCATGTTCTAACATGCTGCTTTACCTCTCTTTTTCTCTCTCCTGTTCAGGTGGTTTCCATGGGTCTGTATGTGGGCGAACAGGCTTATCTGCGGAGCAGCTGGAACATTCTGGATGGCTTCCTGGTTTTTGTTTCTTTAATTGATATTGTCGTGTCCATGGCGGGTGGGGCCAAGATCCTGGGTGTGCTTAGAGTCCTCAGGCTGCTCAGAACATTGCGTCCCCTCAGGTATGAACAAAGCCCTCCAGTTTTGTTTTGTTTTCACTGTTTTTGTAGGTAATTTGCAACTGATGATTATCATGCTATGTATGGCAGCTCTGTTTTATCTCCCCAAGTTCAAAATATTGTTCTTAAACAATGAACAGACACGAAATGTAACCAGAATCTGAGATGTTGCCCATTAAATAAAAAAACTGTGAACCATTATGAGAAATACACATTATACAAAATACACTTCTTACATACTTTCTGTTTTTACTCCCTTTATTCTCTTTTCACATCTTCTTTTTAAATTTTCCTGTTACTCCTCTCCTCTCTTCAGGGTGATTAGCAGAGCTCCAGGTCTGAAGCTGGTGGTGGAGACCCTCATCACCTCCCTCAAACCCATTGGCAACATTGTCCTCATCTGTTGTGCATTCTTCATCATCTTTGGCATTCTTGGGGTACAGGTAGGAAAAGGGGAACAGCCGTTTTAATGATACATACTGCATGCATATATTATATGCATGAAAATTGTGGTAAATAACCCAGTCTACCTTTTTATGCAAGGGTTTCCTGTCTATTCCTATGAATTTAAAAAATGCTCTTCCTCACTTTCCCTCTTAATAGCTTTGAAGCACACTTGCATTTCTTTCTTTCTTCATCATCTTCCTACTGCTTTTTTCACTACACAACATTTTTACCTGGTGGGTTCTTTGACCAGCTCATTATTTTACTCACGGCTTGTTTCTCTGTTTTATATAAGTAGTCAGATGGTATCAAAAGCTCAGTCTCACTGTTCTTCTACTGGCAGCTGTTTAAAGGCAAGTTCTTCTACTGCCTCGGCCCTGATGTCAAAAACATCACCAACAAGTCTGACTGTCTGCAAGCCAACTACAAGTGGGTCCACCATAAGTACAACTTCGACAACCTGGGACAGGTTAGTGTTTCATGTGTGTTATCTGCGCATTTGGTGTGGATTATGTTTGTTATAGGAATGTGTGATTTTCAAAAAAAAAAAATGTCTCCATAGTATAAGCATACATTTCTGTTCTCTGCCTGCTGTTATCTAGGCTCTGATGTCCCTGTTTGTACTCGCCTCCAAGGATGGATGGGTCAACATCATGTATCACGGCCTGGATGCTGTGGGTGTGGATCAACAGGTACCCGCATATGGGCTGTACAACAGCAGTTTTTCATTAGTAAAAAAAACTCAAGGTACAATCTTCAATCTAGCTAAATCTTTTTCTCTTTCCCTCTCATCTATCTTTTGTTTCTTACGTCCTTCTTTCCCATCGTTTTATACTGAATCACATCATGAACAAATGCGCCACTTCAACCCCAGCCGGTGACCAACAACAACCCATGGATGCTGCTGTATTTCATCTCCTTCCTCCTCATCGTTAGCTTCTTTGTCCTCAACATGTTTGTCGGCGTGGTGGTGGAGAACTTCCACAAGTGCCGCCAGCACCAGGAAGTGGAGGAAGCCAAAAGGCGTGAGGAGAAGCGTCAGCGGCGCATGGAAAAAAAGAGGAGAAGTAAGAGTGAGGGATGACAGAAGAGGTATAGCAAAGAGGGCATAGAAAGAGCATGGAACAGTATACAGTGGTCCAGAAATAAGGAAGACACAGGAAGAGATTGAATAGCTCACTCTACCCTATTGTTACTCAGAAACATTACAAGAACCCCTTTCTATTAGCATGTAGAGCTCTGATTGGCAGTGATTAAATGTGTGCTGTAGGAAGAGAGAGATGGAAACAAGCAACAACCCTAACATCATAAAACATGTTTTGAAGCTTCAATAATATATTTTTCTACCAACAGAAGCCCAAAAGCTGCCCTACTATGCCAGCTACGGCCGAATACGTTTGATGATCCACACACTGTGCACAAACCACTACCTGGACCTCATCATCACCTTCATCATCTGCATTAACGTCATCACCATGTCCTTAGAGCACTACAATCAACCTCATGTAAGAAAGTTTACCTGTGCGTGCAAAGATGTGTATTTGGTGGTTGTATAGGACATATTGGTGTGTTGTGTAAGATGTTTTGGTAGAGCAGTGAGCACATATCCGGTCCATTAGTTGATAAATGGCGGAAGCACCTTGTATTCTTGCATTTGTAATTAGAGATTTTTGCAACTCATCTCTGGCTTCCCTAAAGCACCTGCCCCACAAAATGTGAACGAAAAACAGATTCCTATTAGCTCCATCTTAGTCAGAAGAACTTATGCAGAGTATTAATGTCTGTCAAATCGGTGTGGCTGTTCTCCTGCACCCAACTACAACTCTTACATAAAGCCTTCCCTTCCCCAAACAGCAGCATCTTAAAAAGACGCAGGGAAGCCACTGACTGGTCAATCACCATTAAACTGCATCCAGGTTCTGTAGCCTGTGTTGTGAGTAGCTGCAGCCCACACAAAGGAGCTGTGATTGCACTGCTGATTTGATGTGGCTGCTGTCAAAGCGGCTTTAGTGTACAGTACATGTATCTGTCCATTCATGTGTGATGAATGGAGGTTCAGAAGCCTGATAGCGCTTTTGTGCAGGAGAGAAAAGTGATTATCCTTGAGATAAGATGCCCGTTTGACCTCTAAAACATGGAGCAAGCTTTCTCAAAGTGACCGAGCATCAGATAAATATCACAGGTCTTCGATGTATTTGGCAGCTGTTGGTTCTGACATTTGGCAGCCTCCCAGTTGTTAGAAGCTGCAGCTTTATTTATGAAAGTAGACAACAGCCAAGGAAAATAACCTCCAGTCTCTTCAACAGCATGAAGCTGGACTGGATGTTAAAACAATTAAAACATGCATGCCTTTGGAATATTTAAAATAATGTGTGTGTGTGTGTGTGTGTGTGTGTGTGTGTGTGTGTGTGTGTGCGAGAGCGCGTGTGTGTGTGTGTGTGTGTGTGTGTGTGTGTGTGT